>JAMPIV010018276.1:0-103727 GCA_024509875.1 Oreohelix idahoensis | reverse complement strand
ATATTATGGTATATTGTATAATTGTGTGTCATTGCATACGACTCTTATCTCACCAAAACGGCACCGGAGTTTGATCACCAGAGTTCACACTGTTCTTCTCAGAGCAAACCACCAGCCACGACAAACTGTTCTTCTCAGGGCAAACCACCAGCGACGACAAACTGTTCTTATCAGAGCAAACTACCAGCCACGACAAACTGTTCTTATCAGAGCAAACCACCAGCCACGACAAACTGTTCTTATCAGAGCAAACCACCAGCCACGACAAACTGTTCTTATCAGAGCAAACCACCAGCCACGACAAACTGTTCTTATCAGAGCAAACTACCAGCCACGACAAACTGTTCTTCTTAGAGCAAGCCACCAGCCACGACAAACTGTTCTTATCAGAGCAAACTACCAGCCACGACAAACTGTTCTTATCAGAGCAAACCACCAGCCACGACAAACTGTTCTTCTTAGAGCAAGCCACCAGCGACGACAAACTGTTCTTATCAGAGCAAACTACCAGCCACGACAAACTGTTCTTATCAGAGCAAACTACCAGCCACGACAAACTGTTCTTCTTAGAGCAAGCCACCAGCGACGACAAACTGTTCTTATCAGAGCAAACTACCAGCCACGACAAACTGTTCTTCTTAGAGCAAGCCACCAGCCACGACAAACTGTTCTTATCAGAGCAAACTACCAGCCACGACAAACTGTTCTTCTTAGAGCAAGCCACCAGCCACGACAAACTGTTCTTATCAGAGCAAACTACCAGCCACGACAAACTGTTCTTCTCAGAGCAAACCACCAGCCACGACAAACTGTTCTTCTTAGAGCAAGCCACCAGCGACGACAAACTGTTCTTATCAGAGCAAACTACCAGCCACGACAAACTGTTCTTATCAGAGCAAACTACCAGCCACGACAAACTGTTCTTCTTAGAGCAAGCCACCAGCCACGACAAACTGTTCTTATCAGAGCAAACTACCAGCCACGACAAACTGTTCTTCTTAGAGCAAGCCACCAGCCACGACAAACTGTTCTTATCAGAGCAAGCCACCAGCCACTACAAACTGTTCTTATCAGAACAAACCAGCCACGACCTGAGTTTCTGCTCCAGCAGTGTTTCCAGCTCACCAGTCCTTTTCACCGTCTCCAGTTCAACCATGGAACCAGGGAGAATAACTGCAGCCGTCAGCCTCACGATGGATGCTCTCGAAGGGATGAACCTCCACCGGCCGGGAACCTTAGTTCTCTCCGTCTCCGGACCGCAGGCAGCAGCAAAGGCGTCCCCGTCTTTTCTCACCAGTGTTTTGGTGGGCCGGGGGGGGGGGGGGGGGGCTTACGGACGGCATCGCAGCACTGTACCGGTTCGAGAATCCTGTACGATGGTACGCAAACCTGACGACAGAAGCGCACACCAGACTGTATGCCAGACTGCATGGCAAGAAGATAGTGTTGACGAACCCAGAACTCACCATTATGATTGAGCACCTGGAGAAGGAGCGGACGAAAGCGACCCTGAACTGGCTCCCTCCAACCATTAAACAACATGCTGTGGAGACCATTGCAAGAACAGTGCTTGGCGACCCCGAGGCAGAGGTCTACCGAATCCGGAACGCTCCCGACAAGTGGGGAGTCCTCTTCTGCCAAGAAGCGCCAGTTCCACATTTTATCGACTTGCAGATCGAAAAAAAACACCACAAGGTACTCGTCACCATGCCAGGTCGGAGAATGGTATGTCCACACTGTGGGCAAGATACACACTGGCCAAATAAGTGCCCAAAGAAGGTAACCACGTCGAAAGCGACGTCGTGGCCACAGCTGCCGCAGAAAGAAGTAGCGGCACCAACCCTTACAACAGCAGAATCCACCTCATTGCCAAGACCACGAAAGACAACAGCTTCCAAACAGGCCCAAGAACCACAGACAAGAGACCCACCACCAGCAGCTGATGACTTCCAGACAGTTTCCCACAAAAACAAAAATAAAAGACAAAGACAACACTCGGCACCAGACATCTCCGACACAGATGACACAGAAACAGAACAGAAACCAGAACTGACATCCACACCAACCACTAGGAAAGCAGCACCACCACCAACCCAGACTTTTGAGACAAAGTACATTATCAGAGCAGAGCAGACAAGCCCACCTGAATTAGACTTACGCAGCAAGCTCATCATCGATCTCACAAGAAACCCAGCAGATGAAGATGACGAAGAACAAGGAAACAGCCTACACAAGTAATTACAGATTTAACAGATTAAAAAAAAATGTTGTATCTGCTAGTTCAAAATTGACATGTATATCAATCTGTTGTATATTTTTATTTGAGATTTCAGCATATGTAGCGATTCTTTTTTTTAACATGTTGATTTTTAACAGAGAGTACTACTTATATTCCACATTGATAATGTATCATTTGTTGCCGTGGGTAATTGCTAACATTGTGTCTGGTTCTATTTTCTCTCATTGTTATGTCAATATTTAAACCATGCTACTCATTATTTTGAAGAAAAATGTTTGAAATTCTAATTATGTTATAGTTTTCATTTCTCTATTATGTCATAATTTAACAATGCTATCTGTAATTGTGAACAATTGTGTGCAAAATGATTGGAAATTCTAACTATGTTATAGGTTCCATTTGTCCCTTTGTTATGTCAATAATTAATTATGCTACTCATAGTTGTGATGGAAAAAAAAATATTGGAAATTCTAATTATGTTTTAAGGTCTAATTGTTGCCCATTGTTATGTCGAAATATAACCATGCTACTCACAGCTGTGAAGAAATAAAAAGAAATTTTTTAAGAAAATAAAAAAAAAAAATTTAAAAAAATCTGCTTTTGGCTAAGATCAAAGTGTCATACTTCTAGGGATCATTTCTAGAGTATGCCGGGTCTTAGCCAGGGTCGGGATCACACAAAAAAAAATAAATAAATAAATAAACAGACGTGGTGTTGTTTTGAGACGATGCATATTTTCGAGAAGGCACAAGACAGATAAATGGAATCTCCTTTTTCATTTTAATTAATTAATTAAGTATTAGTAGATTAAAATTAGTTTATATCTGATATTAGATGAATAGTTAATTACGAGCTAAGAATATTAGGATAAATTAGGGATAGCCAAATAGTTAAAAAGATTAAAATGGGCCCAAGCGCCACGTGTTGTCTGGTGTGGTACAGCAGCCGTATTTCAGATAATTCGTTTTTAGTCTGTAACATATTGAAAATAAAAATATCAGTACCTCTAGTAGTAGTAAATCGCAGTTAACATTTGTTAATAATTGGTAGGAGTGCTAGTATAAATTAAAAATAGTGAAATAGAATAAATAAGCCCAGGTTGGCCTACCACGTGGGATCTTCATATTTAGGCCAAAACATAATTGAACATTTAAAATAGGCCTAGTCATAATTTTATCTTAATTTGTGTTATTTAGCATTAGACAGAGGGAACCAGAGGATAAATACTAATTATACGTCAGTGGTGATAGGTAATAAAATAAGAATAGGACAATTGGACAATAATTTAAAAAGAATAAAGGTATATAACTCATTAAAAATTTAAAAAAAAAATTTTAATTAAAAAGTATTTGTAGCAAACTAAAAACATAAATACACAATGCCACGGATTACCAGACTACAGTCAGGGGAAGGAAAAGCGTGAAGCAAAACAGAAAAACAGACTAAGGAAGTTACATCGAAAAAGACAGAAAATGAAAGGAACAAAAGCCCTGGACTAAAAGATAGGCCTACAGAAATAGGGGATAAAATTGAAGCCTTCAAGGAAAAAATAAAAGTGAGGTCTGAATCAAATAAAGTCAGAGAATCAAATAAAACCAGCAACGAGAAAGAGATAGAAGTAATGACAACCAGATCGCAGTCCGGGGAAGAAAAAGCAAGGACCATTCCAGCTGGAAAAGATAGAACTCCAAACCTGACAGAAAAGAACAGGACCGCAACCCCTATAGTCAGAGGCACAGAAAAGAAGGACAAGGGAGAGACATTAAAGGAAAAACCGAAAGGAGACCCAGAAATAAAAACGGCAGTAAGTGGAAACAAGGACACCAACTGCAACAGAATTAAAATCACGCAGACAGCTGGAACAGAAGCCACGCTGAGAGCTCTCCCGGATGACAAAATCCTGGTAATCTTGGGAAAAATAATAGAAAAACAATGCATCGACAAAATGCAAAAACATAAAAATGGACTAACAATCACTTTAAACTACACAGGAAAAAGCAAGGCCCTATTAAATGAACTAAAGAGTAACCCAAAAGAAGTACAACTCGCACATGGGATAAAGATAAAGATTGAGTTGATCAAGGAAATTAGAAGATTCGTCATCAAAGGGGTCGATTCAAACCTAACAGAAGAGGAGATCCACACTAACATAACGAAAGAAAACCCACAAACAAAAATAGAAAAAGTAGAAAGAATAAAAACCAAAGAGCAAAAGAATACGACAGTGGTAGTGATAAGTGTAAAGGGCACAGAAATACCAAAGCAAGTCAAACTCCACCAGAGAGCCAAAATGACAGAGGTATTCATACCTAGCGTTATACAATGCACAAACTGTCAAGGCTTTAGCCATACCCAACATGTGTGTAAAAGAGCAACACGGTGTAGTTTCTGTGCTGGAGCACACAGACATGTGGACTGTTCAATGGCTAAGGAGGACAAAGATTATAAACGAGAAAACAAAAACAGAAAATGTGCAAACGGCCAGGGTAACCACAGTGCCAGGTATCAGGGGTGCCCAATCTACCAAGAGACAAAGCACATATTAAAAGAATCCCTAGAAACAAACAAACCATTCTAACAAATAAAAGAAAGACAGAAAACCAACAACCATCTCCACAACTCTCAAGAAAGTATCATTAAGAAACAAATAAAACAAATAACCAGTGAAGTGAAAGACATAAAGGAAAAAATCCAGAAAGAAGATAAAATTAAAACACTCATAAACAGTAAAGAAGATGACAACACAGAAGAGACAGAACATAACCTCATCCAAGCCAGACAGGTACTAGAAGAAATAAAAACAGCACAAAAGGAAATAGAGAGAGACCTCAAAAAAATAGCAGAGATAAAAGAAGCTAATGAAGAAATCCTAAAAAAAATAGAGAGAGAAAGAGCTAGGCCTATAGAAAATATGGAAGCAAAATTTAGGGAAACAGTGGAACTACACCTACCATACCTCGCAGAAAGAGTTCGAAGTACAATGGTTACTTGGAATGATGAGTTTGTGGAGAACATGAGAGATAGTGAGCAAAACCAACAAAAGTAGATCCCTTATCAAAGAACCTAATAAAAACAATAACATAACTAAGCTAACCATACTAAATGGGGACCACAGACTCTAGAGCTATCAAAGTAGTTCAGTGGAAGTGTAGGGGTGCCAGGAAGAACCTGTTATCTCTTATGGGACAGTATAAGGAGGCAAAACCCATCTTTGCAATACAAGAAACCCTCCTGAACCCCAAACAAAAACTGAACTACCAAGGGTATATAACACTTAGAAATGATAGACCGGAGGGAAGAGGAGGGGGCGTGGCCTTTTTAATACATGAAAACTACAAAATAGTAAATTGGGAACAATTCAACACAGAAAATATTGAAGGAATAAGTGTAACAGTAGACAGTGAGCCAGATAACTTAAAAATAATAAACATTTATAGCCCCAAGGGTAATATAACCGATAGGGATATTGCCACTATTAACACACAAATAGACCAAAGATCATTATTGGTAGGTGACTTTAATGCACACCATGAGGCATGGGGTAACAACAGTAATGATCCAGCAGGAAAAAGACTGTTGGACTACATTGAAAGTGCTGAGCTAATCATACTAAATGATGGCTCAGTGACAAGGGTTAACCCATGCAACAGTGGAGGAGATACAGCAATAGACATAAGTATTATAACCCCAAACCTAGCCTCTACTAAATGGGAAGTACTGAATGACTCCAGCTCAGACCACTTACCCATAGAAATAAACCTAAACGACAAATATAGAACTAGTCCAAAAAGCTCGAAACCTACATTCAACCTAAAAAAGGCAAATTGGGAGTCCTTCCAATTGGAGCTAAGTAAACTAAGCATAGAACAAATTGAATCTAACAGTATAGATATATTTGCAGAAAAACTAACAAATGAGATTTTTAAAATAGCTATAAAATATATACCAAACAGGAATATGCCTGAGCACTTAAAACCAACACAAAAAGGTAAAAATAGGAAAAGAAACAAAGATAAAAATCCAGTACCATGGTGGACAGACAGATGTTCAGAACAACTGAAATTGAGGGAGAGGGCCCTTACAAAGTATAGAAAAGCCAAAACTGAAGAGAATTACACAAACTATAAAAAAGTAAGAAATGAAACAAATAAAATAATATCAGAGCTAACCCAGCTGCAATGGGTACCTCCGAAATCGGCGAGTATTTGCCTGAATGCCGAGGGACACCTGTCTCTGTACAGGAAATAAAGGGATACTCACGTAAAATCAATGTCAGGTTAGACATAAAATAATAACATGAGATTTCGCCTCGAGTATTAGCGGGCGAACGCAAAAAAAAAAAAAAATCAGAGCTAAAGAAAAGAGTTGGAGAACATTTTGTCAAACACTAAACCATAGGTCACAAGTAACTACAGTTTGGAGAAAACTAAAAGCAATTAAAGGAGGAAACCACAAGAAATTTAAAATCCCAACAATTAAAATACCAGACCACCGTCCTTTTCAGGGCGAATGAAGAAGAAGAAGAAGAAAATACCAGAGAGAGCTGAAACAGATAGAGAAAAAGCCAACATACTAGCTAAATACTTCTATCAGGTTAGTTCAATAGACAGTCTAGATAAGGCAGAAATAAATAGGCGGAAAATACTGCTAGAAAAATTAAAAGGAGAAAATATGGACACCACACAGGATGCTAATTATTTAAATGCAGATATTACAGTAGATGAAATAGAAAGAGCTTTAGCAGGAAAAACCAATACTACCTCTGGGGAAGACATTCTGAGCTACGAAATCCTCAAAAAGGTACCAAATACAACTCTAAGAGTGATTGCATCCCTCTACAACAAAATCTGGCACACGGGAAAAATACCGTGTTCATGGAAGACAGCAGTAGTCATCCCCATACTAAAGCCAGATAAGGAAACACATGATGTCAGCTCATACAGGCCAATACCGTTAACATCGCATCTAAGAAAAATTCTAGAAACAATAGTCAACAGCAGACTAAAATTTCATCTAGAAAAGCATAATTTGTACAGTCCAACCCAGGCAGGCTTTAGAAGCCAACATAGTACAATAGAGCAACTGTTGAGGCTGGAACATGATGTTAAAACAGGCTTCAAAAGGAATGAAAAGACAGTAGCAATATTCCTTGATGTAGCAAGAGCATATGATGAGTGTTGGAGGGAGGGTGCACTACACAAAATCAGGAAATTAGGTATAGTAGGCAGAACCTACAATTATCTAGAAAACTTCCTGCAGGATAGATACTTCACGGTACAAATAAACATTGATAGATCTGAGGTGTGTGAGCAACAGAATGGAATTCCCCAGGGATCAGTAATATCACCATCTATCTTTACGATTATGATCAACGACCTAGGCGACGAGTTTAAAGATTTAAAAAACAACTTATCCAGTTTGCAGATGACGCTGCGATATGGAGAACGGGAAGAAATCTCCCATTCCTCTATAAAACAGTACAAAGGCAAATGGATAAAGTATCTGACTGGATGAACAAGTGGGGATTTAATCTAAACGTTAAAAAAACCATAGGAATGATCTTCAGTAAAGGGCGTGTAATTAAAAACAATATAATTGACATAAGCATTAATGAGCAAAAAGTATGCACAGCAAAATCAACTAGATTTCTTGGTATGGTATTAGACCAGCAACTAAACTGGAACAAACACATAGACCTATTAGTGCAAAGCAGTAGGGGACTTATTAACATGCTAAGATATGTGAAAGGAAGTGGTTGGGGCGCCTGCAATAAGACCATGTTAACCTTCTATAAATCATTTATTAGGGGCAAACTTGACTATGCCAGTGTTGTCTATGCATCAGCCGCCCCAAGCAATAAGAAAAAACTAGACACAGTCCAAAACCAGGCACTGTCAATAATAGCAGGTGCCTCAAAGGGAACATCAGCAGAGGCACTAAAAGTAGCGCTAGGCATTATACCCCTGGAGCTAAGGAGAAAAGAACTGAGATTCAGCTACTGGGCAAGAGTGGCAAAAGATCCAACTCACCCAGCACATAAAACCTTTGATAGGGGTAACCAGTACATAGGCCACATTCCATTAAACCATAATAGATACCCGTTAGGGTGGAAAACAATGGATGAAGTGGATCAATACCCAGACCTATTTAATGCGATAAACAGTAGTGCTCTGTACAAAGCAAAGATCCCACCATGGGAATTAAAAGTGCCAGAAACTGACTCCCACTTAACAAAGATCATAAATAAATCTAACGACATAATCTCAGCAAAAAGTAAAACACTAGAGTACATAGAACGGTATATAAATAATAGCCTAACTATATATACAGATGGGTCAAAAGATGAAGAAGGACAATTAGGAGCAGGAATAGCAATACCAAAATTAAAAATTTATAAAAGATACAAAGTAACAGGTAATCCATCTTTACAGCAGAATTAGTGGCAATCCTAAAAGTTTTAGAAATAGCTGCAGAAAATCCACCAAAAAAAGTAACCATTCTCACAGATTCCCTATCATCAGTATTAGCTATCAGAAACAGAAATGAATGTAGCAGGCCAGATATTATAGAGGAAATACTACAGGTTAATACATATCTACAAACTATAGGATGCAATGCAACACTAACATGGATACCATCACATGTGGGGATAGCAGGAAATGAGCTTGCAGACAAAGAAGCCAAAGGGGGGAGAACTAGCCATTAAAAAATTGAAGTAGGCTTAGGGAAGTTTGAAATTAAGAGCTTAATTGCTCAAGCAATAACTAAAGAGTGGATAACAGCATGGGACCAAAGTAAAAAAGCAAGACACTCATATAAAATCCTAAAAAAACCAAGCAAAAAATGTCAAATAAAAGATGAACTAAACATACCAATTAATACAAAATTGCTGAGGCTCAAGCTTGGAACTGGATATTTCATGATTGAGGAACCCACATGTGAAGAGTGTCAAGAACCAAACACAATTAGACACTTTCTGGTGGACTGCAAGAAATATTACCAACAGAGGCAAAACATTAAGACATACTGTAGTAACCACAATGTAGAAATGAGGGTAGAAAATCTCATAGGCACAAAGACCCCTTCAGAAATGCAAAAGTTAATAAAACACTATATTACAAAAACTAAAGCTAACATATAAAAAAACAAATAAGGATTTGAGTCAGTAGTCCAAACTCGTGAAAGACTCGCCCCAGATACAAACATATTAACCAAAGAAACCATCCAGTGAAAATTAAAAACATACTAACTTAGAAAATAGCATATTTTGGAATTTCTTTTAAAAACCATGTTGAACTATAACTACAAAAGGAAAAATACCGACTAGAGATATAATAGTATAAAATAAATACAAACAAAAACATATTACAATAAAGGAAATACGTCCTGATATAACCAACAACTCCATGTACATGGTAGATGGTTGAAAGAGGCGTGCTACAAAGAAAAGTAGCAAACACATTAATTAAAAAAAAAATTTGGTGCCGGTGGGAGCGGCTAGTGTCGACTTCTACTCGGAACTGGCCTAGTCTATACATGACTTCGACGCCTCTTTGAGGTTCAAGGTCCAGCTAAAGCTTCCCTTGCCCGGGAACTTTGCACGCCTGGGGTCAGAGCTGGTTCCTCCCCATATGTCATGGTAGAAGACGAAAGCTGGGGACGAGGAGTTAGGTCGGGTGCGTAGTTAAAAGCTGGCATCCTCAGCACGGAGGTGGGCACTCTGTGCATCCTTGTGGTAGCTGGTTACCGGCCATAGTCTCACTCGATGAGCAGGAGTTATCCTTTGATAATGCCCTTGCTTATCAAGGAGGGGAGATGCTGCGCCAGTTATCCCTCGCCTAATCTTAAATGTACGATAGGTCAGTGATAATGTCTACCAGTGTTGCTTGGGTGGTTGTGATCGTGTTTGAAGAGTGTCGATAGGTGTGGTCAAACATGAAGACACACAACAGGTCAACTCGACCTACGCAGTGGTGTATTGATTTGGAGTGAGGATACAACAGTACGCGAATGCTGGAAAATGTTCTGAGAGTTGACAATAGGGCAATCTCACTCACTCGTGGCAGGAAGTGTAAGACGAACTACTGTTTACGTTTTCTTGTATTTAATGGACACACACTTCGACGACACAGGAACAGGAAACAGGTTGGCATAAATCATAATAATGTTGATCAATGAAATACTCTATCACATGAGCATTCATGTTGCATAACAGTACAAATGGAATGTCAGTAGACAAGCACTCCGTAATACCAATATATATCGTCTGACTTTACTGACAGCACGTCAGTTCATAACCAAGGTTCGAGATGGTTCCTAGACCTAACCTCGTCTAGCGAAGATTCCTTTAAGTAAAGTTCAGCACATATTTTTTTGATAATAATATCGAACCACTAGTAGTGGGTTCTCTTCTGTAGCAGTGATCTCTAGACTCATCAGGTGATAGTAAGGGGCATCGCTGTTCTCTCCTCGATGATTGGAAAATATAGAATTCAAAATGGCTTCTCCTCCCAGTGAGTTGTCGCTCACCCAGGATACAAACTATGAAGCACAATCAAAGCGGATCATACATCAAATGTCCTCATTGCTTTGTAGATTCTACCATAAATACTATTGACTTCATCACATAATATAGTGCTGCTAGGTATGAATGTCATCTTCATCTGGTTAACGTTCATCTAAACGTACAACCGTACGACTGTTCATCGAATACAATGCCTCAAGAAAAGTTCATAAGAAATGCGTCTTTACCTTGGTATCAGAAATACACTAGAATATGATTCTGCCATTCCTTGGCAGTAAGAATAAACACTGGGGTGAATCATACATGATATGTCTAAAGAGACTACCTCTTTCCCCATTAATATAGAGATCACTTTTTTGTGGCGACAGGCCGCTACAAAAAACTCAGCCACCATCAGGGCGGAACCTTCTCACCTCGACCCAGCGACACATCCGCCGAACAACCTTTGACCCCAAGTTCGATACCGAAGATATAGTTCGACTTAGCCATCGCAGTGCACGAATTCCGTAGCACCGGCGAGAATCCCAACGTGTGTATATAATGTATAGGAACAAACATTCTAT
This sequence comes from Oreohelix idahoensis, assembly GCA_024509875.1. Classification (NCBI taxonomy): domain Eukaryota; kingdom Metazoa; phylum Mollusca; class Gastropoda; order Stylommatophora; family Oreohelicidae; genus Oreohelix; species Oreohelix idahoensis. The sequence continues at coordinate 92,401 of JAMPIV010018276.1, read as the reverse complement.
AAACAAAGATTTTAAGATATAAGACAGACTCGTCCTACATAAACAAGAAATACACATAGATTCGGGTCATAGATATTCTGAAGCAAGAACAATCTATTTCTAACTAAACAAAGAATAGATCGCTGTAAACCTAGATTTCTACGCTGAGTTCGCTATTCAGGAAAGATACAAGAACAGATAACTCACAGAATGAATCCACATCGACTAATCTGAGTTCTGTCCCTTAGACTGAAAATCGTGAATTCAAAGATAAATATATTTTTATCAGACAAATAAATACATTTTTCATTTGTATGCGTACTTACAGTAATCTGTGCGCCACACAAAAGAATATGTGCGCAACAGACTACTACACCCCCGGGAAAAAAAATGAAAATCATTTTTTTTCCATCTGAGAGCAACATACAATAGGCTCACAACGCACAAATACTGCGCAGATGAGAAATATCTGGAATTTATAAGCCAAATTAAGGCAAAGTCGAAATATAGATCGACTGGTGAGAATACATCTCAACCTCTCAGAGAAAGCATTTCTCTTAAGCATAAATGTTTCCAGGGAGGTGTCACCAACGCATACTACTATACTTGCAATGACACAATGCATATAACAATTTCATATTTAAGCATTATAAGTACATGATTGACAAAAAAGAAAAATCATCAACGAATATCGGTGAACATATATACCAATGAACGTAGTGATAGTAGTGATACAATCACTATATTACAAATTACAATGTGTATTTATCTTGATATAGAAAAGAAAAAACTGTATTGAGTTGGATGTGTTAAGAAGTCCAAGACCCAACAGTTAAGTGGAATCATGTTGAGATCTACCATCACAATGAGATCTATCAAAATTCTTATCTCTGTTGAGCACATTGCTCTTATTTGAATTCCAGTTAACATAGTTATAATTTTTATTTCTCTTCTGAACAAAATATCTATTTGATGGGTTTTGTTGTCCTGGAGAACAATCATTACAATGTTGATAACCTTTATGAAAGTTCTTATAGTCACCAGGACCAAAATGTTGAGGACAATTAAATTGCCTCCAGTTCTTTGAAGAAGAACTATTATCATATGGACGCGTTTGATAATGTCTACAATTACGATAATCTCTCTTAGCAAAATTGCTTTTATTTTTTCTGTGTTACTGTGCTTAATATGTACATCGTACTGTCTGAGCTGAGTACGATGGGTACTAACAGTTTTGATTTCTTTTTCTAACTTATCAGGAATCTGAAAATTCGATGCACGGTTTTCCTGAGGAATCTTATCATGACACTTATTAAAGTCCTCACCGTGATCTAAACTTGATTTACCTTTGTTGGCCTCACGCCAACTCCCATTAGAAGCAGTATCGTTATTTCGTGGGAAACCATATTTTCCACGAAAAGATATGTTCACATATTGCTTAGTGTTATTATGAGCATTGAGTGTCTGTCGCTGGCTCTTTGCATTCGTAACATGTTGACCATCATGTTTATGTTTCAGTCTATCCACCTTAGTAGTAGATAACATGTTATTGTACAAAACAATATCTAACAAACCATCAATTCTGTTGCGAAGTTTTGCAATTTCTACTTCCGCAACAGCTTTCTCTATAGAAACAGCTTTGTATATTCTTTCGTTGGTTTTAATTTTTCTGTCATAATCCAACCTTATGTCTTGTAACTGAGAAATAAGAGTTTTCTCTTTAGCCATACTATCTTTAAGCTCTTTTCTCAACTTTGTCGTTTGAGACGTATTTTCTAAGACCTTAGCTTTCTCTTGAACAAGTTCAAGTTTGAGTGCTTCCATAGCACTATGATGAGTAGTCAAAAGTTCATCAATTTTCTTATATTTTTCTTTATTCGCTGTCAACTGTGTTAACTCCAGTTGTAGTGACTGCATCTCAATATCCTTCTTATTTTTAAACACCTTAATCTCCTCCAGAGATTCCATACTCTTCTTTATAGCAGTACTTCGCAGAAGACTCAACTCATTACTTAATTCTAGAATTGTTCCTTTTAATTTGCAACACATATCTTGCGCACTAGCAAGTTCCACGTTTGCTTTATGTAAGTCATCCTCATGTCTCTTAGCTTCAATCTTTTCAGGAACAACCATATCCTTCTCAGGGAATATTGCATTCTTTTCTTTAAGTTGTCTCTCGAGATTACTATTATCATGCAAGAGACCAAAAAGTGTTTTATTATAGGATTTTTCCCGTTCCTGAGCCTCAACTTTTAATTTCTCATAGTTCATTTTTACTTGTTCAAACTCCCTAATAAGAGACTGTTCTTTACAAAGATGATTGTTCTTCATTAAGCTCACATCAACTTCTAACTCTTTTTCCTCCTTTTCCAGTTGAGATTGTCTCAATTTATTCTCACTAGGAAGAGCTAATGTTTCTATAATCTTCCACAGTAGTTTCAAATCAAGCGTGGAAGAGTTCACTTTATTTACCTGATTACCCAACATCTCTTTTAATGAGGTCACTTCATTCTCTAACTCTTTCTTCTGACTAGCCCAATCTCTATTCTGACTAATCTAATTGTAACATGTCTATTATTAGCTTCTATATGAAACTCCACTTCCTTCTTCAGTGCAGCATTTTCAGAATTCATTTCTGAGAACTTCTTCTCATTCTGCATTTTTGACATCTGTAGCTCATCAGTAAGATCTTTATTTTTACTCCGAAGCTCATTTATAGTTTTTTTTTCAAAGTAACAATATTGCTGCCTTGAGTCGTAAGTTCAGCTTCTTTGTAAAAAACAGTAGATATAAACTTAGAAAGTCTCACTGCTTTCTCTGTTGAATAGCCGTTTTTATAATAACACCTAGCATATTCTTGAAGACCATCACTCGCCTGAAGTAGGAAATGCTCTGTGGCATAATCCTCACAGTCTTCACCAAATAAATGTAATTTTTTTCTTCCTTCCTGAAGAAAATAATGTACACCATCCATCATTTTTGACATTATGTCTGATAATGTGAGATCAGACCTGAAATAATAATGCAATTTATTTCTAAGTCAATTAAAGCAAGTTTTAATAAACTTGACTAACCAGCTCACTATCCCAATCTCTGTGGGAAACAAGCCTTTAAATAAGGTATTGTATAATAATAATAATGATAAACTATCAGTTTATTTTATACCAAAAGTTCACTACACAGCTAGTAGTGTATGATCAAATATATTTTATAGTACATGTCAACCAACAACATACGCAAAGTACAAATAAGAAAGACAATACGAAAACATTTGCAGAAATCAAATAAATCAAATAGGAAAATCAATGAAAATAATCACAGAATCTGTGATGATAACTGCAAGGGACTAAACAAAACAAATGACGTCACAGTGTATAAATATAAATGGTGTATAAAACTGAAAAATAGAAAAGAGTAGATCTACAAATACAAACAAATCAAAACAAAACTGAAGAACAGAAAAAATATCACAAAAACAAAGATAAGCACAGTCTTCACAGCTAACAAAAAATAGCAACAGATGTTGCAGCAAATTTTCAATTATGAAAATTGCTCCCTACAGAACGCTAATATAGGACCAATATGACTCGGTATATCCTATACTAGTCACCTCACCAACCGCTACAGAAATATACACAAATATCACATATAAACATCAATATACATATAGCATAAATACATATAATATAATGAAATGTGTTGCAAATAAGAGGCTCAGTATAATGGTACTGTATTATGATACTTACTTACTTACTTAGTCGTTCCCCTTCTACCATGAGGTGTAGAGGTTTGGAAGAGAGAGCGCCAGACTATCCTATCAGCTGTCTTCCTCCTGGCCTGGTTCCATTCTAGTCCTCGATCCTTCAAAGATTGTCTGATGTTGTCCTCCCAGCGGACTCTGGGTCGTCCTCGGGGTCTGGATCCTTGGCTCTTTGTTTCCCATGCTTGTCGTGGTATCCGATCTTCTCCCATTCTGCAGACATGGCCAAACCATCTTAATTGGAACTGTTCTACTTGGGTCTGCAGGGGGTAGGATTTAAGGCCTTGACGTATCGTCTGGTTGCGTACCATGTCTCTTCTTGTTACTTCAACCACCTTCCTCAGATACCTCATTTCTGAGGTTTGGATCTGGCTTTTATGGGTTGTAGTCATTGCCCATGACTCGCATCCGTATGTCAAGACTGGGACATAGGTGGAGCGGTATACAGCCATCTTCGTTTTCTTACCAACCTCTCTCTTGCTGAGGAATCCTCGATTTATGGCCTGAAAAAGTCTCCCAGCTGCTGCTTTTCGAGTGGCCAACTCTTCTTTGATGCCTCCCTTTCGGTCTATAATAGCTCCGAGGTATTTAAAGTGGTCGACCTGCTCCAGGACCTGTTCTCCCAGCTTAATCTGATGTTTCCTTTCTTCTCGTGATATCACCATGGATTTTGTTTTAGAGCTGCTTATGACCATCCCTCTATTCTCCAGCTCTTCCTTCCAGACTTGCAGGTTGGATTGGAGATGTGCCTCTGATTTAGCAATCAGGGCAACATCATCAGCAAATGCCAGCTCCGAAATATAGACCTGTCTCATCTTCCAGTACCCCCACTGAATACTTTCTTGTTCTCTCCTTACATGCCTTGATGACATCGTCCATAAGGAGTATGAAAAGGTAAGGTGATAGGATATCACCTTGTCTTACACCAGTGGTGGTCCTGAACTCTTCCGACTTATGGTTTGCTGTCCTCACATAATTTCTGCAAGACTTGTAGAAGCTCTGTATAGCATGAATCAGAGGTGCTGGAATATTCTTCCTTGCCAAACAGTCCCAAAGTTTGCTCCAGGGGACCCTGTCAAACGCCTTTTCCAGATCTATGAAACAAAGATGCATCTCACTCTTATACTCAAGGGCCTTTTCACTCAGCTGTCTGAGTGTGAAGATTAGGTCTTGAGTACTTCGGTTTGCTCGGAATCCGCACTGGACCTCATCCAATTGTGGCTCAGCTAGGCGTCGGAGTCTCTGCTCTAGGTTTCTAGAGTAGATTTTACCAGGGACACTGAGAAGGGATATGCCTCTATGGTTTCCACATTGTCGATTGTCACCCTTTTTGAAAATTGGTGTTATGATGGCAATCTCCCAATCCTTTGGTAGGGTCTTGTTGTACCACGCTGCCTGTAAAACCCTTAAGAGTAATAGGTCGCCTGATGCTCCCATGAACTTAACCATTTCTGGTGTTATACCATCATGCCCTGCTGCTTTGCCCATCTTGATTTTCTCCAGTGCTGCCTTCAGTTCTTCCATCTTTATGTCATCTTCACCAACATTGGTTTTCTCTTCTGTGCTAGTGTTTATCATTTCTGATGCTTCACCATGCTCACCATCCAGGAGTTCTGAGAAATATTCTTTCCATCTTTCCATTACTTCCTTCGGGGCAGTAAGCAATTTGCTTTGCTTGTTCTTTATAAATTTGAGAGGGCATTGTTTTTCCTTCCTCGTGTTCTTTAGGGTCTTATAGAACAATTTCTGGTTTTCTTGTGCATCTTTTTCTAGCTTTTCTCCAAATTCTTCCCAGGACTTCTGTTTTGCTGCTAGCACTTTGTTCTTTGCTTCTGTTCTGAGTGTCACATATTCTCTATATTTTTTTTTTGTCCTGTTGTGTTTTTAGCTCCTAAGTATTGTTTCCATGCCATTTTCTTCTCTCTTATTTTCTCTTTGACTTCCTCTGTCCACCAAGGTGTCCTCTTTCTCTTGTTCCCAAGTCGGACTTCACCGCATGCTTCTGCAGCAGCTGTCTTTATGATATCCTTGAATTTAATCCAGAGGGTTTCCAAGTCATCGGGTCGTTCTTCTGTGTTGCTCACCGCTGCAGCAATAAGCCCCTGATATCTGGTCTTAATTTCTGGCTCTCTCAGCTTGTAGGTCCTAATGCTCATTTCTCCTTCTCGTTTATTTGGTTTCTTGCGTGATGTTGGACAGTTCCTAGGCTGAGCAACTCTTTCAGTTGTGCTTTTGATTGTTAGCAGGTAGTGATCACTTCCAATCTCTGGCCCCCTCCAGACTCTAGCATCCCGGACATATTTGAATGAGCTTCTCCGAACAATGGCATAGTCGATCACTGACTTCTCATTCTTTGTTGGTTCACATCTAGTGTATGCATGTATGCGCTTATGGGGGGAACTTTGTGTTTGTAATGATCAGATTTTGCTCACTGCAGAATCTAAGGAGTCGCTTTCCATTGTCATTGAGAGTATCTTCTCCATATCTTCCGATAACTCCACCCCATCTAGCATGGTCATTTCCAACTCTGGCATTAAAATCTCCGAGCAAGATAACTTCATCTAGGCAGTCATCCACTGTCCTTTGAAGCAGCTCGAAGAATTCCACCTTGACCTCTGCTCTCTCATCCTCATTTGGCCCATACACTATGACCAGGTTGACTATGGTTTCTCCTTCTTTTAGTTTAACAACCATAATGCGCTCCGAGACAAAGTTCCATCCCTTGATACTATCTTTTTGATTTTTTGGCCACAATGCAACCCACGCCCCCTTTAGCTCTTTCAGACATGGGTACACCACTGTAGAGCAGCGTGTTGCCATCGAGATCCATGACTCCTTGTCCTTTTTTCTTTGTTTCCGTTATAGCCAGGATTTCTAGTTTTGCTTTCCTCATCTCTTCCACCAGCTCCTCTTCCTTCCCATTTATACTTCTTGTGTTCCAAGTTCCATAAGTCGTAGTCCGTAGTCCGTTCCAGTTCGTCGCCTTTAGAATCAGTCCAGTTTTCTCTCTTGTGTTGCTAGTAATCGTGATTTAAAGCAAACAGGTGATTGGCCTGTTGTGCCTTTGCATGGTGGAGGGGCTGCCTCCTTACGGCCTCCATGCAGGCCGCCCTCCTCCTTTTTCATCCGGGCTTGGGACCGGCATTGGCGGAGTTATTATGATACTTTATTAAACAATTAATTCTGGCCTAAATTATTAAAGTTCAACACAAACTATGGCAGTGCAGGAAAATCCACCGTTTACAGTTCCTAAGAATCACAAGTAGGACTTCTCGCTTCAGTTGCACTGTACATTTCGCAAACACAGTCAAATATATGCTCCAACTTTGATGTGTAATGCTTCTCAGTTCGATAGTACTTCATTTTCTGCCCACAGTTAAATATTCACTTGATCCACCTGTTCTGTATAATGCAGTCTGTACAGCGAAAAAATGTCAACAAGCGCTGACCTAGTTACAGTATTTGCTCGACAGGTCACGTGACAAAGTGCAAACTCGTACTGCAGGTGTGTCGTATCAGCCACAGGAAACGGTCTGGTCTCAGTAGTCTGTTGACTTCTCAATTTCTGCGAGGTCAAACCCAGAAAGCTGGCCCACCAGTTGATAATGTCTACCAGTTGATAAAGAGCAGTGTTGATAGGGTCTACCTCATTATTAAGAGACTACCTCTTTCCCCATTAATATAGAGATCACTTTTTTGTGGCGACAGGCCGCTACAAAAAACTCAGCCACCATCAGGGCGGAACCTTCTCACCTCCACCCAGCGACACATCCGCCTAACAACCTTTGACCCCAAGTTCGACACCGAAGATATAGTTCGACTTAGACATACAAAGATTTTAAGATATAAGACAGACTCGTCCTACATAAACAAGAAATACACATAGATTCGGGTCATAGATATTCTGAAGCAAGAACAATCTATTTCTAACTAAACAAAGAATAGATCGCTGTAAACCTAGATATCTACGCTGAGTTCGCTATTCAGGAAAGATACAAGAACAGATAACTCACAGAATGAATCCACATCGACTAATCTGAGTTCTGTCCCTTAGACTGAAAATCGTGAATTCAAAGATAAATATATTTTTATCAGACAAATAAATACATTTTTCATTTGTATGCGTACTTACAGTAATCTGTGCGCCACACAAAAGAATATGTGCGCAACAGTCAGTGTTCAAAAGGGATTTCAAATGACTATTTGAGATAAAGTTGAGTAATTTACATTGTCAAGTCATATTTTTCCAAACCTGAATAAACATCTGTCGTTGTAACAGCGCAGAGACTGTTTTTTTTAATATAAACTGCATCAGTTTTAACTGTTCACCGATATATTAATTATGTGACAGTCTACAGGTCCACTTGCATGTTCATTGATGCCTGAATATCGTCAAATGCAGTCTATGTAGCAGAAAACAACGCTAAATGCAATTTATATGGCACATAGTAATAAAGTCTAGTCTTAAGTAAACAATAATTGGTTCCTATCCATATTTAATAAAAACGAAAGCTGGGGGAGAAGTGTTATGTCTGATGTTTCTTTTTCTTAATAATGAGAGCAATATTTTATATTTAAGCAAAAGGCAATTTGAATTTATACCAGCACATATTTTCATACTTCAAGTGTGTTTACTGAGCAGTATACTTTTGAGGTTGGTGATATGTTGTGCACATGCACAGCATCAAGGCTTTCTTAAGAAAAATGTCGATTCTGTCCATGCAACTTTCCGGTAACAATGACTAAGAAAATTGGTGTAACCTGCTACATACCATCAGCAATGTTTTTGTTGCTACGTTGCCAAAAGCAGTATGATTGCTGCGATGCCTTTTGCACATGTAACATTAGATTCATATATTGTGCACATCAAATAGGAAATCTCATAAGAAAGTATTTGTTGTGCAAAATGTCCACTATTTCCTTCTATACCGTGTTTACTACATTTTTCCATAGCAAGGCTCATTCAAATATACATGGTGTTGCTTGTATCATGGCACTCATTATTTTATGTAATATTTGTCTTAATTATGTATATTCTATAAGATGTACTGTAGTGTTCTTATATATTTCATTTTTACATTTGAAACATAAAATAATGGCCAAGTCTTGTCCATGATTACGATGCCTCTTTGAGGTTCAAGGTCTTGCAAAAGCTTCCCTTGCCAGGGAATATTGCATGCTTGGGGTCAGAGCTGGTTCCTTCACATATGTCAAGGTAGAAGACGAAAGCTGGGTATGAGGAGTTAGGTCGGATGTGTAGTTAAAAGATGGCATCCTCAGCACGGAGGTGGGCACTCTGTGCGTCCCTGTGGTAGCTGGTTACCGGCCATAGTCTCATACGATAAGCAGGATTTATCCAATGATAATGTCCTTGCTTATCAATGAGGGGAGATGCTGCACCAGTTATCCTTCGCTCAATCTTAAATGTACGATAGGTCTGTGTTAAATAACGATGTCTAATATCTTTTTCAGATAAGGTTTGTCTCTTGTACAGTAGCATGTAAAACAGATCATACTTATTTTAACATGCGATAATAATATCTGCCTTTGAGAATGTATGATAATTTGTTGTTCTTAATAAAGACAGTTTTGAATTTACAGCAGCATACTTTTCCTTGCGATAAGTATGTTTGCTTAGCAATACATTTTTGGACTTAGTGATATGCAATGCATAGGCACTGCATCAAGGCTTGCCTAAGAACAATTTTGATGTTGTCCTTGCAACTCTTTGGTAACAATGACTGAGAAACGAACATTGGCTATATACCATCAGTCCTGATTTATTTTCTTGCAATGATAACACAGTATAATAGTCACGATTCACTTTTCATCACATCAAGTTATCTCATTATAATTATTTGTTTCATTCGAATTTTGAAAGTGTTATCCAGCAGACTCCAATGTTTGGAGTGTTCATCAACAACATCTAATTGATATCTATGCGTGATGATACACGCGAGAACGACCACGGATTTTAGGTCATTCAAGTATAATGACATATTCTGTCCGTGACTTTGATAACTTGTTGAGGCCCAAGGTCCAACCCGAGGCTTTGTCCCATGCTAGGGACATAGGAAAAATATATTTCCTCGCCATTATTCTCCCTACAAGGTATTATACAGGAACAAGCCTAGTTATGACGAATGTGTTACCGAATCCAGCACTTTGTCACCATAATTTTAAGAGAACATGCCATTTAAATCTTGTCATAATCAACAAGAAGAACATAGCATAAAACAATGTAGCGGTAGAGAGCATTAATGAATGGCACAATGACTGACATAATAGCGATGGCTTTTATGACATTACATGTTATATGCATACCAATCCATGAAGTACATATCAGAATGCTATTGATACCCTGCAGACTCCAATATTTGGAGCGTGAATCAATAACTTCTAATTAATATACATGCGTGATGATGTACGCGTGGACGCGTCATTTAAATATAATGACAATGAAACAAACAGAAACTTGCATATTATATCCGTGACTTCGATGCCTTGTTGAGGTCGAAGTCGAGGCTTTGGCCCTTTCTAGTGTGACGAAAAGTTTTTAAAGTGTTGTTTTCAAGTAGATACTGATAGACCAGAAAAGAATTATGTCTGAGAGAATATAACTCACTCTTAGAGAAGGGCACTGTCATTACAGGTATAGTTACGGCTGTGAAGGTCTCTACTTCAGATGGTCATAAGATTAAAGTCAGAGCCTAAATTGCCACCTTTGTCAGTACAGGTCTTGTACTAGGCCACTAACCACTGATGGAGCCTAGCACCCGAAGATAAATTGCACAGTATGGCGCTCCTTAGTTGCTCAATGATGGCACTAGATAATTTCGGTTCTATAATCTAGACATTCTGCTTTAGTATGACACGACCGAAACCTCAAACAAACATGTGACATGTGGCTATCCTTTGGTCTTAGGTCCCACAAGTCTACATGTAAGTGAGTGAGAGTGTTCAGTGTGTTGCGTGTGTACGAATGACACATGTCAGTAAAAAAAAAGCAATACACGTGTCTGCATTTTTTTAACGTACGCCCGCTATTACTTGAGGCGAGAATCTCCGGTTAGTATATCTATATCTAACCTGAGACTGATTTTTACGTAAGTATCCCTTTTTCCCTGTACACTGACAGGTGTCCACTCGCCATTCAGGCGGATACTTGCCGTCTTCGGAGGGTACCCATTAGAGCTGGGTCGGCTCAAGAGCCGCCAGTCCCTGGTCGACGATAATACTTCAAATGTTTTCGCCAAGGGCTCAAATTAATCCAGTCCAAGTCCCGGTCGACGACACTGCTTCAAATGCTTTCGGCCAAGCTTGAACCTGGATCACCCGATCGCCAGCGCAGTGTGGTAACCATTGCACCAGCGCGGCATCTGTCTTTCTGCTTTTTCGTGTGTGGAAATTTTTTTTTGCGAAAGGTGATGGGTGGAGAGTGATCACTTTACAGCTGACCATTATTTCCTCTTCTCGTTCATCATCTTGGTCTACCCTGTTCAACCTAAAAATTGGTTATAATTGGGATATTTAGTGTCATTTTATTTTAAGTTTTGTATTATCTTTAGATAACTATTTCCTTTTGCACTGTTTGGTTTTAAGTTTGTATTAGACTTTGTTCTTTTTAAGTTGGTGGTGTTTCCTTTATATTTTCCTCGTCGTCTTTCCTTGTCCTATGAGTAGTTAGTAAGTTTGCCTTTTCATGTGTTAATTTTTTTTTTTTTTTTTTTTGATTTGTTAATTTATGTTGCTTAATTTCTATTTTGGATTAATTTCTTTTCTGGGGCATTATTATTGTTATTCTTATTACTAATATTGTCACTGTTATTAACCTTATATGTTTACCTTTGTTTTGTGGATATATCGTTTTAGTATTGATTGGGCTTCCTCTGGGGCAACTATACTTAAAACCTTATCACCTGTAATGTCTATTTCGTGATTTCTGAATTATGCTTTTAATTCTATCCTCTGTTGCTCGTACTTTTTACAGTGGATCAGGTAGTGGTCTATGTCATTTTTTTTCCGACATTCCAGACAGTGTGTTTCCTTTACCATAAAGTATGCTCCACAGAGACGGAGACGCCACAGCTTTTTGTTCGAGGGTACCTTTAATTCCTCTCTGACCTGGCACGTCCTTGTTGGTTCTTTCAGAAGTTTGAACGCGTGTCTACCTTCACAAATGTCCTTCCAAATGTTGTCTTCGATTCCTCCTTTATGGTAAGCTTCACCTGGCTATTAATTTCCGATTTTCCAAATCCTGCTCTTATATTGTTTTTACTTATTCTTCATTTTTTGGCAGTCTAGTCTGCCATCTTGTTACCCGCTATACCTATGTGTGCTGGAACCCACACTAGCCTCACACTGCATCCTCTCTTCTTTAGCGATGTATTAATTGCAATAATTAATTCTTTTATGTCTGGCCGGCTACATTTACCTGGATGTTCTAGTGCTTGTAGTGATGACAGTGAGTCTGTAAATATCGTTACTGTTTCTGACAGATTTTCTTCGATTAATTCTAAATTAGAATTGCTACCATTTCTGGGGTAAAGCTCGAAGCCGCTCCAGTTACACTGTAACTCTGTTTAATTCCCCACCGTGGTACAACTACTCCTGCACCTAGTTCTCACTATCACCCTTGGATCCATCTGTGTAAACCGCCAGGCTTTGTTTTGTAAGTTGATTAATGAACTCTCTACTTTTGTTTTGTTTAATCTTTTCAGTGAGTGTGTAATCTATGATTGGTGCTTTTAGTTCCCAGGGTGGTATTGTGCTTCTATATTTATTACTATTATTAATTGTGTTTGACAATTCTTTGACCTGTATTAGATCTTCTATATTTCTCCACCCTGTTGGATATCTATCAGTACTCAAGGGGACGTCCCATACACTTGGTTTGTAGATTTTTTTTTATTTTTTTTTTATTTTTTATTAGTGTGTTTGCTACTTTTCTTTGTAGCACGCCCCTTTCAACCATCTACCATGTACATGGAGTTGTTGGTTATATCAGGACGTATTTCCTTTGTTGTAATATGTTTTTGTTTGTATTTATTTTATACTATATTATCTCTAGTAGGTATTTTCCTTTTGTTGTTATAGTTCATAATGGGTTTTTTTTTTAAATCTGTAATATGCAGTTGTCTAATCTGGTATGTTTTTAATTTTCACTGGATGTTTTATTTGGTTAATCTGTATGTATCTGGGGTGAATCTTTCTCCAGTTTGTACTACTGGCTCGGATCCTTATTTATTTTTTATATGTTAGCTTTTGTTTTGGTAATATAGTGTTTTATTAACTTTTGCATTTCTGAAGGGGTCTTTGTGCCTATGAGATTTTCTACACTCATTTCTACCTTGTGTTTACTACAGTATGTCTTAATGTTTTGCCTCTGTTGGTAATATTTCTTGCAGTCCACCAGAAAGTGTCTAATTGGGTTTGGTTCTTGACACTCTTCACATGTGGGTTCCTCAATCATGAAATATCCAGTACCAAGCTTGAGCCTCAGCAATTTTGTATTAATTGGTATTTTTAGTTCATCTTTTATTTGACATTTTTTGCTTGGTTTTTTTTAGGATTTTATATGCGTGTCTTGCTTTTTTACTTTGGTCCCATGCTGTTATCCATTCTTTAGTTATTGCTTGAGCAATTAAACTCTTTATTTCGAACTTCCCTAGGCCTACTTCAATTTTGTTATGGCTAGTTCTCCCGCCTTTGGCTTCTTTGTCTGCAAGCTCATTTCCTGTTATCCCCACATGTGATGGTATCCATGTTAGTGTTGCCCTGCATCCTGTAGTATGTAGATATGTATTAACCAGTAGTATTTCCTCTATAATATCTGGCCTACTACAACAATTTCTGTTTCTGACAGCTAATACTGCTGAAAGGGAATCTGTGAGAATGGTTACTATTTTGGGTGGGTTTTCTAAAGCTTTTAGGATTGCCACTAATTCTGCTGTAAAGATGGATGTATTACCTGTTACTTTGTATCTTTTGTAAATTTTTAATTTTAGTATTGCTATTCCTGCTCCTAATTGTCCTTCTTCATCTTTTGACCCATCAGTATATATAGTTAGGCTATTATTTATATACCGTTCTATGTACTCTGGTGCTTTACTTTTTGCTGAGATTATGTCGTTAGATTTGCTTATGATCTTTGATAAGTGAGAGTCAGTTTCTGGCACTCTCAGTTCCCATGGTGGGATCTTTGCTTTGTACTGAGCTCTACTGTTTATCGTATTAAACAGGTCTGGGTATTGATCCACTTCATCCCCCCTAGTGCTTTACTTTTTGCTGAGATTATGTCGCTATATTTGCTTATGATCTTTGATAAGTGAGAGTCATTTTCTGGCACTCTCAGTTCCCATGGTGGGATCTTTGCTTTGTACTGAGCACTAATGTTTATCGTATTAAACAGGTCTGGGTATTGATCCATTTCATCCATTGTTTTCCACCCAGACGGGTATCTATTATGGTTTAATGGAATGTGGCCTATGTACTGGTTACCCCTATCAAAGGTTTTGTGTGCTGGGTGAGTTGGATCTTTTGCCACTTTTGCCCAGTAGCTGAATCTCAGTTCTTTTCTCCTTAGCTCCAGGGGTATAATGCCTAGCCTACTTCTAGTGCCTCTGCTGATGTTCCTTTTGAGGCACCTGCTATTATTGACATTGCCTGGTTTTGGACTGTGTCTAGTTTTTTTCTTATTGCTCGGGGCGGCTGATGCATAGACAACACTGGCATAGTCAAGTTTACCCCTAATAAATGATTTATAGAAGGTTATCATTGTCTTATTGCAGGCTCCCCAACCACTCCCTTTCATAAATCTTAGCATGTTAATAAGTCCCCTACTGCTTTGCACTAATAGGTCTACGTGTTTGTTCCAGTTTAGTTGCTGTTCTAGTACCATACCAAGAAATCTAGTTGATTTTGCTGTGCATACTTTTTGCTCATTAATGCTTATGTCAATTATATTGTTTTTAATTACATGCCCTCTACTGAAAATCATTCCTATGGTTTTTTTAACGTTTAGATTAAATCCCCACTTGTGCATCCAGTCGGATACTTTATCCATTTGCTTTCGTACTGTTTTATAGAGGAATGGGAGATTTCTTCCCGTTCTCCATATCGCAGCATCATCTGCAAACTGGGATAAGTTGTTTTTTAAATCTTTAAACTCGTCGCCTAGGTCGTTGACCATAATCGTAAAAATAGATGGTGATATTACTGATCCCTGGGGAATTCCATTCTGTTGTTCATAAACCTCAGATCTATCATTGTTTATTTGTACCGTGAAGTATCTATCCTGTAGAAAGTTTTCTAGATAATTGTAGGTTCTGCCTACTATACCTAATTTCCTGATTTTATGTATTGCACCCTCCCTCCAACACTCATCATATGCTCTTGGTACATCAAGGAATATTGCTACTGTCTTTTCCATGAACATGGTATTTTCCCCGTGTGCCAGATTCTGTTGTAGAGGGATGCAATCACTCTTAGAGTTGTATTTGGTACCTTTTTGAGGATTTCATAGCTCAGAATGTCTTCCCCAGAGGTAGTATTGGTTTTTCCTGCTAAAGCTCTTTCTATTTCATCTACTGTAATATCTGTATTTAAATAATTAGCATCCTGTGTGGTGTTCATATTTTCTCCTTTTAATTTTTTTAGCAGTGTTTTCCGCCTATTTATTTCTGCCTTATCTAGACTATCTATTGAACTAACCTGATAGAAGTATTTAGCTAGTATGTTGGCTTTTTCTCTATCTGTTTCAGCTCTCTCTGGTATTTTAATTGTTGGGATTTTAAATTTCTTGTTGTTTCCTCCTTTAATTGCTTTTAGTTTTCTCCAAACTGTAGTTACTTGTGACCTATGGTTTAATGTTTGACAAAATGTTCTCCAACTCTTTTCTTTAGCTCTGAATATTATTTTATTTGTTTCATTTCTTACTTTTTTATAGTTTGTGTAATTCTCTTCAGTTTTGGCTTTTCTATACTTTATCAGGGCCCTCTCCCTCAATTTCAGTTGTTCTGAACATCTGTCTGTCCACCATGGTACTGAATTTTTATCTTTGTTTCTTTTCCTATTTTTACCTTTTTGTGTTGGTTTTAAGTGTTCAGGCATATTCCTGTTTGGTATATATTTTATTGCTATTTTTAAAATCTGATTTGTTAGTTTTTCTGCAAAATATATCTATTTTATTAATAAATCTGATTTGTTAGTTTTTTTTTCTTGGGCTAGTTCATATTTGTGTTTAGGTTACCCTATGGGTAAGTGGTCTCATGGTGTGCATTAAAGTCACCTACCAATAATGTTCTTTGGTCTATTTGTGTGTTAATAGTGGCAATGTCCCTATCGGTTATATTACCCTTGGGGCTATAAATGTTTATTATTTTTAAGTTATCTGGCTCACTGTCTAATGTTATACTTATTCCTTCAATATTTTCTGTGTTGAATTGTTCCCAATTTAATATTTTGTAGTCTTCATGTATTAGAAAGGCCACGCCCCCTCCTCTTCCTTCAGGTCTGTTATTTCTAAGTTATATACCCTTGGTAGTTCAGTTTCTGTTTGGGGTTCAGGAGGGTTTCTTGTATTGCAAAGATGGGTTTTGCCTCCTTATACTGTCCCATAAGAGACATCAGGTTCTTCCTGGCACCCCTACAGTTCCACTGAACTACTTTGATAGCTCTAGAGTCTTTGGTCCCCATTTAGTATGGTTAGCTTAGTTATGTTATTGTTTTTATTAGGTTCTTTGATAGGGGATCTACTTTTGTTAGTTTTGCTCACTATCTCTCATGTTCTCCACAAACTCATCATTCCAAGTAACCATTGTACTCCGAACTCTTTCTGCGAGGTATGGTAGGTGTAGTTCCACTGTTTCCTTAAATTTTTTTTCTCCATATTTTCTTTGTTGTCCTGGTTTTTAATCATTTTAGCTCTTTCTCTCTCTATTTTTTTTAGGATTTCTTCATTAGCTTCTTTTATCTCTGCTATTTCTTTGAGGTCTCTCTCTATTTCCTTTTGTGCTGTTTGTATTTCTTCTAGTACCTGTCTGGCTTCTTCTTCTTCTTCTCTTCTTTGATCCATAACCGCCAACCGTCAAAGCAGTCAGCGGCCATCACGCCTGGTGGCGTCTTGTAGGGCAGCAACAAATTGATTCCACTTTGCTCGGTCGGCGGCCATCCTTCGTACAGTGCCCCAACTGTGGTTCATTCTTTGCATCTCAGCGTCCACAGTTCTCCGCCAAGTTGTTTTTGGTCGGCCTCTCTTTCGCTTTCCCTCGGGGGTCCATAGCATAGCTGTTCTTGCGATGGTATCAGGGTCCCTTCTGAGGACATGGCCAACCCAACTCCAGCGTCTGCCAGCTATGATGGTGTGCATGTCCTCCTGGTTACTCCGAATAAGTAGTTCTTGGTTGCTGATGGTGTTTGGCCAAAAGATTCGGAGAATTTTCCTTAGGCAGATTGTGTGGAAGGAGGACAGTTTCGACATTTCCTTCTCTGTTACTCTCCAACATTCCGCACCATAGAGAAGCACAGAAAGTACGCAGCTCTCATACAGTCTTAATTTGGTGTTTGTGCTGTACTGGGAAGACTTCCAAATGTTGTTGAGAATAGCAAAGGCTGTTCTCGCTTTATTCATTCTGTTGTTAATGTCCTTGCTTGTTCCGCCGTCAGGTGTTACTATGCTTCCTAGGTAAGTAAATGTGTCTGTCTGTTCTAACTTCTGGTTCCTTACTGTTATTGGCTCAGGATTGCCCACATTTAGTGTCATGACCTCTGTCTTCTTCAGATTGATGTTCAGGCCAACCTGCTGGCCATACTTATTCAGTCTATCAGTTTTGTCTTGAATGTGTTGGTGTGAATGCGCGAGCAGTGCAATGTCATCTGCATATTCCAAATCTTCCAGTGTAGAAAACGTTGTCCATCTAATTCCCCTTGGACTGCCCTCTGTTGTCTGGCGCATCACCCAATCTATGACTGTCAAAAATAATGTTGTTGATAAGGGGCATCCCTGTTCTACTCCTGTTTTCACTTCGAAAGTTACATTACTCGATCCAACACTGCACGTAAAGTTAGAATAGAGGCTTTTTATAATGGAAACAATGCGGCTGGGAATTCCATAAGCCCTCAGAATTTTCCATAGGCTGTCCCTGTGTATGCTGTCGAAAGCCTTTTCAAAATCAACAAAGTTAATGTACAGCTGTCTCTGCCATTCTGAGCACTGCTCTATAATGTTCCTGAGGGCAAATATATGATCTGCACATCTTCTGTTCTTTCTGAAGCCCGCTTGTTCTTTCCTCAGTTTATGGTCAACTGCTTTTGAAATTCTCTGGATGATTATCCTGCCTAGTATTTTGCTGGGAACTGAGAGGAGGGTAATTCCTCTCTAGTTGTTGCAGTCTGCAAGGTCGCCCTTCTTGGGCAATTTGACAATTGTTCCTTTACTCCACTCTGTTGGTGTTGTCTCAGTTTCCCAGACTTGTGCAAATAGTGGTTCTAATAGTTCTGCTGCTAGTTCAGGGTCTGTCTTGAATAGCTCAGCATTCAGATTGTCGTGACCAGGCGCTTTTCCATTTTTTAGCCCTTTGATAGCTGTGATAATTTCTTCTTTTCGTGGAATGTCTGTATTTACGTCTAAGTCACTTTCAGCCTCAGGAACATTCAGCTGAGTCTCTGGTGGTTCCTTATTCAGTGTTTCTCTGAAGTGCTCTGCCCACCTTGTTTCCTGCCCCTGTGCTGTGGTGATGAGATTTCCTTGCTTGTCTCTTACTAACGTTATGTTGTTTGCACCTCGTTTTCCACTGATAGCTTTAGTTATTTTATAAACTGTGCTTTGTTCATTTCTCAGTGCTGCCTCTTCTGCCTGTCTTGCAAGGTCATCCAGAAATGTCCTTTTGTTAGCACGGGTTTGACGTTTTACTTCCTTGTCCAGCTGACTGTACTGTTCACTATATATTGCCTTTAACCTGGGAGACTTAGCTTCTGTTTTCTTCCTTTTCATTTCCTTTCTCTTCGCTATCTTGTTTAGCGTTTCTGGTGTTATCCAGTCTTGGCTCTTTCTTTCCTGGAATCCCAAGCATGACTTGCTGCTTTCTTTATATATTGTTGAGATGGTGTTGAATTTCTGGTCCACATCGTCGGTCTCTGTTCTTTCCTGGCTTTTGGTAATCAGATATCGTCTCTTTACCTGTCTGGCTTAGATGAGGTTATGTTCTGTCTCTTCTGTGTTGTCATCTTCTTTACTGTTTATGAGTGTTTTAATTTTATCTTCTTTCTGGATTTTTTCCTTTATGTCTTTCACTTCACTGGTTATTTGTTGTATTTGTTTCTAAATGATACTTTCTTGAGAGTTTTGAAGATGGTTGTTTGTTTTCTGTCTTTCTTTTATTTGCCAGAGTGGTTTGTTTGTTTCTAGGGATTTTTTTAACATGTGTTTTGTCTCTTGATATATTGGACACCCTTGATACCTGGCACTGTGGCTACCCTGGCAGTTTGCACATTTTCTGTTTTTGTTTTCTCGTTTATAATCTTTATCCTCCTTAGCCATTTTACTGCACCTAGTCGCTCTTTTACACACATGTTGTGTATGGCTAAAGCCTTGACAGTTTGTGCATTGTATAATGCTAGGTATGAATACCTCTGTCATTTTGGCTCTCTGGTGGAGTTTGACCTGCTTGGGTATTTCTGTGCGATTTATATTTAGCACTACCACTGTAGTATTCTTTTGCTCTTTGGTTTTTATTCTTACTACTTTTTCTATCTTTGTTTGTGGGTTTTCTTTCGTTATGTTAGTGTGGATCTCCTCTTCTGTTAGGTTTGAGTCGACTCCTTTGATGACGAATCTTCGGGTCTCCTTGATCAACTCGATCTGTACCTTTATCCCATGTGCGAGTTGCCTTTTTCTTCCCCGGACTGCGATCTGGTTGTCATTATTTCTATCTCTTTCTCGTTGCTGGTTTTATTTGATTCTCTGACTTTATTTGATTCAGACCTCACTTTTATTTTTTCCTTGAAGGTTTCAATTTTATCCCCTATTTCTGTAGACCTATCTTTTAGTCCAAGGCTTTTGTTCCTTTCATTTTCTGTCTTTTTCGATGTAACTTCCTTAGTCTGTTTTTCTGTTTTGCTCCACGCTTTTCCTTCCCCTGACTGTGTTCTGGTAATCCGTGGCATTGTGTATTTATGTTTTTTAGTTTGCTACAAATACTTTTTAATTTAATTTCTTTTTTTAAATTTTTAATGGGTTATTGTTACGCATAAGAATTTTGCTATGGTATCTGTGTACTCAATTTTTCTAATGCAAGGTATATAACTCTTGGAATTGAAGTTACTTTTTACTTTAAGTGGTTACCTGTTCTTATGCCGTTCGGTTGCCGGTATTATTGTTTTGACCGATCTTGGGTCGTGTCCATTTATGGAGCGCACATGCCCACGTTTCTTGGAAACGTTTGGCAACCTACGTCGATAGTTATTTCCTATCCTTGTAAGGCTCGATTTTAAGTGTCGTTCTTAGAATATGCCCATAGCTTCGGGGTTGTGTGAATTGTATTCAAATCGAACGTTTCTGCGCATGTCTGTTTTTTGGTTGTGGGTTTTGTACAAGCTTCCGCCCGGGAGTGTCATAGATTTTGTGGAAAGAGCTAGACGCGTTTTCAGCGTCTGTCATGCTCATATTGTTCGGGGAATGGAAGTCCTCTAGAGTGTTTGTTCATCTCAGATGATATTCCCCTTTGTGATTCAATGCGCCTGGAGGCGAGTGAGTTGTGTATTTATTCCTGAAGAGAAGGTAATTGCTCTACGTGATTATCATTGTCGCTAACTTTCATGACTGACATTTTTGCCTATTTACCAACTTTCCCTGGGCGGGGAAAGAGTCTACGTTATGAGAAGTTTTCAACTCACGAATCACCATATTGTTATGCATCGGGTTGATGCATGTCCTAAAGGCTATCTACTTGTTGGACTTTTGCTGCTCTGGCGGTTCCACGTCAGTTTAGGTTTGATACCTTGGTTATTAAAGGAAATTAGAGGACATTATTTGATACTCCAGAAGTCATGCCTGTCTTGCTGGAGGTCAGAAAAGGAGAAAGGATTTAATATCCTACATTTAAATATTTATCGGCTGTTATAGAAAAGGATGATGGTTTCCACACCCGAATACATTTACAGTCGTTTATAACGCATTGACGCCAGTTACATTATTCTCCATTAACATGCTGTGATGTCTACAAGTGTTGTCAGTGACTATGCCATTTCGATGTCGTCGTTGTGTCGTTAATAAATATTGAGAAAACGTCACTAGCTGTTCAACACCTTTATGACTTTCCTCGTCGTGCGTCAGTGATGTACTCTGTACTATGTAATGTGGACAATGTTGCCTCTGTACATTAATACTACTGGACCGTAAGGAGGGATACCAACAATATATACTTACAATATCATGCTACATCCCAGAAGGACCAATTCCTTCACCTCTAGAGATTGGTACCCATCCACAACGGTGTAACGAGATACATACATACTTCAAGTAAAACAATCCACACCGTTACAGTTATATACCTTTATTCTTTTTAAATTATTGTCTAATTGTCCTATTCTTATTTTATTACCTATCACCGCTAACGTATAATTAGTATTTATCCTCTTGTTCCCTCTGTCTAATGCTAAATAATAAAAATTAAGATAAATTATGACTAGGCCTATTTTAACTGTTCAAATATGTTTTGGCCTAAATATGAAGATCCCACGTGGTAGGCCAACCTGGGCTTATTTATTCTATTTCACTATTTTTAATTTATACTAGCACTCCTACCAATTATTAACAAATGTTAAAGGCAATTTAATACTACTAGAGGTACTGATATATTTATTTTCAATATGTTACAGACTAAAAACGAATTTATCTGAAATATGGCTGCGGTACCACACCAGACAACACGTGGCGCTTGGGCCCATTTTAATCTTCTTTTTTTTTTTTTAACTATTTGGCTATCCCTAAATTATCCTAATATTCTTAGCTCGTAATTAACTATTCATCTAATAATAATAATAATAATAAATTCTTTAAGCGCCAAACACGGCGCATAAGGCAGAAACCAGTGCTCTCCAGGTTGTTCGTTGTGACGCCACTCCTCTTAGCTCTTGCACATTATTTAGGCCCAACGTTCTTCTTTCTGGTTCTTCTGAGTGTTTCTTTTGGTCTTCCTTTTTTCCGCTTACCCTCAGGAACCCAAGTGAGCGCCTGTAGTGGTATTCTGTTGTTTTGCATTCGTAGGACATGACCGATATATGACCATCGTCTTTTCCTTATATAGTCGGAGACATATTTCTGCCTAGAGTCTTCTCTTATTTGTCGATTAGTCTTGAATTCTTTCCAACTGATGTTCATGAGTTTTCTAAGACATTTGTTCTCGAATGTATTCAGCTTGTTCTCCAATGATTTTGTTATTTTCCAACTCTCACAGCCGTATGTTAACACTGAGATAACATTTGAATTAAACAGACGAAGCTTGGTATGTATTTCAATGATCGTAATTTCCAAATGTTAGATAATCTATTGAAGGCGCTAGCTGCCAAAGCAATTCTAGTATGGATTTCTCTTGTTGTATCACCATCCTGAGTCATTTTACTGCCTAAATAATTGAAACTTTCCTTCTTAACCCCGTACATAAAACTCGTTAGAAAAGTTCATAGCTTTAGAGAGGCACTGGAGAAATTTTTAACCAGAGATGACACAAATTATTTATTGCTTCTTGGGATTGTCTTGGTGTTGAACAAGAATGCTACATCATCTGCGAAATCCAGGTCTTTTCCATTTGTCCATTTTATACCCAATTGTTCATTGTGGGTATAGTTTCTCATAACCCAATCAATAGCTATTCCAAAAAGTAGTGGTGACATAATACAGCCTTGTTTCACCCCTGTTTCTACTGTAAACCATTCTGTATTCCCTTTATTTGTTCTAACACACATCTTGCATTGTCATATAGCGCTTTGATTATATTCACATATTTTGTTGGAAAACCATAGATTGTAAGTATCTTCCACAATGATGGGCGGTGTAGACTATCAAAGGCTTTTTGAAAATCGACGAAGGTGATAATAAGTGGCGATTGCCTTCCCACTGATTCTTCTATAATTGTTCTTAGTGTGAATATTTGATCAATACATGATCGTTTCGGCCTGAAACCCGCTTGTTCTTCTCTGATCTTTTCGTCAGCATGCAATTTAAGTCTTTCTAACATCATGCAACATAATAATTTTCCAGGTACTGATAATAGAGATATACCACGCCAGTTATTACAGTCTGATAGATCACCTTTCTTCGGTAACTTTACAATAATACTGTCTTTCATTGTTGTGGTGGTTGTTCTTCTCTCCATACTTCATTTATAATATCTAAAATTCTCAAGAGGTTGTTGTCATTAACTGCTTTAATCATTTCCCCTGAAATTTCGTCAACTCCAGCAGCTTTAAAATTTTTTAATCTTTTAACGGCTTGTTTGATCTCGTCCAGCGTGAATTCATCGCAAGTTATTGGCAAGGTGGTTGTGGATGTTTCATTATTAAAAACAGGTGTTACTGTTGGTGGTGGTCTGTTTAGCACCTCCATGAAGTGCTCAGCCCATCTCTTCATTTGTTCTTTTTCTGTTGGTATTGAATTCCCTAATTTACCTTTAACAGGTGTTTCCATAGCAGTAGGCTGGTGACATAGTTGTTTTGTAATTTGATAAAGGCACCTACTATTACCAGTTCTTGCAGCATTTTCAGCTTCTACGGCCAGTTCATTGATGAAATGTCTTTTATCTCTTCGAGTTTTTGTCTTCACTTCTTTATTTAACAAGTTATAAGTTAGTTTGCAAGATTCAACTGCATTATGTGTACTTGCTGCTAGTAGTTTAAGTTTTGCTGTTTTCCTTTCTTGTATTTTATCCCAAGTATCTTCTCTCATCCATTTTTTCTTTTTATGTACTAGGTATCCGGTGGTCGCTACAGCTGCTTCTGTCATTGCTGTTCTCAGTTGTTCCCATTTAGTATCGATTGTCTTGGTGGTGATATCGTTGTCAATTTTGCCTAAAGCATCGAAATAGTTGTTCATTTTGACATTATATTCCTTCTTTATATCATTTGATTGCAGTCTGTGTACATCTATTCTTCTATTTTTATTCGGTTGGTATAACTTCTTCAGTTTAATTCTCATTTTAGCTATGCAGAGGTTATGATCGCTTCCGATCTCTGCACCTCTGTATGCTCTGACGTCTTGAACTGATGAGCGAAATTTAGCGCTTATGCAGAAGTGATCTATCTGGTTCTTAGTTCTGCCATCAGGTGAATTCCATGTTATTTTGTGGATATTCTTATGTGGAAAGATGGTGTCTGCCACAACGAGGTTTGATATTTCACAAAGTTCTAGAAGTCTTTCGCCATTTTGATTCAAACAGCCTATGCCATGAGTACCGAGATATCTTTGTACTCCATCGTTGTTGTCACCTACTTTGGCGTTAAAATCACCCATGACTGCTATTATGTCATGCTTGGGTATTGTGTTGATGGTACTTAGAAGTGCTTCATAGAAGTCATCTTTTGTGGTATCAAGAGCGTCGTTAGTTGGTGCATAACATTGTACAATTGAGAGCTTGAAAAATCGTGTCTGAAATCTAGCTAATATTAGCCTCTCATTGATAGGTACCCAGCTGATAAGCGATGCTGCTGCTTTCTGTGTCATTAGGATGGCTACTCCCTCTGTGTGACGATTATCATTACTACCAGAGTATATAATTTGCTTTTTTTCTTCTGAAATATATTTTATGCCCTTCCCCGTCCATCTACACTCGCTGACACCCAATCTAATACCAGATATAAACTAATTTTAATCTACTTAATTACTTAATTACTTAATTAATTAAAATGAAAAGGAGATTCAACTTATCTGGCTTGTGCCTTCTCAAAAAAATGCGTACGCTGACCTCTTGACGTCCTAATAGCAATCGAAACGAATGAAATCCCTGAAGTCTAACTACTGGTGTTTAAATCTTATGAAAAGAAATGATTTCCTAATTCTCGAAAACCCGAAATAGTTCCCGTCTTAACATCTACATAAAACTCAGACGACGGCACTGAAAATGCCAGACGCGTTTCACACTTGCGGCTATCTATGGTCATTTCTCAACGATGCGTGTTGGCGCCTTCTCACACCTAACACCGAGAAACTTAACCAAGAGCGCCGTGTCAGATGAAAATGTTAGACGATATGTCTGCCATCCCATGTCTGTCGAGACGAATTTCACACTATTCGGTCTCAAGAACGTAGCTAAACAGCAATAAAAATGCGTTGCTAAATAAGAAAAGAGACAGGCGAGGGAACGAATGGGAGAGTATTATTTTTTACAATCAGAAGAATGCGAAAAAAAAAGAAAGGATAAAAGAGCAATAATAAAGTAGAAGTCACGGGTAGAATAAAGAAAAGATATATAAATTTATTAATCTAAAATCTCTCTGCGACACTTGGTAGGAAGTTTAGTAACGTTTGTAACAGATGAAACAATGATAATTGTCTTGGTAGGAAGTTCAGTAACGTTTGTAACAGATGAAACAATGATAACTGTCTTGGTACGAAGTTTAGTAGCGTTTGTAACAGATGAAACAATGATAATTGTCTTGGTAGGAAGCTTAGTAACGTTTGTAACAGATGGAACAATGATAATTGTCTTGGTGTGAAGTTTAGTAACGTTTGTAACAGATCAAACAATGATAATTGTCTTGGTAGGATGTTTAGTAACGTTTGTAACAGATGAAACAATGATAATTGTCTTGGTAGGAAGTTTAGTAGCGTTTGTAACAAATGAAACAATGATAATTGTCTTGGAAGGAAGTTTAGTAGCGTTTGTAACAGATGAAACAATGATAATTGTCTTGGAAGGAAGTTTAATAGCGTTTGTAACAGATGAAACAATGATAATTGTCTTGGTAGGAGGTTTAATAACGTTTGTAACAGATGAAACAAAATAACTGTCTTGGTAGGAAGTTTAGTAGCGTCTGTAACAGATGCAACAATGATAATTGTCTTGGTAGGAAGTTTAGTAGCGTTTTGGATGAAACTGATTTGTGAAGAAAAGTTTAGCGTTTTGTAACAGATGAAACAATTAAATGTCTTGGTAGGAAGTTTAGTAGTTTGTAACAGAATGAAAACAATGATAATTTTTGGTAGGAAGTTTAGTAAACGTTTGTAACAGATGAAACAATGATAATTGTTTGGAAGGAAAGTACGTTTGTAACAGATGAAAAAATAATAATTGTCTTGGAATGAAGTTTAGTAGCGTTTGTAACAGATGAAACAATGATAATTGTCTTGGAAGGAAGTTTAGATAGAAACGCGTTAACAGATGAAACAATGATAATTGTCTTGGTAGGAAGTTTAGTAACGTTTGTAACAGATGAAACAATGATAATTGTCTTGGTAGGAAGTTTAGTAACGTTTGTAACAGATGAAACAATGATAATTGTCTTGGTAGGAAGTTTAGTAGCGTTTGTAACAGATGAAACAATGATAATTGTCTTGGTAGGAAGTTTAGTAGCGTTTGTAACAGATGAAACAATGATAATTGTCTTGGTAGGAAGTTTAGTAGCGTTTGAAACAGATGAAACAATGATAATTCTCTTGTTAGGAAATGTAGTAGCGTTTGTAACAGATGAAACAATGATAATTGTCTTGGTAGGAAGTTTAGTAGCGTTTGTAACAGATGAAACAATGATAATTGTCTTGGTAGGAAGTTTAGTAACGTTTGTAACAGATGAAACAATGATAATTGTCTTGGTAGGAAGTTTAGTAACGTTTGTAACAGATGAAACAATGATAATTGTCTTGGTAGGAAGTTTAGTAACGTTTGTAACAGATGAAACAATGATAATTGTCTTGGTAGGAAGTTTAGTAACGTTTGTAACAGATGAAACAATGATAATTGTCTTGGTAGGAAGTTTAGTAACGTTTGTAACATTTGAAACAATGATAATTGTTTTGGTAGGAAGTTTAGTAACGTTTGTAACAGATGAAACAACAGCACCTCTTTTAGTAAAGAGGTGGAAACGGCAACGTGCATTCAGTGAAAGTGTTTTTGGTGCATTCGGTGAAAGTTATTTTAGTGCATTCAGTGAAAGTTATTTTGGTACATTCAGTGAAAGTTATTTTGGGTACTAATTAGAATAATCCAAGTTGTGGCCAACACCCTAAGTGCCATTTGAATTTCATAGATCTCTTTGTGTCTAACATTTTTAGAAATTGCCGAGAACTGTAATATTAATTTTATAATATCAGAGCCACGTAATAAATGTCCTTTATTTTTATTTGAACGTTCTGTTAAAACTAAAGACAGGATACACATTAAAATAACATAAAAAGTTAAGAACATATTTGTACCATAGCCGATGTAAGAAATGACGGGAAAGCACGATGGTGTACGATTTCTTCATGATGTTCATTTCTCTGTGTTCAGTTTATTTTGACGCTAGACTCGATGTTTACTGAAGACAACAATGATACTATTGGTTTCTCAGTTCAGGTTCAGAATCCGGCGTGTCCATCTACAATACCTCAGTGCCTACTGAAGCTCAAAATTGGTAAATTAATCGTTGCTGCTCAGAAACCTGGATACGAATAAATGTCTATTAAACGTCACCAAATTAGTTGTAAAGGACTGAGATAACTGGATACTTGTGTAGAGTAGTAGGATTGAAATGGTAGGTCAAGGTCACCAATATGGAAGTGATGACACGAACCAGACAAGGTCACCAATATGGAAGTGATGACAAGAACCAGACAAGGTCACCAATATGGAAGTGATGACAAGAACCAGACAAGGTCACCAATATGGAACTGATGACAAGAACCAGACAAGTACCAGTGGAACAAGGGATGGGAAGAGATGTTGACGAGAGATTAGACACACATTAATTAAAGCTGGCTGTTAATATTATTGCCCCCCCCCCCCCCCCCCCCCCCCCCCCCCCCCCCCCCCGTCCCCCAGTCCTTGTTCTAGAATCCCCAGGCTAAGAGAAGTAGAGGTAGACAGAAGAACACGAGGAGAAGACAACTGGTGACAAAATAACAACGATGAGGAAGATTTGTACGTCATGTCACGTGACAGGAGGACTTGGTGTGTGTTTGTTGACGGGTTATGGTCCTTGGAGCGCTAAAGAGTATAGATAGCACTGAAATTATATCAACAATATTACAACAGTAATAACAATTGACCTAGATAACAGTTAGCTGGATTCAGCGTTTGGATTTATGGTTAGGCTATAACGTGATTATTTTTTGACAAAATGGCAACGTACGGTTAATGGTGATACAGCCACTGTTTCTTTTACGTTTTCGTTGTTCTCTGTGTTTCAGACCCATCCTATAAGACTCAATATGTGAGTTGCTGATTGTTATTTTTGTGTTCGACTACATGACAGGAAACTCTAAACAGAGCGATACAACAGGAGGCTATCTGATTCATCAGAAGTGGTCTTTCCGTCAAACAAGTGTTTCGGCACTTTATTCTCCTTTACACTCTAAGGAGGGCGAGCCCACCTGGATCATGACTCCCAAGTGTCCCGTCTCCTGGTGTCTTATGAGACAATTTCCATAGAAGTCACAATGTATTCACACCTACTTTTGTCCACTTCACGTAATAATGGTTTGCGCAGGGGGTTGTGGGGACTATAATCATTGTCGGGCTCACAAAGGGATGTTAGTTAGGCAGCACTACGTGTCGGGCAAAAATACGTTTGAGGTTATTAAATTCAATACTAATTAAGAGGGACTGGCCTTATACATATTTAATGGACTGAATGTAAAGGAAGTATTATATTTTTGGTTATTTTTTATAAAATATAAATTTACTTTCCTATACTCATAATATGTTACAAACATTTTATTAATCTGTGTAAACAATTTAACGCTTTTTTTTGTTAGAAAACAAGTTTGAAAATAATTCACAGTTTATAATTTAATGCATTAAATGTAATAAATAAATTTATAATATAGTTCTATCCCTTGGTTAAAAAATATATACAAATTACGTCCCATATGTATCTTTATACCGGTACATTAATACTTGAGTATGAGGGAAAATGCGGTGATCGTGATAGAAAATTAACAAGAGATCTCAATGAACAAAGTCTGGCTGTGTAGCGAACACAGAAAAGTGAGTTACATCAGGGAGTTCACGTCAGGACGGAGCTACCGTTCGCACCATGTGGAGATACAGTTTACCGCGTCACCTTAGATTATGCAAAAAGAAGCTATTAAAACAAGCAGAAATGGGTGTTAGACGTCACAGGGGTTATTCACATATGACATCACGCACGGAAAAAAGGAGGGGGGGGGGGATATGGCAAAGATGTTATAACGTTGTGTGAGGATATAAGGTTTGGAAAAATGTGACGTCACACAAAAATATACAAGTCACACTCGCAACTTTCATAAATCGTGTTCCTATTTTTATCAGCAATAGTTAACTTTCATTTTCACTATTTAACTCTGATCCGCAATAGTTATCAACTCCTGTTTGGACAATGTCACGAAGTGGATTTAAGAGTTTGCCTGAATGAAAGCAAGACCCTAGTATGAGAAAGTCTGAGAAGATAGAATTTAGATGAAAAATGACATGCCTGTGGACAGATGAGACTATTGGCTCAAGGGCTAGTACCAGGATTTGACTCTCCCCTTGCCGCTTCGTGACTTCAGAAAAGCTATAGAATCACCCCCCCCCCCTCTAACTACCTTTAAACACAAGGAGATAAGGTGTATAAAACGACCACAGACACCACTATACAGACTACATAGAGTAAGTATAGTAAAGTGTAGAAGCTGATCCAGTGTACAGTAAATATATATTTATTTACACAATCAAACATAAAATTTCATCATACATCAATCAAATAAATAGCGTGCACTGTTGCACGGCCTGGAAAAAACAAAGTAACAATTAAATTTGTAGACACTAGAAAACACCCCAATCACATTCACTCTTTCTGTCACCCTGCTGAGGAACAATAAAAATGGTTAGTGATTTTAACAACTCTAATCTTGTGGGGCTGTCAACTTTTGCCTCCACTCTCTAATACAAATGAGATTTCTACTGTTGCCGTCCTGTTGCCTCTTCCTAAAAGAACGTCTACACAGCTTCCAACTTGATAAGCGATATGAGCCGCTCACTAACACCCCTGGAAATGCTAAAATAATAGACTTGGCTTACAACAATGGCTCAGTGTCTATCCGTCAAATGGATAATGAACAGACCCTACTGGTCCTGTCTATTTTCTCCCTCCTTCTCTCTCTCTCTCTCTCTCTCTCTCTCTCTCTTGGTCTCGGTGTCTCCCTAACACTCGGCGACTGATGATGCGGCGTCTACGTTACGCTCTTCTCTCGCGACTTTCCAGACCCAGGTATTGTAACCCTATCACCTGCTCCTGATTTTGGTATGATGATGATGGTCGGGTATCAAGCATGAGGTACTTGATTCACTGACGAAAACTTCTCTGCTGCTGAATAGCTTCTATAACTTTCCCCTTTTAACCCACTACGGATTTAGAGGAAAACACAGCCTTGATTCTGGCTGTAAGCAATTACACCAGTCTCCAGGCCACGTGCCGTTGTCGGAGACTATAATAGCGAAGAGCTCTGGGTTTTTATGATAAATAACCCCCTGTTGACTCCGTTTTATCGTTGAGTTCAGTTTATACTGGTGAAGTGGTAGCTTAAAACGCGAATGGTTAAAATGAACGAATGTCAACAATATTCTTCAAACGAACTTCAACAAGTAGTATTGAACTGGGTGAACTGGGCAAGTACTGGCAGTACAGAAGTCGGTGGTGACTGTACATAGATTTTATTCAACACAGCACATACGGAGTGGACAAGACTAACATCGTCACAGGCGCAGAAATCATACGTCAACATGTTGATAATTACTTTTAAAGTTCCTGAAGATTCTCTACTAATAAAGTCATCTGACTCAAGTGACTGAGGATCACAAAACTGTTACCATATACTATTCCGCTCATTCAAGTCCATTGACCTTCCTTCAAGGACGTACATCATGGTAACGTAATCATACTCCAGGATAAAATTCTTCCATATCATGCTTCATAATCCCAGACTTTCTCCATACATCCCGTTATATATAGTATATAGTTTTCAAACAAAGTCATACATGATAATACGAACAGGTTAGAGATTCCAGTTGACTAACCTCTCCCATTCTATGCCACGCTTCTGGCATTGTAGTAACAGCATATTAAACATGTGAAGCATATAAATTCATTAACTTGATTTCTTGTAGGTATTCTCCCTCTACGAAAAGATTCAAAGGCTATCGACTCCGTGTGTCCAATTCTAGGAATGTCATCTACGATGAATTCCCGCTAGACCATTAATAGGAGCGGCCTGATACTTTAATGTACATAAATAAACATGCCATAAGAAATGGGGCGACACTTACTTTATACTTCCACTATTGACTTCGCCATGAAGATCAATAGATACGAATACAACTGATGGCTACTTCACATTTGCCAAAAATCAAGGGATAACACAGCGGACATAAATATGGTCCGAGCTGCCCCTTACATGACGTCAGAAACTACTCAACTAGGTTACACGTGCGTCCAAAGCAACTCACACAGCATTGTGCACGTCAGTGCGTGAATCAATCGAACGCACAAATAATATAACTATATAAAACTGGTGCGTACATTTGGCAGGACCGAAGACTACCCCCGTAGGTAATAAATGTACGTAACAGCTCCCTTATCACCTCCCCTTAAAAAATTAATTCTATTAATTTTTTTCGAACTAATTACTCGAGAGAGGTGAGTCAAAACTACAACAAGATTTATGACATGCATAAAATTATATCATATTAAGAAAAGAATATTAAATGAAAACAATATAACTAAATGATAGTATGCATTAAAGCACACATCCACCATCAACCTACTTTGGAACGATGTGGTAATATTCGAAGTAAAAAGAAGTTGAAAATGAAAATGAAATAAACCATAAAAAAAAGATGATAATAAAATTCAACCAAATTTTTTTAAAAGAAATTTGAAACATATGATTTCAAAAATGAAAATGAACAGCAACACTGATGATGATCAATGATAAAAGAATCAATAAAACAGAAAATTTTAAAATACAACATGCAAAATGAAACAAAGCATAATTAAACACTTTAAGAAGCAACGCACTTACTATTTCCTAACACTAGTAAGTTTGACTAGTTATCTAAAAGTGAGATATCATGTAGTGGGATACGTGAATACACGTATTGCGAGACACTAATAAAGTTAGTAGATGTGTGATTTATAATCAATCAAATTGATTAAATTGAATTATAATAATTAGTAGTACTTAATTTATGAACAAATAACTAATTACTAATTTATTCTAAGTGATTTCAATTTCACTCATTGTTAATATTCTTTTAGAACTAGTTAAATCGACAAGAATATGTTCTCAATGTACCATGTCTGAAATACGTTTACGAACACGATATGTAGTGTAATCTGTTCCATAACAATAGTGAATGTCTATTTGTCACTCTTATAAATGTTTCCATACTAAAAAAAAATGTTACTT
The DNA here is from genome assembly GCA_024509875.1 of Oreohelix idahoensis. NCBI lineage: Eukaryota > Metazoa > Mollusca > Gastropoda > Stylommatophora > Oreohelicidae > Oreohelix > Oreohelix idahoensis. The sequence continues at coordinate 60,044 of JAMPIV010018276.1, read as the reverse complement.
TAATATCACTGTTCCCGTTCTAACAAAACGTTACTTCACAAGAAATAATGTTATAATCCATACGTAAGTATATTCTGAAAGTTATATATATACGAATACTACAGAACTACACATAGTCTCCACAGATGTATAATCAGTGACCATGTACAAAGTTATTCATGTTTCTGTGAGGACGTTTCACCATCTGGAAGTGGTTTAATTTCGACATGTTCACTAGGGCATCTTGAAAGACAGTCTGCAAACACATTCTGTACTCCAGGAATAGCTCGTATCTCAAAATGGAACGGTTGAAGCGCAATAGCGTAACGCGCTGACTTTGATGACTTCACGTTCCCTGTGTTCAGTGCTGTAAGAGCTTTCTGGTCGGATTCCACCACAAAGTGCGATCCGAGGAGATAACGATCCAGTTTTGTGATTGACCAGACAAGAGCGAGGAGCTCTTTATCTAGAACGGAATACTTCATCTCGCTCGTCGTAAGCTTTCTGGATACGTACATAACCGGAAATAAGGAGCCTCCGTATTCCTGCATCAAAACTGCCGCGATAGCGTAGGAAGAAGCATCACTGCGAAGAACAAAGGTGAGATCTTTGTTAGGCAACCTTAAAAAAGGCTTATTTGAAAAAAATTGTTTTATATAATCTAAAGCCGTTTGATGATCCTGCGACCACTTTATTACATTAGTTGTACCTTTTTTTAGTAACGAAGAAAGAGGTGCAGTTATAGTAGACAAATGAGGGATGAATTTAGAATAGAACTGTATTAGTCCTAAGAGCGACCTCACTTGTTTTTTTGTCTTAGGTGCTGAGATGTTTAAAATTTTAGAGACGTTACTGTCTTCTGTATACATTAAACCGCGACCTATACGGTGACCAAGAAATGAGATGTCATGAAAACCGACAAAAGCCTTTGAAGGTTTCGCTGTTAAGTTATAATCCCGTAAGGTAGAAAGAAAAGATTTTAAACCCTGAATATGTTCATCCCAAGAGTCACTGAAAAGACAGATGTCATCTATATAAGTAATGACATCGGGACGATGAGACAATATGCGGCGCATCATGTGTACAAAGGTAGCTGGCGCATTCATTAGACCGAATGGCATAAAATTCCATTGAAAAAGACCCCGTGGCGTCGAGAAAGCGGAGAATGGCTTTGCTTTAGGGGTTAATGGCACTTGCCAATAACCCTTTGAAAGGTCAAATTTCGAAAAGAATGTGGCATGAGATAATTTCTCTAATAAGTCGTCTAAAAGAGGTAATGGTTCCGCATCGAATTTTGTAACTTTGTTTAATTTCCTGTAATCTACGCAAAGACGTATATTGTTGTCCTTCTTCCTAATGATTACCATAGAAGAAGAATATGGTGATGAAGATGGTTCAATTATATTTAATTGAAGCATCTCATCCAATTCCTTATCAACCTTATCACGAAAGTGTAAAGGAATAGGATATGGACGAACTCGAATAGGTGTATCGTCAGTCAGTATAATGTCATGTTGGATGACTGACGTATGACCTGGGATGTCAGTGAGGACATCCTCATACGTGTGTAGAATATTAGAGACTTGCTGACGTTGATCATCAGTAAGAGTAGATGAGATAGTAACATCATTCCATTTTTCAGTGGAATGGAGTGGTACAACTGGTATTGGTAGTTGTACATCATCGAAAGAAGATTCCTCTTCTTGGATGACTGACAAACTAGAATAGTGTTGAATAGGAGGTGTAGGATCGTCAGTTGCTTGGAACACTGATTGTAGATAATCAGGACGTGAGTAATATTCCTTCAACATATTAATGTGGAAGGTTTTATGTTTACCATTAACATCAACGATGTAGTCGACATCGGATATTCTTGAGATGATCCTGAAAGGACCTCTCCAGGTAATTAAAAGACGATTATTATGCGCAGGGAGTAATACAAAAGCTTCATCACCAGGTATGAGCTGGCGAAGACGTCTATACTTGTTTGCAAATAGACGAGCTTTTTCTTTGGCTTGTTCGGATGATGCAGTAGCTAATCTACAAGCATCTATGATTCTCTTTCTCAGAGAGATCACATACTCATAAGAGGATTGAGTTTCCTCTTCAATATTCTCGTCAACCAATAAGTCGTGGATTAACGACATCGGACCGCGTGGTTGCATGCCGAAAACAAGTTGAAATGGAGAAAACCCCGTTGCTTGATTTTGTACTTCGCGATACGCAAAGAGACAAGCGGGTAGGACCCGATCCCAGTCCTGTGGGTGGTCTTGAGTTATCTTACCCAACAACTGCTTGAGTGTCCTATTTAGACGCTCAATTAACCCATTTGACATCGGATGATAAATAGAACTTAGAGATCTGTCTATACCTAATGTCTTCATAACTTGAGACATGGATTCAGAAATGAACTGAACCCCATGATCCGACAAGATTTTCCGTGGAAAACCAATGCGTGAGAAGATTAACATCAATGCCTCTGCTACACTGGCAGATGAAGTGTTCTTGAGAGGGATGGCTTCAGGCCAGCGAGTGCACATATCAATGCACGTAAGGATATGCGTATGCCCTCTAGCAGATGGAAGCATTGGACCAATAATGTCTATAGCCATTTTATCAAATGGTCTAATCGGGATGTCCGCAGCTTGAATAGGAGCCGCATGAAATGGACCCCGTACCTTAACTTCTTGACATATGAACAGGACCGACAATAGAGAGTGATGTCCTTATGGACGCCTGGCCAGTAGAATGCCGAAAGCACTCTGGATTTGGTACGCGAAAAACCCATATGGCCCGCACATTGCGAGTCATGCGCATGTCGTAATATACGAGATCTCATACAGGATGGGACTATAATCTGAGAACATAAGGATGAATCCTTTTCTCGTATTACTCTAACCAAAATCCCATTTTTAAGTATAAAATCATGTCTAGATTTTGCAAGTTTGTTGCTGGTATTATTTTTGTTCACATACTGAAAAAAATTTTTTTAATGAATCATCATTCTTTTGCAATGTTGCAAACAACTCCCGTGAAATAGGAGCATCATCATCACAAGTGGTATGAACTGTAGGTTCCATAGGTGTATCATGCGACATATTAGTAGCTTGCGCTCTAGTCACTACTGCATTTGCAGTTTGAATATGTCGCTCTTCCCATTCAGCAATTTGCTGTGGTGTACACTCTTTAATACCATGTATGCGACCAAGTATTAAATCACAAATTGGATTCGGAAGGAGACAAGCTTGAATCTTTCCTGAAAAAAATGGTGTATTAAGATCAATAATAGCAGTGGCAAATGTTTCAATTGTGCCACCAAACGTCACACATTTGACAACCCGGCCCGTGGCACAACTTGGGTTGATCAGCGAAGTCCGGACGCCGACTGTGTTGCAACCTGAGTCAAATAGGAGAGAGCATGAAATATTGTTGACAAATCCCTTGTTAAACTTAAGAGAGCCCTGTCCCTGGTGTACTGACGCAGCAGTGGCCGTACAGACTGCAGGTAGACTAGGTAAGGTATGTCCGCAACGCAGCGTCGTGATCGCCCTGGGCTGGAAAAGAGTAGAGCATTCTGAACAATCTTTGACTTGGGTACAATCAAGAGAACAACACATAGCATTATGAGTTTCAGCTCCTTTACCCTGTTCAATGTTAGCCTGTGTATCACTAAAAGCGACATTAGAATGTCTATTCGTATTACTCAACGATCTATCTCGTCGACGCGATCGATTTTGATTTTTGTCATTAAAATTTCCATAATTGTAGTTTCTACTAGAGTTAAAATTTGGATGAGTTCGATAATTTGTATAATTATCGTTATGATGTTGGTAAAATGGTTTATTTCCAAAAAATTGTTTGTTTTGCGGACCCTGAGATCTTGATCTCTAGTTTTGTTTATTATAATGTCCTTGATTATTTTTAAAATTATTGTTACCAAAATCTTGCGATCTGTGAGCCTGGTTCCAAGAAACATTAAATGGAGCAGATTGTTAAAATTGCTTCCCTTTGTAAAAATTACCATTGTTAAAATTGTCATTATTTCCCTTCTTGACATATCTGTCAGCACTAAAAGAACGATTGCGTGAAAAATTGTTTTGTTGTGCTGCAAAAGCAACAGGCAATTCATTCTTAATCTGTGCATTACTTAGATCCATGTTTGGGTGAGCAGTGCAAAAATTTTTAGCATGCTGTTCTAAGTCTTTCATAGATAAAGGTTTCCGTTCGTGTAAAAAATGCGAGAAATGTAGGATTTACAGACGAAAGTACCTTATCGCGCATCAGTAAATCGAAGAGACCTTCATACGACTTTTCAATTTTGGATAATTCGATCCATCTTTCTAATGTTAGTCGTATTTGTGACAGAAAATCACTAAAATTTCTGCTAGATTGAGGTAGTAATGTATGAAATCTTGATCGATATTGGTCTTCTGTCATTTGGAATTTTTGCAGAAGTGCCGCTCTAAGAGCATTATAGTCATTTTTTCTCACCAATGCTGGTGGTATGATAAACTGCTAATGCGTCCCCTGTAAGTAATCTGGATAAATATGTACAGTATAGAGCTTTATCCACGTTATAAGACACACAAGTGGCCTCAAACCTATCTAGGAAGAATATCACGTCATCAGACGGGGGATTAAATTTTGGCAATTTAAGGTGAATTTCCTTAAAATTATCATGTCTGGTTGAAGTTTGGCTTTCAAAAGTTCTCTGAGAATTAGCTTCCTGAGTTAACCTAAGTCTCTCATATTCTGACTCTGCTAATTTCAGTTCATGCTGTCGTTTTCTTTCATTCTCTTCCATCTCAAGCTGAAGTCGTTTTGTGTTTTGTTCAGCTATTAATCTTCTTTCTTGCATTTCTTTTTGTTTAACTTCCATTTCTTTTTCAGCTATTAATCTTTTTTCTTCCATTTCTTTTTGTTTAACTTCCATTTCTTTTTCAGCTATTAATCTTTTTTCTTCCATTTCTTTTTTAAGTCTATCTTCAGCCTCCCTTTGCTTCTGTTCTGCCTCTCGCTGAAATCGTTTCTCTTCTAATTCAGCGGCTAATCTCATTTTTTTTCTCCTCTTCCTCAGCTATAAATTTCCTCTTCTTTTCATCCTCCTCAGCAGTTAATCTCATTTTTTTCTCCTCTTCCTCAGCTATAAATTTCCTCTTCTTTTCATTCTCCTCAGCCTCAATCCTTTTTTGATCTGCCTCAAATTTCAAATTTTCTATTTCTTGAGCTTTCTTATATTCTGCAAGTGCAAATGCTTTTGCTTCCTCAGGAGCCATCTGAAGAGCTTTTGCTTGCTTAATGAAATAGTCTAAGGTAGCCATTATTCAATTTTATTATGTAATAATACTACTTAAAATTGTTACTACAACTAGTGGTTTTCGTTCCTGTTCTAGAACGGTAAAATCAATTTATATAATAGGCAATAATATTAATAATTAATAATGTAATTTATAACATGAAATGGTGTGAAAGCAATAACGTGACAGACAATAGCACAATACTGACACGACACGATAATCAAGACAAATGACTACAGTCGTAGAAATCAAATAAAATAAAATGTGGAACTAAAATAGAATGTCGTAAAAAAATTACGATGACATCTACGATCAAATAATGCACAAGACAATTGACAACACAGTGTAAAAACATATGCTTTGTAAAAAAATGAACGACAGTCAGGTAAGATGGACAATAATCACATACAAAATACATCATGAAAATAAGGTACAAGTAAAAATAACTACCAAAAACAACAATTAAAACTTGACGAAACAGCTAAAACAGTCAGGTGTCACAGACTACCAGACACAGTGGACCAAAGATCCTTCTATGCTCACGCATAGAAACATTCCACTGCGGGAAGTCTGCAAAATAATGTCCTACAGAACACTTAAGACGGACCTGTGGTGAAACTGGTAATTTCCCGTCCTAAGTCGCCATTCCCAACCTCCCACGAAGAATACACAACATATAACACTTAACACGAAAAATATGAATGTGGACATAACACGGAAGGCACAACTAAGCGTAATAAAGTGTACAACGGAAACACGTTATACTCATCTCGCGTGCAGGTAAAAAATCAATGTGCCTCGTCTCCGTGGATGTACGTCTACAGATAAAATACTTCGTTCTGCTTATCTAGATTACAGCTCGCACGCAATAATGATGAAGAGATGATCTCCAAGTAATCAGTCACTGTGAAACTTGACGTGGAGGTTGATTGAAGACCTTGACCTTGGTAAACGTAAGTTGAATCTGATTTCTCATCCAACTGGGTTCCAAGTTCGAGATGTTGGTGACTTGAAAGTTAAAATCTTCTTTTCACAGAAAAGTATTGAGTACGTTCTTTGGAAGTTAGATATTTCCAGACCACACTGGCATACCAATTATTGTTGACTCCGTTTTATCGTTGAGTTCAGTTTATACTGGTGAAGTGGTAGCTTAAAACGCGAATGGTTAAAATGAACGAATGTCAACAATATTCTTCAAACGAACTTCAACAAGTAGTATTGAACTGGGTGAACTGGGCAAGTACTGGCAGTACAGAAGTCGGTGGTGACTGTACATAGATTTTATTCAACACAGCACATACGGAGTGGACAAGACTAACATCGTCACAGGCGCAGAAATCATACGTCAACATGTTGATAATTACTTTTAAAGTTCCTGAAGATTCTCTACTAATAAAGTCCTCTGACTCAAGTGACTGAGGATCACAAAACTGTTACCATATACTATTCCGCTCATTCAAGTCCATTGACCTTCCTTCAAGGACGTACATCATGGTAACGTAATCATACTCCAGGATAAAATTCTTCCATATCATACTTCATAATCCCAGACTTTCTCCATACATCCCGTTATATATAGTATATAGTTTTCAAACAAAGTCATACATGATAATACGAACAGGTTAGAGATTCCAGTTGACTAACCTCTCCCATTCTATGCCACGCTTCTGGCATTGTAGTAACAGCATATTAAACATGTGAAGCATATAAATTCATTAACTTGATTTCTTGTAGGTATTCTCCCTCTACGAAAAGATTCAAAGGCTATCGACTCCGTGTGTCCAATTCTAGGAATGTCATCTACGATGAATTCCCGCTAGACCATTAATAGGAGCGGCCTGATACTTTAATGTACATAAATAAACATGCCATAAGAAATGGGGCGACACTTACTTTATACTTCCACTATTGACTTCGCCATGAAGATCAATAGATACGAATACAACTGATGGCTACTTCACATTTGCCAAAAATCAAGGGATAACACAGCGGACATAAATATGGTCCGAGCTGCCCCTTACATGACGTCAGAAACTACTCAACTAGGTTACACGTGCGTCCAAAGCAACTCACACAGCATTGTGCACGTCAGTGCGTGAATCAATCGAACGCACAAATAATATAACTATATAAAACTGGTGCGTACATTTGGCAGGACCGAAGACTACCCCCGTAGGTAATAAATGTACGTAACACCCCCGTTCCCGCTAAAGCATGGGCACTTCACTGCAAGAGACCGTAGGTTTTTTTCTTTTGCTTCTGACGATAACTCGAGTTCTCTGACAACTGAGATATGTCCTTTTGCCGTGGATAATTTGTATTGGCAAATTATGCTCCCTACTGTTTTTGCCGTGACTCGCTGAAATTAAAAGAAAATGCGTCTAATGTACACTAACTCCAACATAACGCATCTCTAACACATATAGCTCCCACAATCTTTAAAACTCCCTCACTCACTCCTTCACCTCTGTGCTTAACAATCTATAAAATAATATTTATTCACATGTCACTTCAATCTCACTCCTTCTACTCCCCTTCTCTCGTTCTGAACAACGATACATAAAATAATACTATCCACGTGTCCAAACATTTCAGCTAAGGAAATCCTTTGTCCGAAATTCCCATTACCTTTTAACATTTACACATGAGGTTTCCTACTTAAGCCCCAATTTAAATTAAAGGGGAACGACTAATTAAGTAAGGAAGCTATAGGAATAATTTACTCCCATAAGCCGTATAATTCACTGATAACATAAATATGTACCCTCCGACTGCATTTCTCAATTTAAGGCACAATCAAATTAACGTACACACAATGGAGTTCCCAATAAAATTACATTTGTAAATACACAGTAATAAATGTTGCATTTACACAACATTCTACAACTATGAGCACACGTGTATCTTATAACTTCACACGCTCCTATCTACTGCCAAAAATCCTATAAAGAATTATGCACACTTTTACATTTACATCGTTCTTCAAGGATAATAATGGATTTCGCTACCATTCAAAACTTAAAGTTAATGTCCCCGAAGAACTTTACTTACGGGCCGAGATTTCTCAAAGAACCCTCTAATAAGTAAAATGATAATAAAATTCCTACATTACCGCTGTTTTTCTCGCAATGGAGACGATAATACGAAGTCGCACGGCTGGCAATTATTTCTTCAGATAGAGACTTGCCCCCAGTTTAACAACTGATTAAATACAAGAGAACTACCCCCGCGGATTACCTCCTACGTATCTGCTAGCTATCCACTCGGAACAATGTAGACGCTAGAAAAATAAAATAACTAGCGACCTACATCAATCAGATTTGAACAGAACGCGAAGACCGCGTGTCCAATAATTTCGTCACGTTACGTGACGGCCGCGTGTTTTCTGACTTGCGTCATACAGGCGTGCATGAAATGACGATTTTCGAAAACAACGAAAATCTACGTGATTCGCGAAAAAAAATCTAGAAGAAAAGAAAACTGGGGCGAGTGTGAAATAAACCTACCGTCATAAAACGAACCCATTTAAATTACCAACACAAAAAATACCAAACATGATATATATTCAAATGAGAAGAAACATGGCAAACACATATAGTTACAAAGTGAAGACGAATGGTGAAAACTCAAAATAGAAGAACAGAATTGGGCCTGTTGAAAGACAGAATTACAGTGCAGCATCACAGACGACTAATATTAATAATATGATCGCAACTGAAATATCGGATAATTGATTTAGCCTTTAACTATAAAATATCTTTAACTACATAAATATATAAATAGTGTATGCTAATCTTAAAAAACAAAAAGCAGACTGTGTAAATTTAGATTAAAGAAACCGTAACTAGTTATCACCATGGCGACAACAGTCTAGTGAGATAAAGACACAAACATTTAGTTAGTTGAATCAACTGCGTGTGTATGAGTACGTGTGTGTGTGTGGGGTGGGGGGGTGGGGGGAGGATACAATTGCCTTTAATAGAGTACTTCAAAGGTTGGTCCCAATCTCGTGCTGAGACGCAGCATATGAAAGGGAAGATCTGTTTAAAAGCCTTACTAATTTGACAATATTTTGCTTAAAAGATTATTTTCTCAGCACTAGTCAACAAACAGTTAACATTGTTGCCAACGAACTGGCTCTTCTGTACATAACTGTAATCAGTGAAGGACACAATGCAAATACTAGACGAAAGGTCACAGCTGGTAGATGAAAGGTCCCATTTAGTGGGTATGAAAATGTAGAAGGAAAAAACAAAGATGACAAGAGTAAATGACAGAAACTACAGCAACGCTAGACTTGAAGAAACATGACTACAAGATGGAGAATCATACACATACCTTAGAAGCAATAATATGACAATAAGAATAAAATTCGTGCACTGTGCTGAGATCCTCCTTGTGTGATCTAACGAAGGAGATCGGAGCACTGATAGAATTGTCCGTGTGCAATAAATATGGCCTTTAAAAAACCGAACCAAATGCCTGCGTCCTTGACCTAACTGAGCTGACGTCAGAGTGGTGTTAAATTGTAAATATTGCGGAGTACTGTGGCGGCTGAGATGCAAAGAATGAACCAGAGTTGGGGCACTGTACGAAGGATGGCCACCGACCGAGCAAAGTGGAATCAATTTGTTGTTGCCATACAAGACGCCACTAGGCGTGATGGCCACTGACTGCTTTGACGGTCGGCGGCTAAGGATCAAAGAAGAAGAAGAATCAACAGTACAGCTTACTTAGCTTCAGTGTCGTAGGAATGTGTAGTTGTAGGAAAGATTATATATATATATATATATATATATATATATATATATATATATATATATATATATATATATATATATATATATATATATATATATATATATATATATATATATATATATATATATGCACATAATTTCACAATTGCCTCCGGCTGGCAGAACTGTGGATTTTACGGCTGCAACCAAGGTGGAGTGGGTTCATTTTCTACATAAGACAACAGGAGGCGGAGACACTTGGGAGCCATGACCCTTAGAGTGTAAAGGAGTATACAGGGCCGAAACAATTGTTCGACGGGGGAACTTCTTCTGACTGCCTCCTATTGTAACGCTTTGTATAGAGTTTTCTATCATATATATATATATATATATATATATATATAATATATATATATATATATATATATATATATATATACTGTAGCACATTAAAAACGCACCACTATTATATATACTGATGCCGAGAAGCTGGAAAAATATCGGGGTGGCCAACCACGAGTTACTACCCATGCGCAAGATCGTCATATTGTGCTGAGTCACCTAAGGAATCGTTCTTTCCCGACAATTCAAACAGCAAGAGCAATAGTGGTGTCGCAAAATGCGATTGGGATTCGATATCTAGGTAATCAAAACAAAGTGAACTCCGTCGAAACATGTGTAATGCTAATAGCTCGACCAATGAAACGAGAGCTTCCGACACGGAGATCGTTTAGGCATAACAATCGGGTAGGGAAGAAATCTGTGTTAGGACCTCGCAGTAATAAATTCCTTATAAATCAACGGATTGACAGAAGGCAATTCTACTTCACCGAGTCAGAGAGGAAATGTAGACCCAGGTGCGGTTATAGCCAGGAAGACAATATCTGTTTTAATTCTGGGGATATGATCCCTTAAGTGGATCAAACAGTTCGGAAAATGATGAATAGTGCGGTTTTAAAATGCATAGAAAAAGGAAAGACAGACGGATCTTGGAAAGATTGATATGGAAGGAAAGCCGCATGTTGTCCGAGTAAAACGGGAGAGCCCAAGAGGCAATAGCTTTGGTAAGGAATGAGAACGACTAGTTATCGGTTTAAAAATTAACACAGATCACCTACCCGAAGTGAAATACGAGAAATATTTTCGACCGAAGTTGCTTGAAGGCATAGCCAATCAGCGCGGAGTCACGGATTCTAGCAAGATGGCCGATCAAGCGTATAAATACGTGGGTAGTTGGAAGTGGCAACGATGCCATCTTGAAAGACATATTTAAGTGGTAAATAATTTATACTTTTGTTGATAGTATTAGAGTAGGCCTACTGTAGTTAAGGTTAAGTATTAGGGGACTATTTAATTTAAGAATCGTAGTGGGGTAAGGTATATATAACAAAATAAACCAAAAGCCAAAGATTACATATAATATTCAATCATCAGAATATAATTCAAAGACAACAAATAGTAGCATACTAAAAGACAGGGAAAATAACCAATGGTAGTATTCACCAGAAAACAGTCCGAGGAAGGGAAAACGATGGCCAAAACTCCAGAAAAAGACAAAACTTCAGAAAAAGACAAAACTTTAAACCGGACAGAAAGAAACAGGACCACGAACCCTGAAATAAAAAAAACAGAACTAAAGGACACGAGTAAAACAATAATGGAAAATCGGGAAGGAGGCGCGGAAGGAAAAACAACAAAAAGCAGAATCAACAAAGGAGAAAGATCAGGAACCAGCACAGCGAACGGAAAGAAAGGACCCAGGGAAAAGGATAATCAGGACAGCCAGGTAAACGCGGACAAAACAAGTCATGAAACCAGAGGGGATAAACTGAAAGGAGGCTCAGAAGTAAAAACAACAAAGGAAGGCAAAACGTGGGCAGAAGCAGTTAAAAACCAAGGTAGGGACACCAGACATGATAAACTAGAAGAAAATAATAACCCCAAAAAAACCAATGAAAGTACCAAAAAAGACTCAAGACATCTAGCAACCCAGGCAGATCCCAAAAATACAGATGTAGTAAACATATGTCGTTTAAAGATAACGCAAGTAGCTGGTGAGGCTGTCAAGATCAAGGCATTAGATGAAGACAAAATTATAAACATCCTTGATCCTGTGTTAGGCAAAAAGGCGATAGCCAAAATTTCAAAAACCCATTTTGGCATAATAATTATCCCAAATCAGAGTGACAGAATAAAAGAGATGTTAGAGGAACTCAAAGTAGAAGCAAAAACAGTGACTCTTGCACACGACATAGAAGTAAAGATAGAGCTAGCAAAAGTGACCAGTAGATGTGTGTTAAAAGGGATAAACACTACCCTTTCAAGCGAGGAAGTTATGAACATCCTCGCAAAAACATAACCCAGACATAAAGCTGGTACACGTGGACAGAATAATGGTGAAAGGGAGTATCGTTACCCCAGTGGTAGTGATAACAACAGAAGGTAGGGAACCCCCCAAGACGGTACTATTTGGGAAAACACAAAAAAACACAGAAGCCTTCATTCCCCCAGTGTTGCAGTGCTCCAACTGCATGAAGTTTGGTCATGGGCGCCACACTTGCAGGGGGAAGGCAGTATGTAGGTTTTGTGCGGGGGCACACCCTTTCACGCAATGCGAAAAGGCAAAGTCAGATACTGACTATAAAAAGGATAATGCAAACAGAAAATGCATTAATTGCAAAGGAAATCACAGCGCCAGATTCCAGGGCTGCCCAGTATATCAGCAGACCAAAAAAGCATTGAGGGTAGCTATAACAACCCAAACCCCTTTCACAACGGTCATTAAAGAATTAAAAGAAAATGATACTTATACGAACAATAAAGTTATAACAGAAATTAAGAGTGTGCAAGAAGATGTCAAAATGCTTAAGTCACAGATGGCAAAAAAAAGTAAGAACAAGTTAGAAAGTAATAAAAGAATAGTACCAAAAAACCAGTCAGATGATTCAACTACATCCTCGGATGACACAAGTGCACTGAAAAGTACAGAGGCATTGCTTCAAGAAGTGAAAGCCATACAGCACCAAATTTCCCAGGATATAGCTAAACTGACTGAACTGAAAGAAGAAAATGAAATGATACTAGTCAAACTGTCTGAACAAAAAGAAGAAAGTGAAATAATACTAAAAAGAATGGAAAGTGAAAAAAACAGGAGATTAACATAGGGAGAGAAGGGAATGTAGCATTGGATGAAAATAGGAAAGTGGTCAAAAAGAACAAAAGCAACCTAGAAGAAACTATCATAGAAACTATCAAAAAAACGATTTGAGGGACTGTTACCACACTTAGCGGAAGAAGTTAGGGAAATAATGACAAGTTTAAATAAGGATTTTCTTGAGAACTTGATGGATAGTGGGTCCACAAGTACAGGAAATAAAGAATAAGAGCAAAATTGATAGTTAACCAAAATAAAAGGTATACTAGATGATGATAAAATTCAATTTAGAAAGATTTAGAATTATCCAGTGGAATTGTAGGGGTATTAAAAAAAATTTTGCACCCCTACTATCAGAAACTGGAGGAAATACTGATATATATGCTCTTCAAGAGACCCATTTAAACCCAAATAATAGATATAGTTGTAAGGGCTTTAAGATACTTAGACACGATAGGAAAGAAGGTAGAGGAGGAGGTGTCGCAGTCTTAGTTAGCGAAAAATTTAAAATCATAGACTGGGAAGTATTTAATACAACCAATATAGAAGGTATCCAGGTTACTATAGCAGCTGAACCAAACAATCTAACAATTCTAAATGTATATGCTAAAGATGGCACAATTAAAGATGAAGAAATACTAGCCATAAGCACCAGACTAGGCCCCAAAACAATCATAGTAGGCGATTTTAACTCCCATCATTGTGCTTGGGGTGGACAACATGCAGATAATGCAGGAAAATGCCTACTTGACTTCATAGAAAACAATGAACTACTAATACTAAATGATGGATCTGCAACAAGAATTAATCCACAAGCTAATAGGGCAGACTCAGCAATAGACATAAGTATAGCAACTAACAACCTAGCGAATGTAAATTGGGAAGTGTTACAAGACACAAACTCAGATCATCTGCCCATTGTAATAACCATGCATGAAAATGTCATTCCAAACCCAGAACCAGAGAAACCTACCTTCAACTATAAAAAAGCAAACTGGGAAGCTTTCCAATCAGAGCTGGAGGTGATGGAATATAAAGACATGGAATCAGATGATACTGACTTGTGGGCGGAAACACTGACCAATGAAATTCTGAAAATAGCAATAAAGTATATACCAAATAAAAATATGCCACAACACCTTAAACCAATAAGTAACATTAATAAGAAAAGAGAAACTCAATGGAATAAAGAACCAGTTGCCTGGTGGAATAAAAGCTGTGCAGAAATTCATGAGAGAAGAAAAAGGGCCTTACAAAAATATAGAAATAACAGAACAGAAGAAAACTATGATAAGTATAAACTTATTAGGAATGAATCTAACAGAATAATATTCAAAGCCAAAGAAACTAACTGGAAGGAGTTTTGTCAGTCACTTAAACCTAGCACTCAAATTAGAGAAGTATGGAAAAAGCTTAAGGCAATCAAAGGGAACAATAAGAAAACAATAATGCCAACAATCAAACTACCAAAGAGAGCAGAAACAGATAAAGAAAAAGCTAATGCCCTTGCCGAGTATTTCTATAAAGTCAGTGCAAAAAGTAGCCTTGGACAGGAAGAAAATGAGAGAAGAGAAAGACTTAGGATACAGTTTTTAAAAGAACTACCAGACCAGATAGATGAAACAAACTATTTAGATGCTGATATAACAGAGGAAGAAGTAACTAATGCAATAAAAGATAAATCTAATACTGCCTCAGGGCAAGATATACTTAGTTATGAAATCCTTAAGAAAGTACCCAAAAGAACTATAAACATAATAACTTCACTTTATAACAAAATCTGGAACTTAGGAAAGATACCAAAAGCATGGAAAGTAGCTATGATAGTACCCATTCTAAAACCCAATAAGGAAGCCCATGAAGTAAGTTCATATAGGCCTATCTCCTTAACATCACAACTAGGTAAAATACTGGAAACTGTTGTGAATAAAAGAGTTAAATTCTACCTGGAAAAAAACCAGTTATATAGCCCAAACCAGTCAGGGTTTAGAGCAGACAGAAGTACAGTAGACCAGCTTGTAAGATTAGAACATGATGTAAAGCTAGGGTTCAAGAGGAAAGAGAAAACAGTGGCAGTCTTTCTAGATGTAGCTAGAGCATATGATGAATGCTGGCGCGATGGAGCTCTTTACAAAATGAAAAAGATTGGCATTACTGGTAAAACCTATAGGTATCTAGAAAACTTTTTACAGGACAGGTATTTTGCTGTACAGGTGAATAATGATAGGTCAGAAATATATGAACAACAGAATGGGATTCCTCAAGGATCAGTGATCTCTCCTTCAATTTTCACTATAGCTGTAAATGATTTAGCAGATGAATTTAATGACATAAAGAATGCAGTATCACAATTTGCAGATGACTGTGCCATTTGGCGATCTGGAAAAAACTTGGACCATGTTTACAAAAAACTTCAAAATCAAATAGACAAAGTTTCAGAGTGGATGAAAAGTTGGGGCTTCCAAATTAATGTAAACAAAACAGTAGGTATGATTTTCAGCAAAGGAAATTTAAAAAAAAATAACAAAATCAATATAACCATTAAAGGACAGAAAATATGTACCTCCTCAACAACTAGATTTCTGGGCATAACTTTAGATAAACAACTAAATTATAATAAACATATAGACAATTTGGTAGAAAGCTGTAGGGGACCCCTAAATATACTAAGGATTGTAAAAGGTAATGGATGGGGGGCCAGCAATAAAATAATGCTTATGTTCTACAAGTCCTTCATCAGGGGAAACTGGATTATGCCAGCATAGTCTATGACTCAGCTGCAGCTTCTAACAAAGCAAAACTGGACAGGATTCAAAATGCAGCCATGAGAACTATTACAGGTGCATTTATATCGACACCAGTAGAAGCTCTAGAAGTAGCTCTCGGCATACCTCCCCTTGGTCTAAGACGGAAAGAACTGAGATTAAATTATTGGAGTAAAGTAGCACAAGAAGTGACCCACCCAGCACATAAAGCATTTGTCAAAAACCAACCAAGTGTATGGGACGTCCCCTTAAATAAAGATAGATATCCAACAGGATGGAGAACTATAGAAGACCTAATGCAGTTCAAAGAACTATCAAACACAATTGAAAATAGTAATAAATACAGAAGCAAAATACCACCCTGGGAACTAAAAACACCAATCATAGACTACTCACTTACTGAAAAGATCAAACAAAACATAGAAGATAAGGAAGCCAAAATGATAAGTAGAAAGTTCATAGAGCAACTAACTAAACAAAGTCTGGCCGTCTACACTGATGGATCCAAGGGTGATAGTGGGCAACTAGGTGCCGGAGTTGTAATACCACAATGGGGAATAAAAAAGAGCTACAGTATAACGGAAGGGGCATCGATTTTTACTGCAGAGATGGTAGCAATTCTTAAAAGTCTAGAAATAATCGAAGATAACCCACCAGAAGCTGTTACGATATTTACAGACTCACTATCATCACTACAAGCACTAGAACACCCAGGTAAATGTAGCCGGCCAGACATAAAGGAAGAAATTCTAGCAATTAATACATCACTAGAGAACAGAGGATGTAGTGTGAGGCTAGTGTGGGTTCCAGCACACATAGGTATAGCTGGCAACGAGTTGGCAGACCAGAATGCCAAGAAGGGAAGAACAAGTAAAAACAATATAAAAGCAGGACTGGGAAGGTCAGAGATCAAGAGCCAAGTGAAGGAAACTATAAACGAGGAATGGAAGACAACATGGAAGGAAAGTAGAAAAGGCAGACACGCGTTCAAACTGCTGAAAGAACCAACGAGGACATGCCAGGTCAGAGAAGAATTAAAGATACCATCGAACAAAAAACTGTGGCGTCTCCGACTCGGTGCAGCATACTTCATGGTAGAAGAACCACACTGCCAAGAATGTCAGGAAGAGAATGACATAGACCACTACCTGATCCACTGTAAAAAGTATGAACAACAAAGGCTTGAATTAAAAACTTACTATAGAAATCACAATATAGACTTAACAGGTGATAAGGTTTTAAGTATAGATGCCCCAAGAGATGCCCAATCAATACTTAAAAGATATATACATAAAACAAAGGAAAAAATATAAGGTTAGAACTTCAGGAAAATCATCCAACTAAATAGAAATTAAGCAGCAAGAACTAACAAAGCATTAACAAAAAAAAAAAATAACTACTCATAGGACAAGGAAAGACAAGGTATTAAAAAAAAAAAAGGGACAACAACTCAAAAAGAACAAATACTAATACAAATTAAAACCAAGTGTAAAGGACAATAGTTATCTAGAAACAATACAAAAGAGAAAATAAAATTGACAAATACTAATATAAATAAAAATCAGCAACTGCAAAAGACAACAGTTATTTAAATTGAATACAAAATTAGTAAAGAAAATGACACTAAATACCCCAATTATAACCAACTTTCAGGTTGAACAGGGTAGACCAAGATGGAAAGAGAAGAGGCAACAATGATCAGAGGTTGAGTGCCCGATCTCCACCCATCATTTCATCAAAACAACAACAACAACAACAACACGATTCACGAAGCTCAGCAGCGTTGTTACAAGATCATCTTACCAGTGAAAGTTCTCAGTACGCTACACAAGACGAATTTCAGATAAGTTTTTTCTCTTCGCTAACATATTTAATCTCAATATTATTAATAACCTCTAGTATTGGTTAATTGCTTTTAACGTTAGTTAATAATTGATTGGAGTATTGGTTTAAATAAAAATATAAGTGAAATAGAATAAATAAGCCCAGGTAGGCCAACCACGTGGGGTCTTCTTTTGTAAAGTGCCGTAGCCATCTTGTTTTTCTTTGTGTAATTAATACAGGCATCTTTCATCGTTGAGACGCGCGTGAACAAAATTAAAGTTAATTCAAATTTACTAGCTTAGTAGTAGGACTAGTCAGCTTTTAACTATTGATATCTAAACATAATTTAAAATTTATATATTAAAAAAAATATTAATAACTTGTCTTGTGTTAATTTAGCATAGATAGAGCATAAATACTAATTGTAAGTCATCAGTGATAGGTATAAAATAAAGATAGAGTAATTAGCCAATATTTAAAAAAAAAAAGAGAGAAAGAAGTGCAGCCAGCTTATAATGCCAAGGGAAATAATCTACTAATTATTTTTTAAATTGTTTTATTTTTAGTAAAATAAATAGGCCTAGTCATAATTTATCTTAATTTGTGTTATTTAGCATTAGACAGAGTGAACCAGAGGATAAATCACAATGCCACCAATGCTCAGGTCGCAATCCGGAGAGGGAAAAGCATGGGTCAAACCAGCTGAAAAGGGTAGAACACCAAACCCGACAGAAAAGAACAGGATCACTAGCCCTATAGTCAGAAACACAGAAATTGGACCCAAAATAGAAACAATAAAGGAAAATCTGAAAGGAGGCGCAATTAAAACTGCAGTAAGCAGAAACAACAAAAACGAAGACGCAGGAACCCGGACAGCAAACAAACAGACAGGACACAGGAAAGAAGACAACCACGAGACCACAAGCAAAAAAAGTCAGGAAACCAGAGGAGGAGAAAACAAAGAAACCAAAAACAGAATCAAAATAACTCAGATAGCTGGAACAGAAGCCACACTGAGATCTCTCCCGGATGACAAAATCCTGGTCATTCTAGAAGCAATAATAGGAAAAAAAATATATTGACAAAGTGCAAAGACATGGAAATGGAGTAACAATCACTGTAAACAACACAGAAAAAGGCAAGGCACTGTTACATGAATTAAAAAGTAACCCAAAAGAAGCACAACTCGCACATGGGATAAAGGTAAAGATTGAATTGATCAAGGAAATTAGAAGATTCGTCATCAAAGGGGTCGACTCAAACCTAACAGAAGAGGAGATCCACACTAACATAACGAAAGAAAACCCACAAACAGAGATAGAAAAAGTAGAAAGAATCAAAACCAAAGAGCAAAAGAATACGACAGTGGTAGTGATAAGTGTAAAGGGCACAGAAATACCCAAGCAAGTCAAACTCCACCAGAGAGCCAAAATGACAGAGGTATTCATACCTAGCATTATACAATGTACAAACTGTCAAGGCTTTAGCCATACCCAACATGTGTGTAAAAGAGCGACACGGTGTAGTTTCTGTGCGGGAGCACACAGACATGTGGACTGTCCAATGGCTAAGGAGGACAAAGATTATAAACGAGAAAACAAAAACAGAAAATGTGCAAACTGCCAGGGTAACCACAGTGCCAGGTATCAGGGATGCCCAGTCTATCAAGAGACAAAACACATATTAAAAGAATCACTAGAAACAAACAAACCATTCTGGCAAATAAAAGAAAGACAGAAAACCAACAACCATCTCCAAAACTCTCAAGAAAATATCATTAAGAAACAAATAAAAACAAATAACCAGTGAAATGAAAGACATAAAGGAAAAAATCCAGAAAGATGATAAAATCAAAACACCCATAAACAGTAAAGAAGATGACAACACAGAAGAGACGGAACATATCCTCATCCAAGCCAGACAGATACTAGAAGAAATGAAAACAGCACAAAAGGAAATAGAGAGAGACCTCAAAAAAATAGCAGAGATAAAAGAAGCTAATGAAGAAATCCTAAAAAAAATAGAGAGAGAAAGAGCTAGGCCTATAGAAAATATGGAAAAAAAATTTAAGGAAACAGTGGAACTACACCTACCATACCTCGCAGAAAGAGTTCAGAGTATAATGGTTACTTGGAATGATGAGTTTGTAGAGAACATAAGAGGTAAAGTGCAAAACCAAAAAAAGTAGATCCCTTATCAAAAAACCTAATAAAAACAATAACATAACTAAGCTAACCATACTAAATGGGGACCAAAGACTCTAGAGCTATCAAAGTAGTCCAGTGGAACTGTAGGGGTGCCAGGAAGAACTTGATGTCTCTTATGGGACAGTATAAGGAGGCAAAACCCATCTTTGCAATACAAGAAACCCTCCTGAACCCCAAACAAAAACTGAACTACCAAGGGTATATAACACTTAGAAATGATAGACCTGAGGGAAGAGGAGGGGGCGTGGCCTTTTTAATACATGAAGACTACAAAATATTAAATTGGGAACAATTCAACACAGAAAATATTGAAGGAATAAGTATAACATTAGACAGTGAGCCAGATAACTTAAAAATAATAAACATTTATAGCCCCAAGGGTAATATAACCGATAGGGACATTGCCACTATTAACACACAAATAGACCAAAGAACATTATTGGTAGGTGACTTTAATGCACACCATGAGGCATGGGGTAACAACAGTAATGATCCAGCAGGAAAAAGACTGTTGGACTACATTGAAAGTGCTGAGCTAATCATACTAAATGATGGCTCAGTGACAAGGGTTAACCCATGCAACAGTGGAGGAGATACAGCAATAGACATAAGTATTATAACACCAAACCTAGCCTCTACTAAATGGGAAGTACTGAATGACTCCAGCTCAGACCACTTACCCATAGAAATAAACCTAAACGACAAATATAGAACTAGTCCAAAAAGCTCGAAACCCACATTCAACCTAAAAAAGGCAAATTGGGAGTCCTTCCAATTAGAGCTAGGTAAACTAAGCATAGAACAAATTGAATCTAACAGTATAGATATATTTGCAGAAAAACTAACAAATGAGATTTTAAAAATAGCAATAAAATATATACCAAACAGGAATATGCCTGAGCACTTAAAACCAACACAAAAAGGTAAAAATAGGAAAAGAAACAAAGATAAAAATCCAGTACCATGGTGGACAGACAGATGTTCAGAACAACTGAAATTGAGGGAGAGGGCCCTTACAAAGTATAGAAAAGCCAAAACTGAAGAGAATTACACAAACTATAAAAAAATAAGAAATGAAACAAATAAAATAATATTCAGAGCTAAAGAAAAGAGTTGGAGAAAATTTTGTCAAACATTAAACCATAGGTCCCAAATAACTACAGTTTGGAGAAAACTAAAAGCAATTAAAGGAGGAAACAGCAAAAAATTTAAAATCCCAACAATTAAAATACCAGAGAGAGCTGAAACAGATAGAGAAAAAGCCAACATACTAGCTAAATACTTTTATCAGGTTAGTTCAATAGACAGTCTAGATAAGGCAGAAATAAATAGACGAAAAACACTGCTAGAAAAATTAAAAGAAGAAAATATGGAAACCACACAGGATGCTAAGTATTTAAATGCAGATATTACAGTAGATGAAATAGAAAGAGCTTTAGCAGAAAAAACCAATACTACCTCTGGGGAAGACATTCTGAGCTATGAAATCCTCAAAAAGGTACCAAATACAACTCTAAGAGTGATTGCATCCCTCTACAACAAAATCTGGCACACGGGAAAAATACCATGTTCATGGAAGACAGCAGTAGTCATCCCCATACTAAAGCCAGATAAGGAAGCACATGATGTCAGCTCATACAGGCCAATATCGTTAACATCACATCTAGGAAAAATTCTAGAAACAATAGTCAACAGCAGACTAAAATTTCATCTCGAAAAGCATAATTTGTACAGTCCAACCCAGGCAGGCTTTAGAAGCCAACATAGTACAATAGAGCAACTGCTGAGGCTGGAACATGATGTTAAAACAGGCTTCAAAAGGAATGAAAAGACAGTAGCTATATTCCTTGATGTAGCAAGAGCATATGATGAGTGTTGGAGGGAGGGTGCACTACATAAAATCAGGAAACTAGGTATAGTAGGCAGAACCTACAATTACCTAGAAAACTTCCTGCAGGATAGATACTTCATGGTACAAATAAACAATGATAGATCTGAGGTATATGAGCAACAGAATGGAATTCCCCAGGGATCAGTAATATCACCATCAATTTTTACGATTATGGTCAACGACCTAGGCGACGAGTTTAAGGACTTAAAAAACAACCTATCTCAGTTTGCAGATGATGCTGCGATATGGAGAACGGGAAGAAATCTCCCATTCCTCTATAAAACAGTACAAAAACAAATAGATAAAGTATCTGACTGGATGAACAAGTGGGGATTTAATCTAAACGTTAAAAAAACCATAGGAATGATTTTCAGTAGAGGGCGTGTAATTAAAAACAATATAATTGACATAAGCATTAATAAGCAAAAAGTATGCACAGCAAAATCAACTAGATTTCTTGGCATGGTACTAGACCAGCAACTAAACTGGAACAAACACATAGACCTTTTAGTGCAAAGCAGTAGAGGACTTATTAATATGCTAAGATATATGAAAGGAAGTGGTTGGGGCGCCTGCAATAAGACAATGTTAACATTCTATAAATCATTTATTAGAGGCAAACTTGACTATGCCAGTGTTGTCTATGCATCAGCCGCCCCAAGCAATAAGAAGAAACTAGACACAGTCCAAAACCAGGCACTATCAATAATAGCAGGTGCCTCAAAGGGAACATCAGCAGAAGCACTAGAAGTAGCGCTAGGCATTATACCCCTGGAGCTAAGGAGAAAAGAACTGAGATTCAGCTACTGGGCAAGAGTGGCAAAAGATCCAACTCACCCGGCACATAAAACCTTTGATAGGGGTAACCAGTACATAGGCCACATTCCATTAAACCATAATAGATACCCGTCAGGGTGGAAAACAATGGATGAAGTGGATCAATACCCAGACCTGTTTAATGCGATAAACAGTAGTGCTCTGTATAAAGCAAAGATCCCACCATGGGAATTAAAAGTGCCAGAAACTGACTCCCACTTATCAAAGATCATAAATAAATCTAACGACATAATCTCAGCAAAAAGTAAAACACTAGAGTACATAGAACGGTATACAAATAATAGCCTAACTATATATACAGATGGGTCCAAAGATGAAGAAGGACAATTAGGAGCAGGAATAGCAATACCAAAACTAAAAATTTATAAAAGATACAAAGTAACAAGTAATACATCTATCTTTACAGCAGAATTAGTGGCAATCCTAAAAGCTTTAGAAATAGCTGCAGAAAATCCACCAAAAAAAGTAACCATTCTCACAGATTCCCTATCATCAGTACTAGCAATCAGAAACAGAACAGAAGGCAGCAGGCCAGACATTATAGAGGAAATACTACAGGTTAATACAT
Organism: Oreohelix idahoensis; assembly: GCA_024509875.1. Lineage (NCBI taxonomy): Eukaryota > Metazoa > Mollusca > Gastropoda > Stylommatophora > Oreohelicidae > Oreohelix > Oreohelix idahoensis. The sequence goes on along the minus strand of JAMPIV010018276.1, from coordinate 36,783 downwards.
ATCTACAAAATATAGGATGCAGTGCAACACTAACATGGATACCATCACATGTGGGGATAGCAGGAAATGAGCTAGCAGACAAAGAAGCCAAAGGGGGGAGAACTAGCCATAACCAAATTGAAGTAGGCTTAGGGAAGTTTGAAATTAAGAGCTTAATTGCTCAAAAAATAACTAAAGAATGGATAACAGCATGGGACCTAAGTAAAAAAGCAAGACACTCATATAAAATCCTTAAAAAACCAAGCAAAAAATGTCAAATAAAAGATGAACTAAAAATACCAATTAATAAAAAATTGCTGAGACTCAAGCTGGGAACTGGATATTTCATGATAGAGGAACCCACATGTGAAGAGTGTCAAGAACCAAACACAATTAGGCACTTTCTAGTGGACTGCAAAAAATATGACCAACAGAGGCAAAACATTAAGACATACTGTAGTAACCACAAGGTAGAAATGAGTGTAGAAAATCTCATAGGCACAAAGAGCCCTTCAGAAATGCAAAAGTTAATAAAACACTATATTACAAAAACTAAAGCTAACATATAAAAATCAAATAAGGAATTGAACCAGTAGTCCAAACTGGTGAAAGACTCGCCCCAGAAACATACAGATTAACCAAATAAACCATCCAGTAAAAATCAAAAACATACTAACTTAGAAAATAGCATATATTGGAATTTTTTTTAAAAACCATGTTGAACTATAACTACAAAAGGAAAAATACCGACTAGAGATAATATAATATAAAACAAATACAAACAAAAACATATCACAATAAAAGAAACACGTCCTGATATAACCAACAAATCCATGTACATGGTAGATGGTTGAAAGGGGCGTGCTACAAAATGAAGTAGCAAACATATTAATAAAAAAAAAAAATAAAAAAAAAAGTGGCAACGATCAAGGTTCACGATATTCCAGCAACCTCATAACCGATACGACCATCTTCAAAATTTCATAACCAGACTCAACAACCAGGAACCGTCCTTTTCAGGACGCCACTATTCGAAAAGAAAAGATCGCATTATCGCCAAAATGACCAGAAATAAACCACACGCCAAAAAGAGGAAGGTCTACACCAACCCACCAGCGCTGAACAGCCAGGGGAATAACACAAACAACAAAGACAGACAGCCAGAGAGCAAGACTGCCCCAAGAATTCGTGCCGGGACCGACATTTCTACAACTCTTGACACGATGACGGAGCTAGCTGCGACGTGTATCGACCCGACTGAGAGCCTGAGTGGCCCAACACCTTGCGAGGAAGAGGAGAGAGCAGATGCAAACGGTTCTGACTTTGATGATGAAGAATATGAGTACATGAAGAGAGCGTTAGGGCAGATAGAACAGATGCCAGAACCTGAAGACAGGAGGAGAGCGTTAGAACCGATACAACAGATGTGGGAGAGAAGAGAGAAAAGAACCCTGCGGCCACCACCAAACGTGCCCGAGTCGTCAGCAGAAGCCCTGTCTACCACAGAGAGGCTGCACCAGATACCGATGACACCACCACACGATGCCGAGTTGACAGCTGTGGCTGCCCCAGGGAAGCTGCTCCAAACTCCGAAGACGATAAAAACACAACTAAAGCAAGACGTCATACTAGAGGCTCCAGTGTGTAGTGATCAGACAACAACTACAGAACGTGATCAGGAGTCAACAAAACAGAACATGAGACCGTCCTACACACCACACACTCTAAAGCAGACGGAAAGCAGAGCGCGTCACCTGTGAAACCAAGCAATGCCGGTTGTCACAAGGCACTACAGGAGAGGATGGTTAAGATCACAAAAATGTCTGGAGGTGAGGCCTCACTCAGGGCCCTACCAGATGACAAAGTGATCAGCATCCTAGAGACAATAACTGGCAGGAGAAGCATCTCTAAGGTACGGAGGCACGAAAAGGGAGTCGTGCTTTCCCTCAACAGCACGGATAAGACAACTTCACTGATGACAGAACTGGAGGCCGGTCCGAAAGAATTCATGCTGCCTCACCAGATAAAAGTAGTGATGGAGACCAGCAAGACAACAAAGAAGTTGGTGCTAAGAAGGGTGGATACAAGATGGTCCGCTAGCGAAGTCCAGGGCTGCCTACAGACTGAAAACACAGGTGCCCAGGTCATACAGGTCGAGAGGTTAAGGACATGGAACGGAAAAGATACCAATCTGGTGGTAGTTACTATTGAAGGAGTGACAAGACCTGAAAGACTGACATTCAAAGAGACATCAAAGAGGACAGAGGCATATATCCCTCCGGTGATGCAGTGCTCCAACTGCCAGCAGTTCTCGCACACAAAGAAAACGTGCAGGAGAGATGCAGTCTGTCGATATTGTGCGGGTGGCCACCTATATCGCGACTGCCCCAAGGCGAAGGAGGACCTCAACTACAAAGCAATAAACTCAAACCGCACCTGTGCAAACTGCCTCGGAAACCACGGGGCTAGATACCGAGGCTGCCCGATGTTCCAGGAAACAAAGAGCATCCTGAGGGAAGCAGTGTCCAAAAACATCCCCTTCAAGGAGGCAAAACACAGAGTGGCTGCGGATGTTGCAGAAAAACATCGCACGATTGACAGACGACAGTTACACCAGCTGACCACTGAAGTCAAACAATTGAAAATGAAACTCCAGGTCGAAAACAGAAGCAAGCAGGCTCCCGAAGACGAAAAGGACAGCGGTGAAAACGTAATAGATATACAGAACATCAGAGAAATGATGAAAGACATGAAAAGCATTCAGCAGCAGATAGAAGCAGATGTAAAGAGGCTGACAGAACTGACGGAAGAAAACTCAAAAATCCTCAAGAGAATCGAAACAGAGCGAAGAGCCATTGAGGAAATGACATCAAACACAAGAGCGACCAAAACAAACGAGCAATCAGACGAAGAAGTCATCGAAGAAACACTTGAAAAACTTCTACCAGCAATAATAGAAAAAGCACTACTACAGATAAAGGAAAGCAGGAAGCCAAGAGAAACAGAAACTAGAAAAGCAAAAACTAACAAAACGACACAAGCCAGATAGGAAGGCAGGAAATGAACACCGAGAACACGCCACGACAGACAAGCAACGAAGAGGTAACCAGACAGTCAGCTAGTGGTCCTTTTTAGGACCAGTCCTTTTCAGGACTAACAACCGGCTAGCACCGAAAAAAACTAAACACAATATATACTCCAATTACAACCAACTTTCAGGTTGAACAGGGTATACAGCAACATAGTAGACAAAGGAACGAACGAACGAACGATAGGACTTCTTACCAAATATAATAAAGACAGTCATGAACAACACACAGCCGAAACAGACGACAACGAGAAGGGACCAAACAGGCAGCTAGTGGTCCTTTTCAGGGCCAGTCATTTCCAGGACTAGGAAAGTGATACCAGCGAAGAAATTAACACACTTTATACCCCAATATATCCGTTTGTAACCCTTCAATGGGTTTTGGTTGAACAGGATATTACAGCAAAAAAACAGACGAACCAACGAACCAACCAGTGGAAGGACACACACGAACTGAAATAACGCAGAGGACAACAGGAGAGAGCTGTCACGTATTCCTTTACCATTGAGTATTTGTGCTGGCCTGCCTTTGCCAGAAGTAGTCCTGTTAGTTATTTCTGAGAAGACCAGAGGGTGAGTAGGGCTATTGTACCTATTTTGTTAATGCATACTAAATGTAAATATGTCACTTCACTGAACAATCACGCTGTGAAACGTTCCTGAACTGATTTCTGAACTATCCTTGTCATGTTTTAAAGTGTTTATGTGAATGTATCCTGATCTATGATTATACTATCAGGTTATATAAATGCTTATAACTTCAACATAGAACTATGTAACGATGGACAACCGCACAGTAGCCATTGTTATGAACATAATCTGACTGACAGCCAATGGTTCTCAAGGTTGAGACCAGGAACACACTCATATAGATGTAATGCTCAAGTAGCAACCATGTAAATAAGTGGTTCTTAAGCCCTGGCCGCAAGGACACCCCTACAGGTTTATGACAGCATGGGAGACTATATCCCAGTGGTTCTCAACCCATTGGTACCAATGACCCTGATAATAACCTCTCGAAAGTTACTGATGAATTCTTAATTATTATCACTGATGACTGGTCTTGGAGATTGAATAAATGGTGATGGGTGTTACTTTAATGGTCAAACTGTTCATACGCCCACACAGAGCAGAACAGTGATTCTTATATCACGCGAATGTCAAAATATCAAATTCTGTACTATTAACATACCACTGCTACACACGAGATACTGTTAGTGAATTCAATCTGTTTGTTGACATAGATCTCGCCACACAGGCTATTTATGGTCATGCGTTACTACTGTCATGACTACTGTTTTCCTACCGTGTTAAATGTTGCAGTGAGTGTGCGTGGGTACATTCACACGCCACAGATACGTACGTACAAGTCGTGGAACTACAGGTGACAGTTAACATAGTTTATTGTCACAATACGGTGATATGAAATTCACATAGTCAAACATAGCTCACAACAAGAAAGTACTATAGTCACATCTCCACTTCCCAGCATCATCAAGCTACTACCACATCAATGGCCTCTTAAACGATGCTTCTAACATCAGCATTATAATAAATAGACAATGGATCCTTTTCCCAGCAAACGGTTGTCCTCACCGTGCTATCAATAATAAATGGCCTCATCAACGATGCTTCTAACATCAGCATTATAATAAATAGACAATGGATCCTTTTCCCAGCAAACGGTTGTCCTCACCGTGCTATCAATAATAAATGGCCTCATCAACGATGCTTCTAACATCAGCATTATAATAAACAGACAATGGATCCTTTTCCCAGCAAACGGTTGTCCTCACCGTGCTATCAATAATAAATGGCCTCATCAACGATGCTTCTAACATCAGCATTATAATAAATAGACAATGGATCCTTTTCCCAGCAAACGGTTGTCCTCACCGTGCTATCAATAATAAATGGCCTCATCAACGACGCTCTCAACCTTGGCGCTTTAATGTAGATATGGATCCTCTCAATAATAACAATGGATCCGGTTAGCAAACGGACATCATCCTCGCCGTGCTAACAACCTAAATAATAATACTCGTGGCAATTTCTCGCAAGACTGCACTCCCTGGCAGTTTGCAGTAATCTCGCCCTCATGGATCCTTACCTCTTCAAAAATACTCACAAACACAATTCTCCAATAAACTCAGGAATTATAGGCCTACACAAATAATGGCCTCTATAACTTGTGCACTGCGCAGGCATACTCAAAACACACACTGTAGGACCGACCTCTCCCGTCGGTACCCAAAAACGGACTGCTCCTAGTTCACACACTAGTTCCGCCCAAAAAAGACACGAGACTCGGCTGTTTAAAAAACTCAACTCAGTCTCGATAATTGCATGGGCTAGTCACACGAGCTTACTCACAGCTCACGACAGTTCAGAGAAAACACATCTCCGCAATTTGAACTGACCAGTGTTCGCCCCGCTTACCGACTTGGAAACTTCTCGATCACACGAGGGAATTCCCCTAATACATTTTTAACTTAACATCAGCTTAACCAAGCAACGTAACCCGCAATCGAATCTATTCGCTTAACATTTTCAAGATCACCTCCCCTTACTAATATTTACTCTGTATCAGTTGCCACACCGCCCGGGAAAAAAAATGATTATCATTTTTTTTTTTTTTTTGTGAAAATTTAAGTCCCAAAAATTTAGAAATAAATGAAATTATATCATATGGCTACCAAAAAATGTATCTTTCCAAAAAAAATGTACCTATCAAAAAATGTACCTATTAACATAGTACATCTATAAACAATTTCAGCAATAAATATAATATTACAACCTAAAACATCAAACATAATCAATCAAATATCCCAATGAATGTTACCGATGTAAATTACAACAAAAGCATCAATCATAATACAAGCATACCAAAATTAATCTTAATAGAACACTAAGCTAAGTACATTTAGTACAAGTAACAACCAATAGAAAGTGAAAAAACAAGATCAAGCAACAGAAGAATGATCTGTAGTTAAGAAAAGTAAGAAATCAGAAAATGAGAAACAATTAACAATAGCACAAGATAACCAATAAGAACAACAATTTCTTACTTACTTACTTAGTCGTTCCCCTTCTACCGTGAGGTGTAGAGGTTTGGAAGAGAGAGCGCCAGACTATTCTATCGGCTGTTTTCCTCCTGGCCTGGTTCCATTCTAGTCCTCGGTCCTTCAAAGATTGTCTAATGTTGTCCTCCCAGCGGACTCTGGGTCGTCCTCGGGGTCTGGATCCTTGGCTCTTTGTTTCCCATGCTTGTCGTGGTAGCCGATCTTCTCCCATTCTGCAGACATGGCCAAACCATCTTAGTTGGGACTGTTCTACTTGGGTCTGTAGGGGGTGGCATTTTAGGCCTTGACGTATCGTCTGGTTGCGTACCATGTCTCTTCTTGTTACTTCAACCACCTTCCTCAGATACCTCATTTCTGAGGTTTGGATCTGGCTTTTATGGGTTGTAGTCATTGCCCATGACTCGCATCCATATGTCAAGACTGGGACATAGGTGGAGCGGTATACAGCCATCTTCGTTTTCTTACCAACCTCTCTCTTGCTGAGGAATCCTCGATTTATGGCCTGAAAAAGTCTCCAGCTGCTGCTTTTCGAGTGGCCAACTCTTCTTTGATGCCTCCCTTTCGGTCTATAATAGCTCCGAGGTATTTAAAGTGGTCAACCTGCTCCAGGACCTGTTCTCCCAGCTTAATCTGATGTCTTCTTTCTTCTCGTGATATCACCACAACAATTTCATGTACAATAAATACAAATTTACCAAAATACTAGTTACATTATATTAAGTTATATAATTCACTCAAGAATACAATGAATGAAAGTATAAGTATCGAAAGAAGAAGAAGTATACAAGTAGAACGAAGAGAAACGAAGATGTGATACAGAAATATAAACAAGATATGAACACATATCGGAAAGACAACAAAAAGATAGAATGAAATGAAGGATAGTCAACAAAGACGAATGGAAAGCAAAGGTATGAACGCATAGAAAGTCAATAACAATACATACTAATAAATGTTTAGATCAGACAATATCTTACAAAAATTAAATACAAACATGATTACAAGGCACAAAACAAAATGTCAAAGTATATCCATACTAACACCACAAAAAAAATAATTCATAACTAAACAAAGTCTAATAAGTAATTTAACTAAGTTACCAAAGTTATACTTAACTGAAAATAAATTATAAACCTTACACAAACAAATAATAGCATTTGCGATAACTAAGTTTTGACCTAACGCACAATCAACGGCTAAATAATAAAAATACATCATAATATCAAATATGACAAACTTCCAAAGAAGTAATATCCCTTTCAATCATAGGGCACACAAAAATAATTTACAATGCCAAAAAACAATTTTTTCCCCAAAATTACCATACACAATATTTCAGAACGATAAGTTATCAAAAATAAAATTATTATTTAAGTAATTCTAAGTCATAACTAATAAACTAACAATGAAATTAACTTTTAACAAAATAAGAGAAGCATAAAATATCTTATCTCTAGACAAACACAAAAACATGTAAGTTTTTTTTTTTTTCTCAAAAAATACATCACCAAAAAACCATTAAAAAAATACGATGTCATCTGTATATCAACTTTCCAACATACAAACATAACATAATGTTACAACAATCTGTCCATCTTTAAACAAATAAAAGTATCAGATGTGTCTATCAATTTTACCAAAAAAAAAGTTCAATTTAATTTATAAGTTAATTCTGATTAACAATAGCGTTGAGCTTCAGTGTTATTTAACTGTAAATTTATATCTTACTCAGCCTAGTATGATATATTCTATAAATAAATCTAAAATTTAATGGTACAATAAGATATGAAAAAGATCCTATAAAAATATCTTCAAAGTTTTTATAAAAAATATTTATCAAATTAATTTGTTGCAAAAATCTTGAAAAAATCTTATCATTTAAATTCTAGGTACTATGCTCTGACAAGATCAATGTTTCACCATATGTTAACAATTCAAATACACAATTATTTCTGATACGTGCAAGATAATTCTACAAAATCATATTACAGAGCTGTTACGTACATTTATTACCTAAGGGGGTAGTCTTCGGTCCTGCCAAATGTACGCACCAGTCTTGATATAGTTATATTATTTGTGCGGTCGAATGATTCGCGCACTGACGTGCACGAAGCAGTGAGTGTTGCTTTGGGACGCACGGGTAACCTAGTTGAGTAGTTTGTGACGTCATTTTTGAAGGGGCAACATGGAACTTGTTTATGTCCATGATTGTTATATTATATTTGTATTCAATGGCATGTTTATGGAAAGCCATTTATTCTAGTGATCTGTATTGGTCTTCAGGTCGAAACCAATAGCAGCAATGTCACGTAAGTTATCGCCCCACTTCTTATTTAAAGCTGTATTATAAGGCCGCTCTAATACTAGTCTAGCGGGAATATGTTATTCCTAGAATGGATCTACAGAGTCGTTTGCCTTTAGGATTTGTATCGTAGAAGAAGGATTCCTACGAGTGGAAGAAGTTATTGATTACATTATGCACATGTTTTAATATGCTGTTACAACAATGCCAGAAGCGTGGCATAGAATGGGAGAGGTTAGCCAACTGGAATCTCTAACCTGTTCGTATTATCGTGTATGACTTTGTTTGAAACTATATGCTATCTAACGTTATGTTTTGGAGAACGTATGGGATTGTGAAGTATGATATGGAAGATTTTATCCTGGAGTATGAATACGTTACCATGATAGACGTCCTTGAGAGAAGGTCAACGGACTTGAATGAGAAGAATATTATACGGTAACAGTTTTGTGATCCTTAGTCACTTGAGTCAGAGGACTTTATGGTAGAGAATCTTCAGGAACTTTAAAAGTAATTACCATTATGCTGATGTATGATCTTTGCGCCTGTGACGATGTTAGTCTTGTCCACTCCGTCTGTGTCATGTTGAATAAAATCGATGTACAGTTATCACCGACTTATGTACTGCCAGTACTTGCCCAGTTCACTACTTGTTGAAGTTCGTTGGAAGAATATTGTTGACATTCGTTCATTTTAACCATTCGCGTTTGAAGCTACCTCTTCACCAGTATAAACTGTACTCAACCATAAAACGAACTCAACAGTAATTGGTGCTCCAGTGTGTTTATGAAATCTAGAATTTCACAGGAAACGTACCCTATACAAGTATCAGCAATGGAAGATCTGAACTTTCAAGGCGACAACATCTTAGGATCATCTGAAGATCTGAACTTTCAAGGCGACAACATCTTGGGATCATCTCTTAGTCACTATTACGTGCGAGCTGTGGTCTAATACTCAGAACGAAGTATTTTATCCTCAAACGTACATACACGGAGACGAGGCACATTGATTTTTTACCTGCACGCGAGTTAAGTATAACGTGTTCTCCTTATACGCTTTATTACTTTTAGCTGTGCCTTCCGTGATATGTCCATATCTATATTTTACATGTTACATGTTATATGTGTTGTATTCTTCGTGGGAGGTAGGGAGGTTGATCTGACGAACGAGATCCATCTCGAAGCCAATTCGGGCTCTTCGTCAGACGTTCTGTAGGGCTCATTTTGTAAGTTTCAATTGAGCGATAATTCCGGTACAAGGCTAGAAACCTTGCCGAAGTTCTGATCGCTAGTTGTCCCTTATGATAGTATCTGTTTAGCTGTTTCGTCACGTTTAATTGTTGTTTTTGGTATTTATTTTACTCGTACCTTAGTTTTATAATGTATTTTGTTTGTATATTACGTCATTCTCACCTTTCCTGTCGTTCAGTTTTTTACAAAACCTATGTTTTTACACTGTGTTGTCTATTGTCTTGTTGATTATTTGATCGCAGTTATCATCGTAACTCTTTACGACATTCTAATTTTAGTTTCACATTTTATTTTTATTGGATTTCTGCGACTGTAGTTACTCGTCTTTGATTATCGGGTCTTGTCGGTTATGTTTCTATTGTCTTTCTCGTTGTTCATTTCATGACATTTGATTACATAAATTTATTGATTAATAACATATTTAATAATTATATGATAACATTATACCGTTCTAAGGACAGGAACGAAGAACACTTGTTATAGTAACAAGGTTAACTAATTTATATTGATTAATTATCATTTTAAATATCTAGAGTACTGTGACTACTTATATAGAATAATGTATTCACTCGATTATTTCATTAAGCAAGCAAAAGCTCTTCAGATGGCTCCTGATGAAGCAAAAACATTTGCACTTGCAGAATATAGGAAAGCTCAAGAAATAGAAGCCGAACAGAGAAAGTTAGAAACTTTAAGACTAGAAAAACTTCAATTTGAGGCAGATCAAAAACGGATTGAGGCTGAGGAACAAGAGAAGAAGATGAAATTTGAGGCAGATCAAAAACGGATTGATGCTGAGGAACATGAAAAGAAGAGGAAATTTATAGCTGAGGGAGAGGAGAAAAAAATGAGATTAACTGCTGAGGAGGATGAAAAGAAGAGGAAATTTATAGCTGAGGAAGAGGAGAAAAAAATGAGATTGGCCGCTGAATTAGAAGATAAACGATTTCAGCGAAAGGCAGAACAGAAGCAAAGGGAGGCTGAAGAAAGACTTAAGATTGAGATGGAAAATAAACAAAAAGAAATGGAAGAGAGGAGATTAATAGCTGAACAAAATGTAAAACGACTTCAGCTTGAGATGGAAGAGAATGAAAAAAAAACGACAGCATGAACTGAAATTAGCAGAGTCAGAATATGAGAGAATTAGGTTTACTCAGGAAGCTAATTCTCAGAGAACTTTTGAAAGCCAAACTCCATCCAGACATGATTATTTTAAGGAAATTCACCTTAAATTACCAAAATTTAATCCCCCGTTTGATGACGTAATATTCTTCCTAGATAGGTTTGAGGCCACTTGTGGGTCTTATAACGTGGATAAAGCGCTATACTGTACATATTTATCCAGATTACTTACAGGGGATGCATTAGCAGTTTATCATACCACCAGCATTGGTGAGAAAAATGACTATAATGCTCTTAGAGCAGCACTTCTGCAAAAATTCCAAATGACAGAAGACGAATATCGTTTAAGATTTCATACATTACTACCTCAATCTGGCAGAAATTTCAATGATTTTCTGTCACAAATACGACTAACACTAGAAAGATGGATTGAATTATCCAAAATTGAAAAGTCATATGAAGGTCTCTTCGATTTACTGATGCGCGATAAGGTACTTTCGTCTGTAAATCCTACATTTCTCGCATTTTTACACGAAAGGAAACCTTTATCTATGAAAGGCTTAGAAGAACATGCAAAAAATTTTTGTACTGCTCACCCAAACATGGATCTAAGTAACGCACAGATTAAGAATGAATTGCCTGTTGCTTTTGCAGCACAACAAAACAATTTTTCACGAAATCGTTCCTTTAGTGCTGATAGGTATGTCAATAAGGGAAATAATTACAATTTTAACAATGATAACTTTTACAAACGGAAGCAATTTCAACAATCTGCTCCATGTAATGTTTCTTGGAACCAAACTCACAGATCACAAGATTTTGGTAACAATAATTTTAAAAATAATCAAGGACATTATAATAAACAAAACTGGAGATCAAAATCTCAGGGTCCGCAAAACAGACAAGGTTCTTGGAATAAAAATTTTAAAGAACAGCATAACTTTAATTATACAAACTATCGGACTCATCCAAATTTTAAGTCTAGTAGAAAAGACAATTATGGCAATTTTAATGACAATAATCAAAATCGATCGCGTCGCAGAGATAGATCGTCAAGTAATACGGTTAGACATTCTAATGTCTCTTTAATTGATACACAGGCTAACATTGAACAGGGTAGAGTAGCTGAAACTCACAATGCTATGTCTTGTTCTCTTGATTGTACCCAGGTGAAAGACTGTCCAGAATGCTCGACTCTTTTCCAGCCTAAGGCGATCACGACACTGCGTTGCGGACATACCATGCCTAGTCTACCTGCAGTCTGTACGGCCACTGCTGCGTCAGTACACCAGGGACAGGGCTCTCTTAAGTTTAACAGAGGATTTGTTAACAATATTTCATGCTCTCTTTTATTCGACTCAGGTTGTACCACTGTGGGCGTCCGGACTTCGCTGATCGACCCTAGTTGTGCGACGGGCAGGGTTGTGAAATGTGTGACGTTTGGCAGAACTGTGGAAACATTTCCCACAGCCATTATAACACTTCATACACCATTTTTTTTCAGGACAGATCCAGGCTTGTCTTCTTCCAAATCCAATTTGTGATTTAATACTTGGTCGCATACATGGTATTAAAGAGTGTTCACCACAGCAAATTGCTGAATGGGAAGAGCGACATATTCAAACTGCAAATGCAGTAGTGACTAGAGCGCAAGCTACTAATATGTCGCATGATACACCTATTGAACCTACAGTTCATACCACTTGTGATGATGATGCTCCTATTTCACGGGAGTTGTTTGCTACATTGCAAAAGAATGATGATTCATTAAAAAAAATTTTTCAGTATGTTAACAAAAAGAATACAAGCAACAAACTTGCAAAATCTAGACATGACTTTATACTTAAAAATGGGATTTTGGTTAGAGTAATACGGGAAAAGGATTCATCCTTATGTTATCAGATCTTAGTCCCATCCTCTATGAGATCTCGTATATTACGACATGCGCATGACTCGCAATGTGCGGGCCATATGGGTTTTTCGCGTACCAAATCCAGAGTGCTTTCGGCATTCTACTGGCCAGGCGTCCATTGGGACATCACTCTCTATTGTCGGTCCTGTTTGATATGTCAGGAAGTTAAGGTACGGGGTCCATTTCATGCGGCTCCTATTCAAGCTGCGGACATCCCGATTAGACCATTTGATAAAATGGCCATTGACATTATTGGTCCGATACTTCCATCTGCTAGAGGGCATACGCATATCCTTACGTGCATTGATATGTGCACTCGTTGGCCTGAGGCCATCCCTCTCAAAAACACTTCATCTGCCAGTGTAGCAGAAGCATTGATGTTAATCTTCTCACGCATTGGTTTTCCACGGAAAATCTTGTCGGATCATGGGGTTCAGTTCATTTCTGAATCCATGTCTCAAGTTATGAAGACATTAGGTATAGACAGATCTCTTAGTTCTATTTATCATCCGATGTCAAATGGGTTAATTGAGCCTCTCAATAGGACACTCAAGCAGTTGTTGGGTAAGATGACTCAAGACCATCCCCAAGACTGGGATCGGGTCCTACCCGCTTGTCTCTTTGCGTATCGCGAAGTACAAAATCAAGCAACGGGGTTTTCTCCATTCCAGCTTGTTTTTGGCATGCAACCACGCGGTCCGATGTCGTTAATCCACGACTTATTGGTTGATGAGAATATTGAAGAGGAAACTCAATCCTCTTATGAGTATGTGATCTCTCTGAGAAAGAGAATCATAGATGCTTGTAGACTAGCTACTGTATCATCTGAACAAGCCAAAGAAAAAGCTCGTCTATTTGCAAACAAGTATAGACGTCTTCGCCAGCTCATACCTGGTGATGAAGCTTTTGTCTTACTACCTACGCATAACAATCGTCTTTTAATTACCTGGAGAGGTCCTTTCAGGATCATCTCAAGAATATCCGATGTCGACTACATCGTTGATGTTAATGGTAAACATAAAACCTTCCACATTAACATGTTGAAGGAGTATTACTCACGTCCTGATTATCTACAGTCAGTGTTTCAGGCAACTGACGATCCTACACCACCTATTCAACACTATTCTAGTTTGTCAGTCATCCAAGAAGAGGAATCTTCTTTCGATGATTTACAACTACCAATACCAGTTGTACCACTCCATTCCACTGAGAAATGGAATGATGTTACGATCTCATCTACTCTTTCGGCTGATCAACGTCAGCAAGTCTCTAATATTCTACACTCGTATGAGGATGTCCTCACTGACATCCCAGGTCATACGTCAGTCATCCAACATGACATTATTCTGACTGACGATACGCCTATTCGAGTTCGCCCATATCCTATTCCTTTACACTTTCGTGATAAGGTTGATAAGGAATTGGATGAGATGCTCCAATTAAATATAATTGAACCATCTTCATCTCCATATTCTTCTTCCATGGTAATCATTAGGAAGAAAGACAACAATATACGTCTTTGCGTAGATTACAGGAAATTAAACAAAGTTACAAAATTCGATGTGGAACCATTACCTCTTTTAGATGACTTATTGGAGAGATTATCTCATGCTACATTCTTTTCGAAATTTGACCTTTCAAAGGGATATTAGCAAGTGCCACTCACTCCTAAAGCAAAGCCATTCACCGCTTTCTCGACACCACGGGGTCTTTTTCAATGGAATTTTATGCCATTCGGGTTAATGAAAGCGACAGCTACCTTTGTACGCATGATGCGCCGCATATTGTCTCATCGTCCCGATGTCATTACTTATATAGATGACATCTGTCTTTTCAGTGACTCTTGGGATGAACATATTCAGGGATTAAAATCTTTACTTTCTACCTTACGGGATTATAACTTAACAGCAAAACCTTCAAAGGCTTTTGTCGGTTTTCATGACATCTCCTTTCTTGGTCACCGTATAGGTCGCGGTTTAATGTATACAGAAGACAGTAACGTCTCTAAAATTTTAAACATCTCAGCACCTAAGACAAAAAAACAAGTGAGGTCGCTCTTAGGACTAATACAGTTCTATTCTAAATTCATCCCTCATTTGTCTACTATAACTGCACCTCTTTCTTCGTTACTAAAAAAAGGCACATCTAATGTAATAAAGTGGTCGCAGAATCACCAAACGGCGTTAGACTATATAAAACAATTTTTTTCAAATGCACCTTTTTTGAGGTTGCCTGACAAAAATCTCACCTTCATTCTCCGCAGTGATGCAAGTTCTTACGCTATCGCTGCAGTTTTGATGCAGGAATATAACGGCACATTATTTCCGGTTATGTACGTATCCAGAAAGCTCACGCCGAGCGAGACGAAATATTCCGTTCTGGATAAAGAGCTCCTTGCTCTTGTCTGGGCAATCACTAAACTGGATCGTTATCTCCTCGGATCACACTTTGTGGTGGAGTCTGACCAGAAAGCTCTTACAGCACTGAACACAGGGAACGTTAAGTCATCAAAGTCAGCGCGTTACGCTATAGCGCTTCAACCGTTCCATTTTGAGATACGAGCTATTCCTGGAGTGCAGAATGTGTTCGCAGACTGTCTATCAAGATGCCCAAGTGAACGTGTCGAAACTAAACCACTTCCAGATGTTGGAACATCCTCACCGATAACATGAATAACTTTGTACATTGTTATTGATACTATATTAACGTTTTATTAGAACGGGAACATTGGTACTACAGTAACTTTTTATTAATATGGCAACATTGTAAAGAGCGACAAATATACATTTGTTATTTCTATGGAACATATTACACTACATGGCGTGTGCGAGAATATATTTTATCTTGTATGGAACATTCAGTACATCGTCTCGTCGATTACTAACTAGTTGTAACGGAACAGTGACATATTGATAGTGATATTGCAATTACTTAGAATATATTGTTAACTAGTTATTTGTTAGTAATTAAGGAATATATAAATTAGATTAATTCAACTTAATCTATTTGATTGATTATAAATCACACATCTACTAACTTTATTAGTTTCTCGCAATACGTGTATTCACGTATCCCACTACATGATATCTCACTTTTAGATAACTAGTCAAACTTACTAGTGTTAGAAAATAGTAAGTGTGTTGCTTCTTAAAGTGTTTAATTATGCTTTGTTTCATTTTGCATGTTGTATTTTAAAATTTTCTGTTCTATTGATTCTCTTATCATTGATTATCATCAGTGTTGCTGTTCATTTTCATTTTGAAATCATATGTTTCAAATTTTTTTTTTTTTTAAACTTAGTTGAATTTTATTATCATCTTTTTTTTATGGTTTCTTCATTTTCATTTTTCAACTTGTTTTACTTCGTATATTACCACATCGTTCCAAAGTAGATCGATAGTGGATGTGTGCTTTAATGCATACTGTCATTTAGTTATATTGATTTCAATTTAATATTCTTTTCTTAATATGATATAACTTTATGCATTTCATATCTTGTTGTAGTTTTTGACTCACCTCTCTCGAGTAATTAGTTCGAAAAAAATTAATAGAATTAATTTTTTTAAGGGGAGGTAATAAGGGAGCTGTTACGTACATTTATTACCTAAGGGGGTAGTCTTCGGTCCTGCCAAATGTACGCACCAGTCTTGATATAGTTATATTATTTGTGCGGTCGAATGATTCGCGCACTAACGTGCACGAAGCAGTGAGTGTTGCTTTGGGACGCACGGGTAACCTAGTTGAGTAGTTTGTGACGTCATTTTTGAAGGGGCAACATGGAACTTGTTTATGTCCATGATTGTTATATTATATTTGTATTCAATGGCATGTTTATGGAAAGCCATTTATTCTAGTGATCTGTATTGGTCTTCAGGTCGAAACCAATAGCAGCAATGTCACGTAAGTTATCGCCCCACTTCTTATTTAAAGCTGTATTATAAGGCCGCTCTAATACTAGTCTAGCGGGAATATGATATTCCTAGAATGGATCTACAGAGTCGTTTGCCTTTAGGATTTGTATCGTAGAAGAAGGATTCCTACGAGTGGAAGAAGTTATTGATTACCTTATGCACATGTTTTAATATGCTGTTACAACAATGCCAGAAGCGTGGCATAGAATGGGAGAGGTTAGCCAACTGGAATCTCTAACCTGTTCGTATTATCGTGTATGACTTTGTTTGAAACTATATGCTATCTAACGTTATGTTTTGGAGAACGTATGGGATTGTGAAGTATGATATGGAAGATTTTATCCTGGAGTATGAATACGTTACCATGATAGACGTCCTTGAGAGAAGGTCAATGGACTTGAATGAGAAGAATATTATACGGTAACAGTTTTGTGATCCTTAGTCACTTGAGTCAGAGGACTTTATGGTAGAGAATCTTCAGGAACTTTAAAAGTAATTACCATTATGCTGATGTATGATCTTTGCGCCTGTGACGATGTTAGTCTTGTCCACTCCGTCTGTGTCATGTTGAATAAAATCGATGTACAGTTATCACCGACTTATGTACTGCCAGTACTTGCCCAGTTCACTACTTGTTGAAGTTCGTTGGAAGAATATTGTTGACATTCGTTCATTTTAACCATTCGCGTTTGAAGCTACCTCTTCACCAGTATAAACTGTACTCAACCATAAAACGAACTCAACATATCCCTACTACATGGGAAGATCAGCCGAGTCTATTAGTCGTGTGGAGCTAACCAACATTGTCAACCATCATTTAGGGAGCACTCAGGTAAGTGCAGAAACAAAAGAACATTCGATCAATTTATGTGTGAAGAGTCGAGTCATATGAAGAAAAAGACTGGTTAACGTTTTGTCAGAAAAGCAGAGCCACTGCAATTCAGTAAAGTAACTACTTTAATATCACTGTGATTTCTGTGGATATGATGTAAATAGAAAATTCATATACATATAGAATTTCTATCTATTTCAAGAAAAGAAGAAAAGAGAATCCTAATTAAATTGATTTTAATTGTTACTTGGTTTTTGTTAATTTCATAAAGTTACTATTGAGTTCAATTTGAATTTCATTGTTATTTAAAGCATAAAATAGTTATTACGAGAAGACACTCTAGGCTCTTGATCTTCTTATTACCACCGGACCAGGGGTCTTTACCGTCTGACTATCATTTGTGCTATCATACACCAGTGCTCATTTCTGAGACTGGGGTATATCGGGGAGTTCATTATTCTTTATTGAACTATCATTGACTGTCATCAAGACAACAACAACTATAAATACAATCTCGTTACAAGTGGGTAGACGTGGGCAAGTCTCTCGAATGACAGTAATACGACGACTCAGAGATACAGGCCTTACTGCAAGACGACCTTATGTTGGGCCAAACTTGACTCACAGACATCGTCAGCAGCGCCTGCATTGGGCAGAGCAACATGTCAGATGGACTAGACTGCAGTGGAATGCTGTCCTATTAAAAAACGAGAGCAGATTCAACATATCCTTTGCTGATGGACGTATACGGATTTCGCGACGGTGTGGAGAGCGCTTTGCAGATTGCTGTGTTCGTCAGCACAACCGATTTGGAGGTGGCAGTATTCACATTTGGGGAGGATTCAGTTTTCACCATCGCTTGCCTCTTCACGTCTTCCGTGGAAATGTTAATGCTGTGACATATCGAGATGAGGTTCTAGATGCATTGGTTGCTCCTGCGTTCACAAATTATCAAGACTTGCAGCTTCTCCAGCAGGATAACGCACGTGCGCACACCGCATGCATTACGCAGCAATATCTACAGCAGCAGAACATTGTGACGACTGATTTACCTGCCCTATCACCAGACATGTCCCCTGTAGAACATCTGTGGGACGAGCTTGGACGCAGAGTCTACAGGCAAGGTTCTCCAGCTAATCTGCAACAGCTCGAAGCTGCTCTTACACGTGAATGGGACTTGATTCCCCGGAATTTCCTTCAGAGACTTGTGCGTTACATGCGGAGCCGCTGCCAAGCTTGTTTGCAAGCACACGGTGGACATATCAGATACTGAGGATAGTTTGAATGAATTTTTTTATTGGTTGCACTTTTGGTTTTCTCCCTTGCCTGCACAGAATGCAAAGAATTTCATAACAATCAAATGTACAAATTAATGACCAGCATGGATTCATAAGAAAATGAATAAAGATTCCAAATGTGTAAACTTGTAAACACTTATATTTACATTTCACACTCTGTTCCTGGATTATACAGGTGGTGCGTTTTTTAATGTGCTTCAGTATATATATATATATTATATATATATATATATATATATATATATATATATATATATATATATATATATATATATTATATATATATATATATATAGAGAGAGAGAGAGAGAGAGAGAGAGATGATTTTTGTGACGTCACGTAAGCGGTAGTCTGTATTTTTGTGACAATTTTGACAATGGGGAGTGCGGGGGTTAAACATGCCAAAAATTGCGTGATGTCATTTGTGGACGACCCCTAATTGTTATAATCTTTAACTCGTTTAAAAGTTTTTTTTTCATTATATTTTTTTTTAATTGATATAACATAGACCTTGTCAAAAAACGATGGTATCTGGAAGTCAGTTTAATTCTAGTTCGTTCAATGGAGAATTATCTTTCACTTCCGTTTAATAATAATAACGGAGAGAAATCATTCACTGATAACAACTTTAGTTTTTAACCTTTTAACTTTTGTGGATTTTCTCTCAAGTTTAACATTATTTTATGAAAATTTAAAATAAGTAAGACCTGCAGTTATTGATATGTTTACCTTACATTAAATTGTTTGTTTTATCGCTTAAAATTAATGTAAGCGAAAATGAGCGATTTTTCTGTCACACGATTGTCTCCTCTCCTCTACAGTGACAGTCCATCAATTTCCAAAATGTATAGTATGCAATGAGGGTCTGTAAAGGTATCTACCTTCGCTCAAGATTACTCTTGGTAGAGTTGTAAATAGAAAGATGGTGCTTCTATTTTAGGGAGTCTTCGTAGGAGGTTCTCCAAGAGGTCATGAACGTTAAATCTGCCCCCCCCCCCCCCCAATGAAGATAAAGATATATTATCTCGTTTCTGATCCCCCCACCGCCCCCACTGAATTATTTAGTAAAATACTACTTTAGTAGCTCTTCTGTATTTATATTTGAGATAATTGATTCATACGTGTGCACAAATAATTATTTCAACTATTAATTTGTAAATACAAATAACAAATTTAATAATCAATAACTGTTTATCACGAGTAAATAAATAAATTGAAGTTGATGAATTGAAAAATGTTGAGTTTTTCTTCACAGAAAAATAGTTAAAGTGGTTTGATGCAGTGGTGAGAATTATTTAAGCTATGTCCTGGTTAAAATAACTTAAATGGCCAAATTTTGAAACTGGTATGCTGACTGCTCCGTCAATTATCGACTTATGTGGTGAGGGTACGTCCTAAGCGTAATTGCACGGGTAACCGCTCCGAACGTCAAGGCAAGGATCTTTACAACCAGTCAAAGGAAGGCACCTGGCGCAGACCACAAGCTTTTGATCCACAGACTCGTATCAAGCTGGTAGCAGACTGAAATCTCCAAACTGAACCACAGACTTGTAAAACAGCTAAATGTCTCTGCTAAGTATAAGTTTTCTGACTCTAGTCAGGCGCCTTCCCGCTGTCAGTTACACCAACCTTTTCCTTTATTTCTCAGTAGTTTTACCTTCACAGAGCGTCAATCATAATTCCTGTGAATTGGATGAAATATCATCAGTACTCTTAGTTAATATGATGAACAAAAGTGATTGGACAGCGGAAAATACTTTTGCCTGATTTACACAAGTTTAAATATACAAATCAACTTATTAACATTTAAACATAATAAATATGTACACCGTGTTGTCATCTTCTACACTCCCTTCCCTACTGTGAGCCTGGAGCTACTTCTGCTTTTAATTTTCGTGTGAGAGATCCTGCATGATTAGGCATTCACCAGAGCTTGCAATGAGGTTTCATGAATCTATCATCTTCATATGCGGAGATATCCAGCCTCGTATGAACCTGTACAACCACCAGCAAGTCAAATGCAAAATATAAAATAGTAAAATGTACCACTTACCCGGAGTTTTTTTTCGGGAATAAAATTATACAGACGTCTGGCATAGCAAAACTTGTAAATAATGTCTGGCCCACTAGTTATGAGGCTGTCTTACAGGTAGTTAGGGTATTAATACTATTTATAATCCCATTGTTATCCATTTATATAGGTTCCAATGACTTTGTGGTTTCTAGTATTATACAATTGATTCTTTCTCGCTAATTTCAGAAGATCCTCATTACTTAGTCCGGCTTCCTTTTTTTGAATCCTACGTTTCTTCGATCTTGGCTTGTCTGAAAGTTTCGTCTTGACACTACCAACACCTTGTTCTAACAATAGATTTTAATCCCATTCCTCATGTGTCCATGTTATTTATTACACTACCAACATCTGGTTCTAACATTAGTTTATAATCCCATTCCTCATGTGCCCATGTTATTTGTTACACTACCAACATCTAATTCTAACAATAGTTTATAATCCCATTCCTCACGTGTCCCATGTTATATGTTACACTACCAACATCTGGTTCTAACAATAGTTTATAATTACATTCCTTATGTGTTCCATGTTATTTGTTACACTACCGACATCAAACAATAGTTTATAATCCCATTCCTCATGTGCCCATATTATTTGTTACACTATTAACATCTGGTTCTAACAATAGTTTATAATCACATTCTTCACGTGCTCATGTTATTTGCTACACTACTGTCTAACACCACATCACTTTGTTCCCCATTTATCCTCTCCTCCGGGTAATTTATTTATTGTTAATGATTGTCTTCAACGTAACATCAATTCTACAAACATAATCGGTAAACCCGCTACTCTGGCAGCTCTCGACCCACCTCACTATAGCATTGTACGTGAAGATAAAATGTCATATATATTGCCATCTCTAGAAGACAAGACTAATGGGGTTGTGCAAAGTTTTTCTGTCTCTCTGTCATATGTCATGCCCATATGTTACGGAACGAGCCTCCATAAATTGTCAGATTAACCTCTCAATCTCGAAGTGCTACTGTTAAAGGCAGTTTGGATTTAAGCTAGGGATGTAAACATTAATATTCTTGCATGTCAGGTCAGATTTAGTTGTTATCTCCCTTGACTTAGCATTTGTTCGTTTAAGATTCTCTGTTCAAGATTTCTCTCGAAAATTTTGTCGAGATCTTTCCAGAAAGTTCTCGTATGAGTCAAACTCACGTCTCGCGGTTATCCGCGCATGCGTGATTGTTTTGAGCTGGACCGAGAGACAGGATCCCGTGACAGTCGTTCCTGGGCGTTTGGCCGAGAAAGGTGTTCAGCCATATTTTTCTGACTGTGTGTGCGGGGGAAATAGTTTTGTGTGATAGAAATGTTGGAGATTTCCCCGCGATATATTTCTGAAAGCCAAGGATTGATGGCTGATATTTATGTGACTTATTTCTGATGCTGTCAATGAAGGTAAAAGTACATTTTCGTTATTTTGTAGCCATGAACTTATTATTGTGATATTATAAGCCAAGGAATGATGGCTGATATTTATGTGGCTTACTCCTGATGCGGTCAGAGGAGTTTAAGAGATTTACATGACTTGTTTTGTCATAGAAGATACAGAGAACATTATATATTTTGAAGCCCGGCACTTATGCGGCTTATTTTGCCAGAGATTTACATGACTTGTTTTGTCAGAAGAAGATACAGAGAACATTATATATATTTTGAAGCCCGGCACTTATGCGGCTTATTCTGCCAGAGATTTACATGACTTGTTTTGTCAGAGAAGATACAGAGAACATTATATATTTTGAAGCCCGGCACTTAATGCGGCTTATTTGGCCAGAGTCTTACATGACTTATTTTGTCAGAGAAGGTGGAGAGAAATTATTGACATGCTGCTAGCATTGCGATACCTGCAGTCTGTTCAGAGAGTCATTGATATTGGAAGTAATGAACTGTTGTTATGCCATGATGTGCTTGAACGGTGTTCCATTGACAGTGTATTGGTGATGTCCTTGTTTCTGTGGAGTTAACAAACCGTGAACAATCGTACCACAGTCGTTTCTACATTTTTCCGGATTATTACATGTGCTTTTGGGTGTGTGGGATCATTGCTGTCTTACTACACGCATTCGCTCATTGACTTGTCTATACACACACACCATGTCGGCCACCTGTAAGCCCGACCTGCTGATTTGCCTTCATCAGCGCACATGATATGGCACAGCTACATCCTTCTTCTTGCCACATATAAGAGGTTTACAACCAGCATCCGTATGGCCGGTTTATGATACCTTACAGCAACCTATTCAACAACACCTCAACATTCATGATCCTGCCTTTTACAGTGGTGGCCAGCTCGATGGGGCTATTAACAGCGATGTATTCAAGCTCAACTGTAGTGGCTTTTATTAGCTGAAAGTACCCGGCGTTGCCCGGAACCCTCACGACCGTACAACTGTGGAATCCAGTTCTTGATTCTTGTGAAGAAATCCAACATAATTTACAATGTTGACAGTGCAGAGTTTTGTGAACAGTTTGTTCAAATCGAGTGCAGTGTTGCCGATCCTGATTTTTTGCGAACAAGTTTAACATGTTGGGAATCTGAATGATGGAAGATGCCTGTACCTGGAGTCTTAGAGTTCCTGTACCTTTTAAACGTTGGATCCTCTTGTCGTTGAACTGTATTTTCTATGAACTTCATTACTGCTGTTGTGAGGCTGGGATTTTTTTTTCATCTTAAAAGATAATTGGCTATTTGTTTGTTGTAAACTGTGCATCTGTGTTGTTGTTAATTAGACCTTCCTCAAAAATCATATTAGATTTTTGTGTGCTATGTTTAGGTCTGGGTCTTCTATGTCATATATGTTATATTTCAGCGGGCAGATTGGGTTGAGACTTATGTAGGATACATCCCACTTTACCGAGGGCCTACATAAGCGTTCTTTAGGGACTCTTTGCGAATTTCCCGCAGTGGAAATCTCCAGCAAACATTTTGCTGCGTATTATAGTCCACTGTGTTTGGTTATTTGTGATATAATTGATTAGTTGTGCCGAGATGTCTCCTTGTTGTTTTTGTTATATTTCTTTCTGTTCTTTAGTTCTTGTTTAATTTGTTTGTGCTTGTCTGTCTCCCCTTCCTATCGTTTATTTCTTTACAACTTTTCGTTTATACACTGTGTTGTCATTGTCTCATCGCTGTATTCGCAGCTTTCGTTGCAAATTTTGCAATATTTTTCACTTTATTTCTGCTTTTTCCTTTATTTGATTCCTGCGAACGTTGTCGTTTGTTCTTGATAGTTTGTCTTTGTCTTTCTGGTTGATATTTGTCATTGTTGTTATACACTGTCAATATTGTTATGCACAATAAGTATATAGGTAATTAATTATATTATTGATAAGTAAAGTAATTATACAAGTTTTTGAGCAAAGACTTATCACCCACTGAGTTGGGATAAAGTGAGTTTCACAAATAATATTTAAACAAGGTATTTATCTAATATAATCCAGCATAGTGTCCACGTTGGATTATTTCATTGCTCAAGGGAAACCCCTTGGCAAGACTGAGGACAAATTAGAAGAATTTGCACTTGCTGAATATGCCAAGGCGCAGAAAGCTGATGAAAACAGAAAGAAAATTGAAGCTAAAGATAGAAGATTGCAGATGCAAGCAGATGAGAGAAAATTCCAAATGGAGATGGAACAAAAGAAATTAGAAGCTGAAGAGATAAAAATTCAACAGCAAATTGAGGCTGAAAATAAAAAATTAGAAAGAGAGGCTGAAAATACAAAATTAGAAAAGATAAAAAATACAAAGGCATATGCAAATGGAGGAGAAGAAGCTTCAGATGCAAACTGAGGAAAACCAAAGACTCCATGAGCAAAAATTAGCAGCTATGGAGCTGGAGAAAATAAAGGTGGTGAATATGGGTAATACTCAAAATGAGACAAATAATCAAACAACTTCTAATAAGGCAAATATTAAACCTTATGATATTAAATTACCTGCTTTCAACCCTACCCGCGACGATATTGCATTCTATCTAAGTAGATTTGAACTGGCATGCGACTCTCATAATATAGACAAGTCGCAATATTGTGATCAACTTGGTAGATTACTAACAGGTGATGCTCAAAAGACTATGATGTTGGTGGAAGATACTGACAAAAATAACTATGATGTTGTCAGAGCGGCCTTGGTAAAAAAAATACCAACTGGATGAAGAGGGTTATCGCCTTCGCTTCAAGTCTCTATTGCCGGAGACAGGAAAAGATTTCTCAGACTTTATATTAGATATTCGTCTGACCTTTTTACGTTGGGTGGAATTGTCAAAAACTGAACACACATATGAAGCCCTTATAGCTTTATTTCATTCATTCATTCATAACCCTCCACTCCCAAAGGAGCATAGGCCTTCAACAAACACGTGCCAAGTCCTTCTGTCACGTGCCATCATCTCAAGTTCTTTCCGTGTTCTCATCATTTTCACCTCTGTTTCCAACTCTCTTTTCCATGTACTTCTTGGTCTACCTCTGCCTCTCTTGCCCTGGGGGTTCCAGAACAAGGACTGCCTTGTAATGCTATCAACAAGTTTCCTCAGTGTGTGTCCTATCCATCGCCATCATCTTCTTCTCATCTCTGGTTCCACTGGCACTTGTCTAGTTCTTGTCATCAATTCCACGTTGGTAACCTTGTCATACAATTGTAATCCCTCTATTCTACGCACGCACCCATTTATGAAAGTCTGTAGATTTTTGGTTGTTGTCTTTGTTGTTCTCCATGTCTCCAAGCCATACAATAGGACTGACTTCACATTTGATTTGAAGATTCTTATTTTCGAGTCGGATCCTATTTCTCTTGATCTCCATATATTTCCCAATGCAATGAAAGCTCCTCTTGCCTTTTGTATTCTTATTTTGATATCGCTGTCTGTCCCTCCAACTTTGTCTATATTACTGCCAAGATATGTGTATGACTCTACATCTTGTATTGGTGTTTCTTCAAGTTCAACCCTGTTATCATTACCTGCATTTATTCGCATTATTTTATGGCTTTATTGCTTTGCGACAAAGTTATGTCGTCAGTTAGTAAATCTTTTCTTTCCTTTCTACATGAACGAAAGTGTAGAGCCCTTTTCGTAGACAGATGAAGGTAGTATCATATTGTTAATATGTTGTCCTACCTCTGTAAGTAACTTTGCGCACCGACTCACATGAGAGTAAGTCTTATTGGTGAGTTTGATTTCATTAGCGCACGGTTGTGCACTAAGGCGTATAGGGGGTTATGTAGACCGCACGTGTATCTAGTCAGTCAGTCTACGTCATAGCTGGGGTTGAGAAGCTTAGTGCCCAAGAACGAGTCCATTGATTCATGGCGTTCGAACCCGTTTGCGGGTATATTGTTATTGTGTATGACCGTCCGTCTGTTCATAGATGAGGACTCGGGTCTACAGTAATCTAGTGTTATTTCTTGGGAAGAGAAGCAAGTATGATTTTTGATGATAATGTCTTTTCGTTCTCACGTAGACGTCTAGTTGAACCAATACGTCATTGGTACAAAATGGAGTCTTACGTGAAACTTATTATGTAAACTTTAAAGCCGACGGATTCCGACGTTAGGATCATCCCGGATTGGCTTGATATAAATCGTTATGATATAAATCAGTATTCGGCTGTTACGAATACGTACCCCGCAAAGCAGAGGTGACTCAAGTATTTTTGCTATATCAAAGCTATGATGCCACGAAGGTCGTGGGCAGAAAAGTATATAGTATTGTTATTCGTCATTGATTGAAAATAAGAGGCCAGTACTAACGGAGATACGTAGTATCGGAATCTTATATGATGTTACAGACCTGACAAAGTTCTCCGTCATTGCCAAGGTCATAGGACAGTGGAAGATTGAACTATCTTATATAACTGCCTCATTTGCTTAATTGGATGCCATGTTATGAACACTGTAACTATTCTGACGTTACCTAAGCGATGATCTTTATGAACGAATTAACTGCATTTTTAAAATATGAACCTTACGTGGTGTGCTGTCCAGTGAACGTCAACCATCCGTCGTCAACCTTATATGTTCGTCTAGTGAACCGTACCATGTTAAATAAATTGATTGAACTATACATCTTCTTGGCATTAGTTACCATGCCCAGGGTTGGCAGTTACAGTTGACTTTTTACTACTTGTTCCAAATTGAATACATTCGCGTTATCAAGTAGACAGCTTCGACAAACTCATTGTCACACCTCAAACAACGAACAAACGAGAACCAAAGCACAATAATCGGAACCCAACAGTATGGTGGCCAGTATGGGGATTACTCCAATCTACTATCAAAACTCGGTTGAATAGAAATATGGTAACTTTCAAGGCGACAACATCCTGGACCTTGCAGCAATTCTAACGGTCATTACAGTACGGTACTTCAAGTAGATGACTTAAGCATGCAGTTCCGGATGCGAGGAATATTGTTTTTTTAGCCGGTCGAGATAAGTAAAAACGTCGTGTTGTTACACCGTTTTACGTTTAACTGTGCCTTGACTTAGTAATATGTCCACCGTTTATTTATTCATGTTGCATGTTCCATGTTCAATGTTTTTCGTGGGAGATAGGGAGGTCGATCTGACAAACGAGGTTCATCTCGAAGCCGATTCGGGCTCTTTGTCAGACGTTCTGTAGGTTTTGAATTATAAGTTTCAATTGAGCGATAATTCCAGTTCAAGGCTAGAAACCTTGCTGTAGTTCCGATCGCTACTTGCTTCTTATGATAGTAGTTGTTTAGCTGTTCCGTCAAGTTTTAATTGTTGTTTTCGTAGCTATTTTTACTTGTACCTTAGTTTCATGATGTATTTTGTATGTGATTATTGTCCGTCTAACCTGACTATCGTTCAGTTTTTTACAAAGCATATGTTTTTACACTGTGTTGTCAATTGTCTTGTGCATTATTGGATCGTAGATGTCATCGTAATTTTTTACGACATTCTATTTTAGTTCCACATTTTTATTTTATTTGATTTCTACGACTGTAGTCATTTGTCTTGATTATCGTGTCGTGTCAGTATTGTGCTATTGTCTGTCACGTTATTGCTTTCACACCATTTCATGTTATAAATTACATTATTAATTATTAATATTATTGCCTATTATATAACTTGATTTTACCGTTCTAGGACAGGAACGAAGACCACTAGTTGTAGTAACACTTTTAAGTAGTATTATTACATAATAATATTGAATAATGTCTACCTTAGACTATTTTATTAAGCAAGCTAAGGCGCTTAATATACCTCCGGAAGAGATTAGATCATTTGCTATGACAGAATATAAAGAATCTCAAAGGTTGGAATCTCAAAGATTGGATGCTGAAAAGTTACGTTTGGAAAATTTGAAATTTGAGGCAGATCAAAAACGGACTGAGGTTGAGGAAGAGGAGAAAAAAATGAGATTAGCCGCTGAATTAGAAGAGAAACGATTTCAGCGTGAGTCCGAACAGAAAAAATTCGAGGCTGAAGAGAAATTTAAAAGAGATGCGGCAGAAAAAGAAAGACTACTTAAAATTGAAATGGAAAATAAACAAAGGGATGTTGCAGAAAAAGAAAGACTACTTAAAATTGAGATGGAAGTTAAACAAAAAGAAATGGAAGAAAGGAGATTAATAGCTGAACAAAATACAAGAAGACTTCAGCTTGAGACAGAAGAGAATGATAAGAAACGTCAGCATGATTTGAAACTTGCCGAATTGGAATTTGATAGAATAAGATTGGCAAGTGAATGTATACACAAAAGACTCAGGAAGGCCAGTCTTCATCTAGACATGAGAATTTTAGAGAGATTCATCTCAAATTGCCTAAATTTACTCCACCATCCGACGATGTCATATTTTTTTTGGACAGGTTTGAGGCTACATGTCGATCGTATAACTTGGATAAATCATTATATTGCACCCACTTATCCAGATTACTAACAGGAGAGGCAATGGCTGTTTATCACACTACTAGCTCTATAGATAAAAATGATTATGACGCTCTCAGGGCCGCTCTTCTAAACAAATTTCAGATGACAGAGGATCAGTACAGACTTAGGTTCAAGTCTATGCTCCCGCAATCTAGCAAGAATTTTGATAATTTTCTTTCGCAAATACGTCTTACCTTAGAACGATGGATAGAACTATCCAAGATAGAGAAATCGTATGATGGTATTTTTGACTTATTACTTCGCGATAAAGTCTTATCAGCAGTAAGTCCTGCTTTTCTTGCGTTCCTACATGAACGTAAACCAGATAATATAAAGCAAATGTCAGAACATTGTAAAAATTTCTGCACCGCTCATCCTAACATGGATGTTAGCAATGCGCAACTTAAAGACGATTTACCCGTTGCTTTCGCCATGCAACAAAACAATTTCCCTAGAAATCGTTCGATAAGTAGCGATAGAAATTTTCAAAGGGGAAGTAATAATAATTTCAATTTTGATCATTTTCAAAAAGGGGAAACAATACTCACATTCTGCTCCATTTAATGTATCATGGGGTCAAGCTCACAGATCTCGAGATTTTAGTAACAACAATCCTAAATATAATCAAGGTAATAATAATAAACAACATTGGAGATCTCAATCATATCAACCAGAAAATAGAAATAGATTTATGAATAGGTCATTTCGCCAACATCACAACAGTGAAAACTTTCATTGGCGGACTCAGCCAAATTTTAACGATAACAGAAACATTAATTATAGCAATTTTAATGACAATAATCAGGTTCGATCGCGACGAAGAGATAGATCGTCGAGCAGACCACGACAACATTCAAATGTTGCTTCAATTGAATCACAAACTAATAAAGTTAATGATACTAATGTTAATCAACATAACGCCATGTCTTGTATCGATCTAGAACAGGTAAAGACATGTCAAGAATGCTCAACGCTGTTCCAGCCCAAGGCGATCACGACGCTGCGATGCGGGCACACTTTACCAAGTCTACCTGTAGTTTGTACAGCTACTTCTGCATCAATTCACCATGGGAAAGGGAGTTTAAAATTTAACAAAGGATACGTTAACTCGATACCTTGCTCTATTTTGTTTGACTCAGGCTGCAGCACTGTCGGAGTGCGGAACTCTCTGATCGACCCCTCTTTGGCCACAGGCAACGTGGTCAAGTGCGCAGAATCACATGTGATACTTGGCTGGGAAATTCTGGTCCCGTCTACTATGAGACCCAGAATATTACGACATGCTCATGATTCACAATGCGCAGGTCACATGGGTTTTTCCCGAACCAAAGCTAGAGTGCTATCCGCATTCTATTGGCCTGGCGTTCATAGGGATGTTAATCTCTATTGTCGTTCCTGCGTTACATGTCAGGAAGTTAAAGTAAGGGGTCCGTATCATGATGCTCCTATCCAAGCTGCGGACATACCTATTAGACCATTTGATAAAATGGCAATAGACATCATTGGTCCTATATTGCCATCTGCAAGAGGACATACACATATTCTCACCTGTATCGATATGTGTACGCGTTGGCCTGAGGCCATACCTCTTAAAAACACCTCATCTGCAAGTGTTGCAGAAGCGTTAATGCTGATCTTTTCACGCATTGGTTTTCCGCGTAAGATCCTATCGGATCATGGTGTCCAGTTTATTTCCGAATCCATGTCACAGGTTATGAAGACATTGGGTATAGATAGATCTCTCAGTTCTATATACCATGCGATGTCGAATGGATTAATTGAGAGACAGAATAGGACACTCAAGCAGTTGTTGGGTAAGATGACTCAAGATCACCCTCAGGAGTGGGACAGGGTCCTACCCGCTGCTCTCTTTGCGTATCGCGAAGTGCAAAACCAAGCAACAGGGTTTTCCCCCCCTTCCAGTTGGTTTTCGGCATACAACCACGCGGTCCTATGTCTTTAATCCATGATTTATTGGTCGAAGATAATATACCTGAGGAAACTCAATCCTCATATGAATATGTTATCTCTTTGAGAAAGAGAATAATAGATGCCTGTAGGTTAGCTACTGCATCATCAGAAGAGTCTAAGGAAAAGGCTCGTCTATTTGCAAATCGGTATAGACGTCTTCGCCAGCTTATTCCTGGTGACGAGGCTTTTGTTTTACTGCCTTCACATAATAATCGTCTACTTATCACATGGAGAGGTCCATTTAGGATCATCTCAAGAATATCCGATGTCGACTACATCGTGGATATTAACGGAAAACATAAAACCTTTCACATTAACATGTTGAAAGAGTATTATTCACGTCCTGATTATTTACAATCAGTATTTCAAGCGACTGACGATCCTACTCCTCATATTCACAACTGTACTAATTTGTCAGTTATACAAGAAGAAGAATCTTCTTTTCAAGATGTACAATTGCCCATACCAGTTGTACCTCTTCATTCCACGGAAAACTGGAATGATGTCACAATTTCTTCTTCTCTTTCGACTGATCAACGACAACAAGTTTCATCACTACTTCAAACGTATGATAAGGTTCTCACTGACATTCCAGGTCATACATCAGCTATTCAGCATGATATTCTCCTAACTGATGAAACACCTATCCGTATTCGTCCATATCCCATACCTTTACACTATAGAGATAAGGTCGAAAAGGAATTAGATGAGATGCTTCGATTAAACATAATTGAACCATCGTTGTCACCATATGCTTCATCTATGGTGATAATAAGAAAGAAAGATAATAACATTCGTCTATGTGTAGACTATAGAAAATTAAATAAAGTCACACAATTTGACGCTGAACCTTTGCCACTTTTAGAAGATTTATTAGTGAAATTATCTCATTCTACTTTCTTCTCTAAGTTTGATCTGTCAAAAGGCTATTGGCAAGTACCATTGACAGAAAGGGCAAAACCACTCACTGCTTTTTCGACGCCCCGAGGCCTATTCCAATTTAATGTTATGCCTTTCGGGTTAGTTAATGCTCCTGCCACGTTCGTACGCATGATGCGTCGAATCCTATCTCATCATCCCAACGTCATTGCGTACATAGACGACATTTGTCTTTTCAGTGACTCATGGGAAGAACATTTAGAAGGATTAAACTCATTACTGTCCACGTTACAAAATCATAATTTAACTGCTAAGCCATCAAAGGCATTTGTGGGTTTCCACGAGATTGCTTTTTTTGGGACACCGTATTGGTCGCGGTATGTTATATACAGAGGACAGTAATGTCTCTAAAATCCTTAACATCTCCACACCTAAAACAAAGAAACAAGTGCGATCTCTATTAGGACTAGTACAATACTATGGGAAATTCATACCACATCTTTCGTCCATTACTGCTCCTTTCTCTTCATTACTTAGGAAAGGTGCAGCTAACGTGATTCGGTGGTCTAACGAACATCACATCGCGTTGGATATCATAAAGACATTTTTTTCTAATCATCCTGTTTTAAGATTACCTAACGAGAATTTGCCATTTGTATTACGCAGCGATGCTTCTAATTACGGCGTGGGAAGTGTCTTATTACAAGAATACAATGATACCTTGCACCCAGTTCTCTATGCGTCACGGAAGTTAACTCCAACCGAACAGAAGTATTCTGTTTTAGATAAGGAACTTCTCGGTCTTGTGTGGTCAATAAATACATTTTCAGAGATACTTGCTCGGATCACACTTTATTGTAGAATCAGACCAAAAAGCTCTTACTGCACTCAACACAAAGGACGTAAATCTGCCAAATCTACCAGGTATGCGATCGCGTTACAAGCATTTAATTTCACGATCCGATCCATACCTGGCACACAGAATGTTCTCGCAGACATCTTGTCGAGATGTCCGAATGAATCGAAGTAGCAGCTACGCCATTAAGACAACTGAAACTTCGATACTGTCAGTTCATCGATTGTAACTTTTACGTGTAATACCTCGATTATCAGATTCATTAACATTCATTCAAGTGAGATTTACAATGCTTATGTATCAAAATAACATTGAACGTTAAGATATATGACTATCTTGTTGAAAATAAAAGTCACTTAATTACGACATTGAAGAGAAAATAACTTTGAAAAAGGATTATATTTTCTCACAGAAATGACATTTCTAACACTTGGATTTTCTTTGTGGAACTGAACTTGTTATATTATAAACTGTTCACTAACTGGAAAATGGAACTTTCGTTATTTAAGGAATTAATAACACTATTAAAGTGAAATAAACAAATTAATTAGATTATTAAACTTGGATAATTAGTTAGTTAACATAATGATTGATGTAATTAACTATATAATATTTAAGTAGATTTATTAATATTGGTATTTAAGCACATTAATTTAACATTGGTAATTTAATTAGTACCACAAAATGACTTAGATACACAGTTAAGTGCGTTGCTCTTATACGTGTTTAAATTGTATTCTTTCATTTTTATTCATTTTTTTTTTTTTCACTTGTCATTTTAAAGACATATCCATCACTTTTCTGTTTATTCATTGGTTTTTCATCATTTCTTTACATTTGTGTTAATTCAATATTTCTAAATATGTTATTTTATTTCATTTACCACATTGTACCAAAAGTGGTCAATTGTGGATGTATGCTTTTTTGCATAACAATTGTTCAGTTGAGTTGATTGCAATTTCATATTTGATTATTTTCATCATGATATATTTGTAAAATGGTAATATGTAAACTTGAATCACCTCTAGTGTCGAGTATTAAAGAAAAAAAATTAATATAATTAATTTTTTTGGGGGGATTGGTAAGGAATCTGTAGAGCCCTTTTCGTAGACAGATGAAGGTAGTATCATATTGTTAATATGTTGTCCTACCTCTGTAAGTAACTTTGCGCACCGACTCACATGAGAGTAAGTCTTATTGGTGAGTTTGATTTCATTAGCGCACGGTTGTGCACTAAGGCGTATAGGGGGTTATGTAGACCGCACGTGTATCTAGTCAGTCAGTCTACGTCATAGCTGGGGTTGAGAAGCTTAGTGCCCAAGAACGAGTCCATTGATTCATGGCGTTCGAACCCGTTTGCGGGTATATTGTTATTGTGTATGACCGTCCGTCTGTTCATAGATGAGGACTCGGGTCTACAGTAATCTAGTGTTATTTCTTGGGAAGAGAAGCAAGTATGATTTTTGATGATAATGTCTTTTCGTTCTCACGTAGACGTCTAGTTGAACCAATACGTCATTGGTACAAAATGGAGTCTTACGTGAAACTTATTATGTAAACTTTAAAGCCGACGGATTCCGACGTTAGGATCATCCCGGATTGGCTTGATATAAATCGTTATGATATAAATCAGTATTCGGCTGTTACGAATACGTACCCCGCAAAGCAGAGGTGACTCAAGTATTTTTGCTATATCAAAGCTATGATGCCACGAAGGTCGTGGGCAGAAAAGTATATAGTATTGTTATTCGTCATTGATTGAAAATAAGAGGCCAGTACTAAAGGAGATACGTAGTATCGGAATCTTATATGATGTTACAGACCTGACAAAGTTCTCCGTCATTGCCAAGGTCATAGGACAGTGGAAGATTGAACTATCTTATATAACTGCCTCATTTGCTTAATTGGATGCCATGTTATGAACACTGTAACTATTCTGACGTTACCTAAGCGATGATCTTTATGAACGAATTAACTGCATTTTTAAAATATGAACCTTACGTGGTGTGCTGTCCAGTGAACGTCAACCATCCGTCGTCAACCTTATATGTTCGTCTAGTGAACCGTACCATGTTAAATAAATTGATTGAACTATACATCTTCTTGGCATTAGTTACCATGCCCAGGGTTGGCAGTTACAGTTGACTTTTTACTACTTGTTCCAAATTGAATACATTCGCGTTATCAAGTAGACAACTTCGACAAACTCATTGTCACACCTCAAACAACGAACAAACGAGAACCAAAGCACAATAATCGGAACCCAACAGAAAGCCTCCAAATTTAAAAGATATGGAACAGTACTGTCGCCAATACGTTACGGCACATCCAAATGTAACAGTTAGCAATTCTAAAGTCGAAGAAGGTTTACCCGCTGCTTCAGCAACACCATATGGTCCTAATTTTGGACGTAAATTTCAAAGGCCTCAGCGCAATTTTGAGAAAGGAATAATCGTAATTTTGGACAGAACCAATGAGGTCCATCACGTAATGATTCTTCTTCAGGGAGATGGAGGCAATTTAACAGTCCTCAACATTTTGGTCCTAATAATTATAGGAACTTTAGAAGAGGTTACTACAATAGAGGTTATCAACCCGATAATAACTTTTCACGGAGACAACAAAACTCATCTAATAGAAATTTTGATCAAAGGGGAAATGACAATCGCAACTATGAAAACTGGGATTCGAATCAGAACAATAATTTCAATAGATCAAACAGCAATAATTTCAATAGAAATAATAGCCGCGATAGATCGCAACACGACAATAATAGATCCTTTCGCCAAGCTAACTGTGCTCAACAAGAAACCCAGGGTGTTAATAATCAAGGTAATAATAATAATAGTGTCTCTAATGCTATTGCTTGCTCTGCTTTCGATTTCGAGAGAGCATCTCAGTGCCCGGAGTGCACAACTTTGTTCCAACCTACAGCTTTAACTACCTTGAGTTGCGGTCATCCTCTACTCGCTCTTCCTGCCGCAGCTGCGCATGACGGAAGAGGGTCTCTTATTTTACATAAAGGTTTGGTGAATAATAATCCAGTCTAAGTTCTTTTTGATTCTGGATGTACAACTGTCGGGGTTAAAAAGTCCCTCATAGATTCTTCTTGTGTCACTGGAAATGTAGTGAAATGTGTGACATTTTTACGGGACACTTGAAAAGTATCCGACTGCTATCATCCACATAGCTACTCCCTTTTTTACGGGAGATGTTCACGCGTGTGTGCTCCCGAATCCTCTTTCGGACCTTATCGTCGGACGTATACACGGAGTTAAAGAGTGTACCCCGCAACAGATTGCTATCTGAGAAGAGCAAAACATTCAGACTGCTAATGCAGTCACTACAAGAGCACAAGCTCAAAATGTTTCTCAGACTCCATCCACCGACATTAATGATGACATAACCAAGATGATCACTCAGTGATTTCCCGAGAGTCTTTTATCAAACTCCAACAAAATGATACTTCTTTAAAAAAATGCTTCCTCCTAGTTAAAAATAATAATCTAAACCATAACACAAATCTTAAATCTTGGTTCTCAATAAAGAATGGAGTACTAGTTCGTATGGTGCGAGATTCTACTTCGTCTATACACTCGCAAATTCTGGTACCTAAGGGTATGAGAGTTATAATTCTACAACATGCCCACGACTCTCAGTTTGCAGGACATATGGGATTTTCCCGTACTAAATCGAGGGTTCTTGCTTCCTTCTTTTGGCCACACGTAAATAAAGATATACGTATTTATTGTCGCTCCTGCAAGATATGCCAGGAGGTTAAGTCACGAGGTCCACGCCATGCAGCACTTATCCAGGATGCGGATATTCCAATACGCCCTTTTCAAAAGATGGCAATAGACATTATTAGTCATTTTAGAATCAAGTCTGCCAGAGGACACCAATTTATCCTAACATGCATTGACATGTGTACACGTTGGCCGGAGTCTATACCTCTCAAGAGCATTTCTACTGCTGATATTGCAGATGCTCTCTGGATAATGTTCTCACGTTTAGGATTTCCCAAAGGAATCTTATCAGATCATGGCACTCAATTAGTATCAGACACTATGTCTCAGGTCATGAACACACTTCGCATTCAAAGGTCTTTAAGCAGTATCTATCATCCTATGTCAAACGGGTTAGTCGAACGTCTAAATAGAACGCTCAAGAATTTACTAGGAAAGATAACTGAGGACCATCCTCAAGATTGGGACAGGGTTTTACCCGCTGCTCTTTTCGCGTATAGAGAGGTCCCTAATGAGCACACAGGTTTTTCTCCATTCCAGCTTGTCTTTGGTGCGCAACCGCGCAGTCCCATGTC
>JAMPIV010018275.1:0-68968 GCA_024509875.1 Oreohelix idahoensis | reverse complement strand
GACAGGAAAGATTTGGAAAGAGCTTGAGCTGATGGTACATGACAGAAAGGATTTTGGGGAAAGAGCTTTGAAGCTGGTGGTTAACATGACAGAAAGATTTTGGAAAGAGCTTGAGCTGGTGGTACATGACAGAAGATTTGGAGAAGAGCTTGAAGCTGGTGGTTACATGGACGAAAGATTTGGAAAGAGCTTGAGCTGGTGGTCCATGACAGAAGATTTGGAAAGAGTTGAGCTAGGTGGTACAATGGACAGAAAGATTGGAAAGAGCTTGAGCTGATGTACATGACAGCAAGATTTGGAAAGAGCTTGAGTGGTTGTACATGACAGAAAGATTGGGAAAGAGCTTGAATCTGGTGGTACATGACAGGAAGAAGATTGGATAAGAAGGCGTGACTGATGGTGGTACTTGACAGAAAGATTTGGATAGAGCTATGAGGCTGATGGTACATGACAGAAAGATTGGAAAGAGCTGGAGCTGATGGTACATGACAGAAAGATTTGGAAAAGGTTGAGCTGGTGGTACATGAGACAGAAATATTTGGAAAGAGCTTGAGTTGAGTGGTACATGGACAGAAAGATATGGAAAGATGCGTGAGCTGGTGGTACATGGACAGAAAAGATTTTGGAAAAGAGCTTGAGCTGATGGTACATGACAGAAATATTTGGAAGAGCTTGAGCTGGGTGGTACATGCAGAAAGATTTTGGAAGAAAGAGCTTGAGCTGATGGTACATGACAGAAAGATTTGGAAAGAGCTGGAGCTGGTGGTACATGACAGAAAGATTTGGAAAGAGCTTGAGGCTTAGGTGGTACATGTCAGGAAAGATTTGGAAAGAGCTTGAGCTGGTGGGGGTCATGGACAGAAAGATTTTGGATAAAAGTGCTTGAGTGGTGGTACATGACAGAGATTTGGAAAGAGCTTGAGCTGATGGTACATGACAGAAGATTTGGAAGAGTTGAGCTGTGGTTACATGACAGAATAGATTTCGGAAGGCTTGAGCTGGTGGTTACATGACAGAAAGATTTGGAAAGGAGCTTGAAGCTGGTGGTACATGACAGAAAGATTTGGAAAAGAGTTGAGCTGGAGGTAACATGAACAGAAAAAGATTTGGAAAGAGCTAGAAGCTGGTGGGTACATGACAGAAAGATTTGGAAAGAGCTTGAGCTGGTGGTACATGACAGGAAAGATTTGGAAAGAACTTGTAGCTGATGGGTACATTACAGAAAGATTTGGAAGAGCTTGAGCTTGGTGGTACATGACAGAAAGTATTTGGAAAGAGCTTGAGGCTGGTGGTACATGACAGACAGATTTGGAAAAGGCTTGAGTGGTGGTACAGACAGAGAAGATTTGGATAAGAACTTGAGCTGAAGTACATGATGACAGAACGATTTGGACAGCGCTTGAGCTGGTGGTACATGGCCAGAAAGATAGATTTGGAAAGAACTTGAGCTGATGGTACAGACAGAAAGATTTGGGAAAGACCTTGAGCTGATTGGTACATGACAGGGAAAGATTTGTAAGAGCTTGAAGCTTGGTGGTACATGACAGAAAGATTTGGAAAAGAGCTTTAGCCGGGGTAGAACATGACAGAAAAGAATTGGAACAGGAGCTTGCGGCTGGTGGTACCTGACAGAAAAATTTGGAAAGGAGCGTGAGCTGATGGTACATGACCAGAAACGTTGGGACAAAGAGCTTGAGCTGATTGG
This sequence comes from Oreohelix idahoensis, assembly GCA_024509875.1. Taxonomy (NCBI): domain Eukaryota; kingdom Metazoa; phylum Mollusca; class Gastropoda; order Stylommatophora; family Oreohelicidae; genus Oreohelix; species Oreohelix idahoensis. Next base: position 67,263 of record JAMPIV010018275.1, on the reverse strand, counting down.
TTACCTGACAGAAAGATTTGGAAAGAGGCTTGAGCTGGTGGTACATGACAGAATGATTTGGATAAGAGCTTGAGGTAATGGTACATGACAGAAAAGATTTTGGGAAACCGAGCTGTGTAGCATGGTGAACAAATTTGACGCAAGACTTTGGACTTACAGACAGAATGATTAAAACTAGGTACTGTGGACAGCAAAAGATTTGGAAAGAGCGTGAGCTGGTGGTTACATGACAGAAAGATTTGTAAGAGGAGCTTGAGCTTGGTTATATGATGACCCAGAAGATGTGGAAAAGAACTTTTGCTGAATGGTACATGACAGAAAGGATTTGGAAAAACCTTGAGCATGATGGTACATGACAGAAAGATTTGGAAAGACTTGAGCTGATGGTACATGACAGAAAGATTTGGAAAAGAGCTTGAGCTGATGGTACATGACAGAAAGATTTGGAAAGAGCTTGAGCTGGAACTGGTACATGACCAGAAAGATTTGGAAAGAGCTTGAGCTGGTGATATGACATAAAGATGTTGATAGAACTTACATGACAGACAAAAGATTTGGAAAAGAACTTGAGCTGATGGTACATGACAGAAAGATTTGGAAAGAGCTTGAGCTGATGGTACATGACAGAAAGATTTGGAAAGAGCTTGAGCTGGTGGTACATGACAGAAAGATTTGGAAAGAGCTTGAGCTGATGGTACATGACAGAAAGATTTGGAAAGGCGTGTAGCTGGTGGTTAAGAATTGAAATGCTGGTGGTACATGACAGAAAAATAGAAAAGCATAGCTTGGGAAAAGAGCCTTGAAAAGCTGAAGGTTACATGACAGAAAGATTTGGAAAGAGCTTGAGCTGGTGGTACATGACAGAAAGATTTGGAAAGAGCTTGAGCTGATGGTACATGACAGAAAGATTTGGAAAGAGCTTGAGCTGATGGTACATGACAGAAAGATTTGGAAAGAGCTTGAACTGACTAGTGGTACACATGACAGAAAGATTTGGAAAGAGCTTGAGCTGATGGTACATGACAGAAAGATTTGGAAAGAGCTTGAGCTGGTGGTACATGACAGAAAGATTTGGAAAGAGCTTGAGCTGGTGGTACATGACAGAAAGATTTGGAAAGAGCTTGAGCTGGTGGTACATGACAGAAAGATTTGGAAAGAGCTTGAGCTGGTGGTACATGACAGAAAGATTTGGAAAGAGCTTGAGCTGGTGGTACATGACAGAAAGATTTGGAAAGAGCTTGAGCTGGTGGTACATGACAGAAAGATTTGGAAAGAGCTTGAGCTGGTGGTACATGACAGAAAGATTTGGAAAGAGCTTGAGCTGGTGGTACATGACAGAAAGATTTGGAAAGAGCTTGAGCTGGTGGTACATGACAGAAAGATTTGGAAAGAGCTTGAGCTGGTGGTACATGACAGAAAGATTTGGAAAGAGCTTGAGCTGGTGGTACATGACAGAAAGATTTGGAAAGAGCTTGAGCTGGTAGTACATGACAGAATGAATTGGAAAGAGCCTGAGCTGATGGTACATGACAGAAAGATTTGGAAAGAGCTTGAGCTGATGGTACATGACAGAAAGATTTGGAAAGAGCTTGAGCTGGTGGTACATGACAGAAAGATTTGGAAAGAGCTTGAGCTGATGGTACATGACAGAAAGATTTGGAAAGAGCTTGAGCTGGTGGTACATGACAGAAAGATTTGGAAAGAGCTTGAGCTGGTGGTACATGACAGAAAGATTTGGAAAGAGCTTGAGCTGGTGGTACATGACAGAAAGATTTGGAAAGAGCTTGAGCTGGTGGTACATGACAGAAAGATTTGGAAAGAGCTTGAGCTGGAGGTACATGACAGAAAGATTTGGAAAGAGCTTGAGCTGGTGGTACATGACAGAAAGATTTGGAAAGAGCTTGAGCTGGTGGTACATGACAGAAAGATTTGGAAAGAGCTTGAGCTGGTGGTACATGACAGAAAGATTTGGAAAGAGCTTTGAGCTGGTGGTACATGACAGAAAGATTTGGAAAGGGCTTGAGGTGGTGGTAAATGACAGAAAGAGCTTGAGCTGGTGGTACATGACAGAAAGATTTGGAAAGAGCTTGAGCTGGTGGTACATGACAGAAAGATTTGGAAAGAGCTTGAGCTGGTGGTACATGACAGAAAGATTTGGAAAGAGCTTGAGCTGATGGTACATGACAGAAAGATTTGGAAAGAGCTTGAGCTGGTGGTACATGACAGAAAGATTTGGAAAGAGCTTGAGCTGGTGGTACATGACAGAAAGATTTGGAAAGAGCTTGAGCTGGTGGTACATGACAGAAAGATTTGGAAAGAGCTTGAGCTGGTGGTACATGACAGAAAGATTTGGAAAGAGCTTGAGCTGGTGGTACATGACAGAAAGATTTGGAAAGAGCTTGAGCTGATGGTACATGACAGAAACCAAAAGAGCTTGAACTGGTGGTACATGACAGAAAGATTTGGAAAGAGCTTGAGCTGGTGGTACATGACAGGAAGATTTGGAAAGAGCTTGAGCTGGTGGTACATGACAGAAAGATTTGGAAAGAACTTGAGCTGATGGTATGACAGGAAGACAGAAAGAAAGATTTGGAAAGAGCTTGAGCTGGTGGTACATGACAGAAAGATTTGGAAAGAGCTTTGAGCTGATGGTACATGACAGAAAGATTTGGAAAGAAGCTTGAGCTGATGGTACATGACAGAAAAGAGATTTGGGAAAGAGCTTGAGCTGATGGTACATGACAGAAAGATTTGGAAAGAGCTTGAGCTGGTGGTACATGACAGAAAGATTTGGAAAGAGCTTGAGCTGGTGGTACATGACAGAAAGATTTGGAAAGAACTTGAGCTGATGGTACATGACAGAAAGATTTGGAAAGAGCTTGAGCTGGTGGTACATGACAGAAAGATTTGGAAAGAGCTTGAGCTGGTGGTACATGACAGAAAGATTTGGAAAGAGCTTGAGCTGGTGGTACATGACAGAAAGATTTGGAAAGAGCTTGAGCTGGTGGTACATGACAGAAAGATTTGGAAAGAGCTTGAGCTGGTGGTACATGACAGAAAGATTTGGAAAGAGCTTGAGCTGGTGGTACATGACAGAAAGATTTGGAAAGAGCTTGAGCTGGTGGTACATGACAGAAAGATTTGGAAAGAGCTTGAGCTGGTGGTACATGACAGAAAGATTTGGAAAGAGCTTGAGCTGGTGGTACATGACAGAAAGATTTGGAAAGAGCTTGAGCTGATGGTACATGACAGAAAGATTTGGAAAAGAGCTTTGGAGCTGGTGGTACATGACAGAAAGATTTGGAGAGAACTTGAGCTGATGGTACATGACAGAAAGATTTGGAAAGAGCTTGAGCTGATGGTACATGACAGAAAGATTTGGAAAGAGCTTGAGCTGGTGGTACATGACAGAAAGATTTGGAAAGAGCTTGAGCTGATGGTACATGACAGAAAGATTTGGAAAGAGCTTGAGCTGGTGGTACATGACAGAAAGATTTGGAAAGAGCTTGAGCTGGTGGTACATGACAGAAAGATTTGGAAAGAGCTTGAGCTGGTGGTACATGACAGAAAGATTTGGAAAGAACTTGAGCTGATGGTACATGACAGAAAGATTTGGAAAGAACTTAAGCTGATGGTACATGACAGAAAGATTTGGAAAGAGCTTGAGCTGGTGGTACATGACAGAAAGATTTGGAAAGAGCTTGAGCTGGTGGTACATGACAGAAAGATTTGGAAAGAGCTTGAGCTGGTGGTACATGACAGAAAGATTTGGAAAGAGCTTGAGCTGGTGGTACATGACAGAAAGATTTGGAAAGAGCTTGAGCTGGTGGTACATGACAGAAAGATTTGGAAAGAGCTTGAGCTGGTGGTACATGACAGAAAGATTTGGAAAGAACTTGAGCTGATGGTACATGACAGAAAGATTTGGAAAGAGCTTGAGCTGGTGGTACATGACAGAAAGATTTGGAAAGAGCTTGAGCTGATGGTACATGACAGAAAGATTTGGAAAGAGCTTGAGCTGGTGGTACATGACAGAAAGATTTGGAAAGAACTTGAGCTGATGGTACATGACAGAAAGATTTGGAAAGAGCTTGAGCTGATGGTACATGACAGAAAGATTTGGAAAGAGCTTGAGCTGATGGTACATGACAGAAAGATTTGGAAAGAGCTTGAGCTGGTGGTACATGACAGAAAGATTTGGAAAGAGCTTGAGCTGGTGGTACATGACAGAAAGATTTGGAAAGAGCTTGAGCTGGTGGTACATGACAGAAAGATTTGGAAAGAGCTTGAGCTGGTGGTACATGACAGAAAGATTTGGAAAGAGCTTGAGCTGGTGGTAAATGACAGAAAGATTTGGAAAGAGCTTGAGCTGGTGGTACATGACAGAAAGATTTGGAAAGAACTTGAGCTGATGGTACATGACAGAAAGATTTGGAAAGAGCTTGAGCTGGTGGTACATGACAGAAAGATTTGGAAAGAGCTTGAGCTGATGGTACATGACAGAAAGATTTGGAAAGAGCTTGAGCTGGTGGTACATGACAGAAAGATTTGGAAAGAGCTTGAGCTGGTGGTACATGACAGAAAGATTTGGAAGGAAACTTGTGCTGATTTGGAAAGAACTTGAGCTGAATGGTACATGACAGAAAGATTTGGAAAGAGCTGAGCTGATGGTACATGACAGAAAGATTTGGAAAGAACTTGAGCTGAATGGTACATGACAGAAAGATTTGGAAAGAGCTTGAGCTGATGGTACATGACAGAAAGATTTTGAAAGAGCTTGAGCGAAAGAGCTTGAGCTGGTGGTACATGACAGAAAGATTTGGAAAGAGCTTGAGCTGATGGTACATGACAGAAAGATTTGGAAAGAGCTTGAGCTGAGCCTGGTGTACATGACAGAAAGATTTGGAAAGAGCTTGAGCTGGTGGTACATGACAGAAAGATTTGGAAAGAGCTTGAGCTGATTGGTACATGACAGAAAGATTTGGAAAGAGCTTGAGCTGGTGGTACATGACAGAAAGATTTGGAAAGAGAACTTGAGCTGAAACTGGTAACATGACAGAAAGATTTGGAAAGAGCTTGAGCTGGTGGTTACATGACAGAAGATTTTGGAAGAGCTTGAGGCTCGGAAAGACGAGAGCTTGGAGCTGGTGGGTACATGACAGAAAGATTTGGAAAGAGCTTGAGCTGGTGGTACATGACAGAAAGATTTGGAAAGAGCTTGAGCTGGTGGTACATGACAGAAAGATTTGGAAAGAGCTTGAGCTGGTGGTACATGACAGAAAGATTTGGAAAGAGCTTGAGCTGGTGGTACATGACAGAAAGATTTGGAAAGAGCTTGAGCTGATGGTACATGACAGAAAGATTTGGAAAGAGCTTGAGCTGGTGGTACATGACAGAAAGATTTGGAAAGAGCTTGAGCTGGTGGTACATGACAGAAAGATTTGGAAAGAGCTTGAGCTGGAGGTACATGACAGAAAGATTTGGAAAGAGCTTGAGCTGGTGGTACATGACAGAAAGATTTGGAAAGAGCTTGAGCTGGTGGTACATGACAGAAAGATTTGGAAAAGAGCTTGAGCTGGTGGTACATGACAGAAAGATTTGGAAAGAGCTTGAGCTGATGGTACATGACAGAAAGATTTGGAAAGAGCTTGAGCTGGTGGTACATGACAGAAAGATTTGGAAAGAGCTTGAGCTGGTGGTACATGACAGAAAGATTTGGAAAGAGCTTGAGCTGGTGGTACATGACAGAAAGATTTGGAAAGAGCTTGAGCTGGTGGTACATGACAGAAAGATTTGGAAAGAGCTTGAGCTGGTGGTACATGACAGAAAGATTTGGAAAGAGCTTGAGCTGGTGGTACATGACAGAAAGATTTGGAAAGAGCTTGAGCTGGTGGTACATGACAGAAAGATTTGGAAAGAGCTTGAGCTGGTGGTACATGACAGAAAGATTTGGAAAGAGCTTGAGCTGGTGGTACATGACAGAAAGATTTGGAAAGAGCTTGAGCTGGTGGTAAATGACAGAAAGATTTGGAAAGAGCTTGAGCTGGTGGTACATGACAGAAAGATTTGGAAAGAGCTTGAGCTGGTGGTACATGACAGAAAGATTTGGAAAGAGCTTGAGCTGATGGTACATGACAGAAAGATTTGGAAAGAGCTTGAGCTGGTGGTACATGACAGAAAGATTTGGAAAGAGCTTGAGCTGGTGGTACATGACAGAAAGATTTGGAAAGAGCTTGAGCTGGTGGTACATGACAGAAAGATTTGGAAAGAGCTTGAGCTGGTGGTACATGACAGAAAGATTTGGAAAGAGCTTGAGCTGGTGGTACATGACAGAAAGATTTGGAAAGAGCTTGAGCTGGTGGTACATGACAGAAAGATTTGGAAAGAGCTTGAGCTGGTGGTACATGACAGAAAGATTTGGAAAGAGCTTGAGCTGGTGGTACATGACAGAAAGATTTGGAAAGAGCTTGAGCTGGTGGTACATGACAGAAAGATTTGGAAAGAGCTTGAGCTGGTGGTACATGACAGAAAGATTTGGAAAGAGCTTGAGCTGATGGTACATGACAGAAAGATTTGGAAAGAGCTTGAGCTGGTGGTACATGACAGAAAGATTTGGAAAGAGCTTGAGCTGATGGTACATGACAGAAAGATTTGGAAAGAGCTTGAGCTGATGGTACATGACAGAAAGATTTGGAAAGAGCTTGAGCTGGTGGTACATGACAGAAATGACAGAAAGATTTGGAAAGAGCTTGAGCTGGTGGTACATGACAGAAAGATTTGGAAAGAGCTTGAGCTGGTGGTACATGACAGAAAGATTTGGAAAGAGCTTGAGCTGGTGGTACATGACAGAAAGATTTGGAAAGAGCTTGAGCTGATGGTACATGACAGAAAGATTTGGAAAGAGCTTGAGCTGGTGGTACATGACAGAAAGATTTGGAAAGAGCTTGAGCTGGTGGTACATGACAGAAAGATTTGGAAAGAGCTTGAGCTGATGGTACATGACAGAAAGATTTGGAAAGAGCTTGAGCTGATGGTACATGACAGAAAGATTTGGAAAGAGCTTGAGCTGGTGGTACATGACAGAAAGATTTGGAAAGAGCTTGAGCTGATGGTACATGACAGAAAGATTTGGAATGACAGAGCTTGAAAGAGCTGAGCTGATGGTACATGACAGAAAGATTTGGAAAGAGCTTGAGCTGGTGATACATGACAGAAAAAGATTTGGAAAGAGCTTGAGCTGGTGGTACATGACAGAAAGATTTGGAAAGAGCTTGAGCTGATGGTACATGACAGAAAGATTTGGAAAGAGCTTGAGCTGATGGTACATGACAGAAAGATTTGGAAAGAGCTTGAGCTGGTGGTACATGACAGAAAGATTTGGAAAGAGCTTGAGCTGGTGGTACATGACAGAAAGATTTGGAAAGAGCTTGAGCTGGTGGTACATGACAGAAAGATTTGGAAAGAGCTTGAGCTGGTGGTACATGACAGAAAGATTTGGAAAGAGCTTGAGCTGATGGTACATGACAGAAAGATTTGGAAAGAGCTTGAGGAAAGAAATTTGAAAGAGCTTGAGCTGATGGTACATGACAGAAAGATTTGGAAAGAGCTTGAGCTGGTGGTACATGACAGAAAGATTTGGAAAGAGCTTGAGCTGGTGGTACATGACAGAAAGATTTGGAAAGAGCTTGAGCTGGTGGTACATGACAGAAAGATTTGGAAAGAGCTTGAGCTGGTGGTACATGACAGAAAGATTTGGAAAGAGCTTGAGCTGATGGTACATGACAGAAAGATTTGGAAAGAGCTTGAGCTGGTGGTTTGAACATGACAGAAGAAAGATTTGGAAAGAGCATGAGCTGGTGGTACATGACAGAAAGTTTTGGAAAGAGCTTGAGCTGGTGGTACATGACAGAAAGATTTGGAAAGAACTTGAGCTGATGGTACATGACAGAAAGATTTGGAAAGAGCTTGAGCTGGTGGTACATGACAGAAAGATTTGGAAAGAGCTTGAGCTGGTGGTACATGACAGAAAGATTTGGAAAGAGCTTGAGCTGGTGGTACATGACAGAAAGATTTGGGTTACAAAAAGAAGAGCTTGAGCTGATGGTACATGACAGAAAGATTTGGAAAGAGCTTGAGCTGGTGGTACATGACAGAAAGATTTGGAAAGAGCTTGAGCTGGTGGTACATGACAGAAAGATTTGGAAAGAGCTTGAGCTGGTGGTACATGACAGAAAGATTTGGAAAGAGCTTGAGCTGGTGGTACATGACAGAAAGATTTGGAAAGAGCTTGAGCTGAATGGTACATGACAGAAAGATTTGGAAAGAGCTTGAGCTGATGGTACATGACAGAAAGATTTGGAAAGAGCTTGAGCTGATGGTACATGACAGAAAGATTTGGAAAGAGCTTGAGCTGGTGGTACATGACAGAAAGATTTGGAAAGAGCTTGAGCTGGTGGTACATGACAGAAAGATTTGGAAAGAACTTGAGCTGATGGTACATGACAGAAAGATTTGGAAAGAGCTTGAGCTGATGGTACATGACAGAAAGATTTGGAAAGAGCTTGAGCTGGTGGTACATGACAGAAAGATTTGGAAAGAGCTTGAGCTGGTGGTACATGACAGAAAGATTTGGAAAGAGCTTGAGCTGATGGTACATGACAGAAAGATTTGGAAAGAGCTTGAGCTGGTGGTACATGACAGAAAGATTTGGAAAGAGCTTGAGCTGGTGGTACATGACAGAAAGATTTGGAAAGAGCTTGAGCTGAAGTGGGTTGGTACATGACAGAAAGATTTGGAAAGAGCTTGAGCTGATGGTACATGACAGAAAGATTTGGAAAGAGCTTGGCTGGTGGTTACATGACAAAAGATTTGGAAAGAGCTTGAGCTGGTGGTACATGACAGAAAGATTTGGAAAGAGCTTGAGCTGACAGAAAGATTTGGTACATGACAGAAAGATTTGGAAAGAGCTTGAGCTGATGGTACATGACAGAAAGATTTGGAAAGAGCTTGAGCTGGTGGTACATGACAGAAAGATTTGGAAAGAGCTTGAGCTGGTGGTACATGACAGAAAGATTTGGAAAGAGCTTGAGCTGGTGGTACATGACAGAAAGATTTGGAAAGAGCTTGAGCTGGTGGTACATGACAGAAAGATTTGGAAAGAGCTTGAGCTGGTGGTACATGACAGAAAGATTTGGAAAGAGCTTGAGCTGGTGGTACATGACAGAAAGATTTGGAAAGAGCTTGAGCTTGAGCTGAAAGATGGTACATGACAGAAAAAGATTTGGAAAGAGCTTGAGCTGATGGTACATGACAGAAAGATTTGGAAAGAGTTTGAGCTGGTGGTACATGACAGAAAGATTTGGAAAGAGCTTGAGCTGATGGTACATGACAGAAAGATTTGGAAAGAGCTTGAGCTGGTGGTACATGACAGAAAGATTTGGAAAGAGCTTGAGCTGGTGGTACATGACAGAAAGATTTGGAAAGAGCTTGAGCTGATGGTACATGACAGGAAGATGTGGTAAGAGCTTGAGCTAGTGGTACATGACAGAAAGATTTGGAAAGAGCTTGAGCTGGTGGTACATGACAGAAAGATTTGGAAAGAGCTTGAGCTGGTGGTACATGACAGAAAGATTTGGAAAGAGCTTGAGCTGGTGGTACATGACAGAAAGATTTGGAAAGAGCTTGAGCTGATGGTACATGACAGAAAGATTTGGAAAGAGCTTGAGCTGGTGGTACATGACAGAAAGATTTGGAAAGAGCTTGAGCTGGTGGTACATGACAGAAAGATTTGGAAAGAGCTTGAGCTGGTGGTACATGACAGAAAGATTTGGAAAGAGCTTGAGCTGATGGACAGAAAGATTTGGACATGACAGAAAGATTTGGAAAAAGAGCTTGAGCTGAGCTGGTGGTACATGACAGAAAGATTTGGAAAGAGCTTGAGCTGATGGTACATGACAGAAAGATTTGGAAAGAGCTTGAGCTGGTGGTACATGACAGAAAGATTTGGAAAGAGCTTGAGCTGGTGGTACATGACAGAAAGATTTGGAAAGAGCTTGAGCTGGTGGTACATGACAGAAAGATTTGGAAAGAGCTTGAGCTGGTGGTACATGACAGAAAGATTTGGAAAGAGCTTGAGCTGGTGGTACATGACAGAAAGATTTGGAAAGAGCTTGAGCTGGTGGTACATGACAGAAAGATTTGGAAAGCACTCGAGCTGAATGGTACACGACAGCTGGTGGTACATGACAGAAAGATTTGGAAAGAGCTTGAGCTGATGGTACATGACAGAAAGATTTGGAAAGAGCTTGAGCTGGTGGTACATGACAGAAAGATTTGGAAAGAGCTTGAGCTGGTGGTACATGACAGAAAGATTTGGAAAGAGCTTGAGCTGGTGGTACATGACAGAAAGATTTGGAAAGAGCTTGAGCTGGTGGTACATGACAGAAAGATTTGGAAAGAGCTTGAGCTGATGGTAATGACAGAAAGATTGGAAAGCTGAGCTGGTGGTACATGACAGAAAGATTTGGAAAGAGCTTGAGCTGGTGGTACATGACAGAAAGATTTGGAAAGAGCTTGAGCTGGTGGTACATGACAGAAAGATTTGGAAAGAGCTTGAGCTGATGGTACATGACAGAAAGATTTGGAAAGAGCTTGAGCTGATGGTACATGACAGAAAGATTTGGAAAGAGCTTGAGCTGTGGTACATGACAGAAAGATTTGGAAAGAGCTTGAGCTGGTGGTACATGACAGAAAGATTTGGAAAGAGCTTGAGCTGGTGGTACATGACAGAAAGATTTGGAAAGAGCTTGAGCTGATGGTACATGACAGAAAGATTTGGAAAGAGCTTGAGCTGGTGGTACATGACAGAAAGATTTGGAAAGAGCTTGAGCTGGTGGTACATGACAGAAAGATTTGGAAAGAGCTTGAGCTGGTGGTACATGACAGAAAGATTTGGAAAGAGCTTGAGCTGGTGGTACATGACAGAAAGATTTGGAAAGAGCTTGAGCTGGTGGTACATGACAGAAAGATTTGGAAAGAGCTTGAGCTGGTGGTACATGACAGAAAGATTTGGAAAGAGCTTGAGCTGGTGGTACATGACAGAAAGATTTGGAAAGAACTTGAGCTGATGGTACATGACAGAAAGATTTGGAAAGAGCTTGAGCTGGTGGTACATGACAGAAAGATTTGGAAAGAGCTTGAGCTGGTGGTACATGACAGAAAGATTTGGAAAGAGCTTGAGCTGGTGGTACATGACAGAAAGATTTGGAAAGAGCTTGAGCTGATGGTACATGACAGAAAGATTTGGAAAGAGCTTGAGCTGGTGGTACATGACAGAAAGATTTGGAAAGAGCTTGAGCTGGTGGTACATGACAGAAAGATTTGGAAAGAGCTTGAGCTGATGGTACATGACAGAAAGATTTGGAAAGAGCTTGAGCTGGTGTACATGACAGAAAGATTTGGAAGAGCTTGAGCTGTGGTACATGACAGAAAGATTTGGAAAGAGCTTGAGCTGATGGTACATGACAGAAAGATTTGGAAAGAGCTTGAGCTGGTGGTACATGACAGAAAGATTTGGAAAGAGCTTGAGCTGATGGTACATGACAGAAAGATTTGGAAAAACTTTAGCTGATGGTAAGAACTTGAGCTGATGGTACATGACAGAAAGATTTGGAAAGAGCTTGAGCTGATGGTACATGACAGAAAGATTTGGAAAGAGCTTGAGCTGATGGTACATGACAGAAAGATTTGGAAAGAGCTTGAGCTGGTGGTACATGACAGAAAGATTTGGAAAGAGCTTGAGCTGATGGTACATGACAGAAAGATTTGGAAAGAGCTTGAGCTGGTGGTACATGACAGAAAGATTTGGAAAGAGCTTGAGCTGGTGGTACATGACAGAAAGATTTGGAAGAGCTTGAGCTGGTGGTACATGACAGAAAGATTTGGGAAAGAGCTTGAGCTGGTGGTACATGACAGAAAGATTTGGAAAGAGCTTGAGCTGGTGGTACATGACAGAAAGATTTGGAAAGAGCTTGAGCTGATGGTACATGACAGAAAGATTTGGAAAGAGAGCTTGATACATGACAGACTGAGATTTGAAAGAGCTGGTGGTACATGACAGAAAGATTTGGAAAGAGCTTGAGCTGGAGGTACATGACAGAAAGATTTGGAAAGAGCTGGGGCGGTGGGAACTGACAGAAAGATTTGGAAAGAGCTTGAGCTGGTGGTACATGACAGAAAGATTTGGAAAGAGCTTGAGCTGATGGTACATGACAGAAAGATTTGGAAAGAGCTTGAGCTGGTGGTACATGACAGAAAGATTTGGAAAGAGCTTGAGCTGGTGGTACATGACAGAAAGATTTGGAAAGAGCTTGAGCTGATGGTACATGACAGAAAGATTTGGAAAGAGCTTGAGCTGGTGGTACATGACAGAAAGATTTGGAAAGAGCTTGAGCTGGTGGTACATGACAGAAAGATTTGAAAGAGCAGAAAAAAGAATTGGAAAGAGCTTGAGCTGGTGGTACATGACAGAAAGATTTGGAAAGAGCTTGAGCTGGTGGTACATGACAGAAAGATTTGGAAAGAGCTTGAGCTGATGGTACATGACAGAAAGATTTGGAAAGAGCTTGAGCTGGTGGTACATGACAGAAAGATTTGGAAAGAGCTTGAGCTGGTGGTACATGACAGAAAGATTTGGAAAGAGCTTGAGCTGGTGGTACATGACAGAAAGATTTGGAAAGAGCTTGAGCTGATGGTACATGACAGAAAGATTTGGAAAGAGCTTGAGCTGGTGGTACATGACAGAAAGATTTGGAAAGAGCTTGAGCTGGTGGTACATGACAGAAAGATTTGGAAAGAGCTTGAGCTGGTGGTACATGACAGAAAGATTTGGAAAGAGCTTGAGCTGGTGGTACATGACAGAAAGATTTGGAAAGAGCTTGAGCTGATGGTACATGACAGAAAGATTTGGAAAGAGCTTGAGCTGGTGGTACATGACAGAAAGATTTGGAAAGAGCTTGAGCTGGTGGTACATGACAGAAAGATTTGGAAAGAGCTTGAGCTGGTGGTACATGACAGAAAGATTTGGAAAGAGCTTGAGCTGATGGTACATGACAGAAAGATTTGGAAAGAGCTTGAGCTGGTGGTACATGACAGAAAGATTTGGAAAGAGCTTGAGCTGGTGGTACATGACAGAAAGATTTGGAAAGAGCTTGAGCTGGTGGTACATGACAGAAAGATTTGGAAAGAGCTTGAGCTGGTGGTACATGACAGAAAGATTTGGAAAGAGCTTGAGCTGGTGGTACATGACAGAAAGATTTGGAAATGCATGACAGAAAGATTTGGAAAGAGCTTGAGCTGATGGTACATGACAGAAAGATTTGGAAAGAGCTTGAGCTGGTGGTACATGACAGAAAGATTTGGAAAGAGCTTGAGCTGGTGGTACATGACAGAAAGATTTGGAAAGAGCTTGAGCTGGTGGTACATGACAGAAAGATTTGGAAAGAGCTTGAGCTGGTGGTACATGACAGAAAGATTTGGAAAGAGCTTGAGCTGGTGGTACATGACAGAAAGATTTGGAAAGAGCTTGAGCTGATGGTACATGACAGAAAGATTTGGAAAGAGCTTGAGCTGGTGGTACATGACAGAAAGATTTGGAAAGAGCTTGAGCTGATGGGTACATGACAGAAAGATTTGGAAAGAGCTTGAGCTGGTGGTACATGACAGAAAGATTTGGAAAGAGCTTGAGCTGGTGGTACATGACAGAAAGATTTGGAAAGAGCTTGAGCTGGTGGTACATGACAGAAAGATTTGGAAAGAGCTTGAGCTGGTGGTACATGACAGAAAGATTTGGAAAGAGCTTGAGCTGGTGGTACATGACAGAAAGATTTGGAAAGAGCTTGAGCTGGTGGTACATGACAGAAAGATTTGGAAAGAGCTTGAGCTGGTGGTACATGACAGAAAGATTTGGAAAGAGCTTGAGCTGATGGTACATGACAGAAAGATTTGGAAAGAGCTTGAGCTGGTGGTACATGACAGAAAGATTTGGAAAGAGCTTGAGCTGGTGGTACATGACAGAAAGATTTGGAAAGAGCTTGAGCTGGTGGTACATGACAGAAAGAGGTGGAAAGAGCTTGAGCTGGTGGTACATGACAGAAAGATTTGGAAAGAGCTTGAGCTGGTGGTACATGACAGAAAGATTTGGAAAGAGCTTGAGCTGGTGGTACATGACAGAAAGATTTGGAAAGAGCTTGAGCTGGTGGTACATGACAGAAAGATTTGGAAAGAGCTTGAGCTGGTGGTACATGACAGAAAGATTTGGAAAGAGCTTGAGCTGGTGGTACATGACAGAAAGATTTGGAAAGAGCTTGAGCTGGTGGTACATGACAGAAAGATTTGGAAAGAGCTTGAGCTGGTGGTACATGACAGAAAGATTTGGAAAGAACTTGAGCTGATGGTACATGACAGAAAGATTTGGAAAGAGCTTGAGCTGGTGGTACATGACAGAAAGATTTGGAAAGAACTTGAGCTGATGGTACATGACAGAAAGATTTGGAAAGAGCTTGAGCTGGTGGTACATGACAGAAAGTTTTGGAAAGAGCTTGAGCTGGTGGTACATGACAGAAAGATTTGGAAAGAGCTTGAGCTGGTGGTACATGACAGAAAGATTTGGAAAGAGCTTGAGCTGATGGTACATGACAGAAAGATTTGGAAAGAGCTTGAGCTGGTGGTACATGACAGAAAGATTTGGAAAGAGCTTGAGCTGATGGTACATGACAGAAAGATTTGGAAAGAGCTTGAGCTGATGGTACATGACAGAAAGATTTGGAAAGAACTTGAGCTGATGGTACATGACAGAAAGATTTGGAAAGAGCTTGAGCTGATGGTACATGACAGAAAGATTTGGAAAGAACTTGAGCTGATGGTACATGACAGAAAGATTTGGAAAGAGCTTGAGCTGGTGGTACATGACAGAAAGATTTGGAAAGAGCTTGAGCTGATGGTACATGACAGAAAGATTTGGAAAGAGCTTGAGCTGGTGGTACATGACAGAAAGATTTGGAAAGAGCTTGAGCTGGTGGTACATGACAGAAAGATTTGGAAAGAGCTTGAGCTGGTGGTACATGACAGAAAGATTTGGAAAGAACTTGAGCTGATGGTACATGACAGAAAGATTTGGAAAGAGCTTGAGCTGATGGTACATGACAGAAAAATTTGGAAAGAACTTGAGCTGATGGTACATGAACGAAAGATTTGGAAAGAACTTGAGCTGATGGTACATGACAGAAAGATTTGGAAAGAACTTGAGCTGATGGTACATGACAGAAAGATTTGGTAAGAGCTTGAGCTGATGGTACATGACAGAAACATTTGGAAAGAACTTGAGCTGATGGTACATGACAGAAACATTTGGAAAGAACTTGAGCTGATGGTACATGACAGAAAGATTTGGAAAGAACTTGAGCTGATGGTACATGACAGAAAGATTTGGTAAGAGCTTCAGCTGGTGGTACATGACAGAAAGATTTGGAAAGAACTTGAGCTGATGGTACATGACAGAAAGATTTGGTAAGAGCTTGAGCTGGTGGTACATGACAGAAAGATTTGGAAAGAGCTTGAGCTGATGGTACATGATAGAAAGACTTGGAAAGAGCTTGAGCTGATGATACATGACAGAAAGATTTGGAAAGAGCTTGAGCTGATGGTACATGACAGAAAGACTTGGAAAGAGCTTGAGCTGATGGTACATGACAGAAAGACTTGGAAAGAATTTGAGCTGATGGTACATGACAGAAAGATTTGGAAAGAATTTGAGCTGATGGTACATGACAGAAAGATTTGGAAAGAGCTTGAGCTGGTGGTACATGACAGAAAGATTTGGAAAGAGCTTGAGCTGATGGTACATGACAGAAAGATTTGGAAAGAGCTTGAGCTGGTGGTACATGACAGAAAGATTTGGAAAGAGCTTGAGCTGGTGGTACATGACAGAAAGATTTGGAAAGAGCTTGAGCTGATGGTACATGACAGAAAGATTTGGAAAGAGATTGAGCTGGTGGTACATGACAGAAAGATTTGGAAAGAGCTTGAGCTGGTGGTACATGACAGAAAGATTTGGAAAGAGCTTGAGCTGGTGGTACATGACAGAAAGATTTGGAAAGAACTTGAGCTGATGGTACATGACAGAAAGATTTGGAAAGAGCTTGAGCTGATGGTACATGACAGAAAAATTTGGAAAGAACTTGAGCTGATGGTACATGACAGAAAGATTTGGAAAGAACTTGAGCTGATGGTACATGACAGAAAGATTTGGAAAGAACTTGAGCTGATGGTACATGACAGAAAGATTTGGTAAGAGCTTGAGCTGATGGTACATGACAGAAATATTTGGAAAGAACTTGAGCTGATGGTACATGACAGAAACATTTGGAAAGAACTTGAGCTGATGGTACATGACAGAAAGATTTGGAAAGAACTTGAGCTGATGGTACATGACAGAAAGGTTTAGTAAGAGCTTCAGCTGGTGGTACATGACAGAAAGATTTGGAAAGAACTTGAGCTGATGGTACATGACAGAAAGATTTGGTAAGAGCTTGAGCTGGTGGTATATGACAGAAAGATTTGGAAAGAGCTTGAGCTGATGGTACATGATAGAAAGACTTGGAAAGAGCTTGAGCTGATGATACATGACAGAAAGATTTGGAAAGAGCTTGAGCTGATGGTACATGACAGAAAGACTTGGAAAGAGCTTGAGCTGATGGTACATGACAGAAAGACTTGGAAAGAATTTGAGCTGATGGTACATGACAGAAAGATTTGGAAAGAATTTGAGCTGATGGTACATGACAGAAAGACTTGGAAAGAGCTTGAGCTGATGGTACATGACAGAAAGACTTGGAAAGAATTTGAGCTGATGGTACATGACAGAAAGTCTTGGAAAGAGCTTGAGCTGATGGTACATGACAGAAAGATTTGGAAAGAACTTGAGCTGATGATACATGACAGAAAGATTTGGAAAGAGCTTGAGCTGATGGTACATGACAGAAAGACTTAGAAAGAGCTTGAGCTGATGGTACATGACAGAAAGATTTGGAAAGAACTTGAGCTGATGGTACATGATAGAAAGACTTGGAAAGAGCTTGAGCTGATGATACATGACAGAAAGATTTGGAAAGAGCTTGAGCTGATGGTACATGACAGAAAGACGTGGAAAGAGCTTGAGCTGATGGTACATGACAGCAAGATTTGGAAAGAGCTTGAGCTGATGGTACATGACAAAAAGACTTGGAAAGAACTTGAGCTGATGGTACATGAGAGAAAGACTTAGAAAGAGCGTGAGCTGATGGTACATGACAGAAAGATTTGGAAAGAACTTGAGCTGATGGTACATGATAGAAAGACTTGGAAAGAGCTTGAGCTGATGGTACATGACAGAAAGACTTGGAAATAGCTTGAGCTGATGGTACATGAGAGAAAGATTTGGAAAGAACTTGAGCTGATGGTACATGACAGAAAGACTTGGAAAGAGCTTGAGCGGATGGTACATGACAGGAAGACTTGGAAAGAACTTGAGCTGATGGTACATGACAGGAAGACTTGGAAAGAGCTTGAGCGGATGGTACATGACAGAAAGACTTGGAAAGAGCTTGAGCTGATGGTACATGACAGAAAGACTTGGAAAGAACTTGAGCTGATGGTACATGACAGAAAGACTTGGAAAGAATTTGACCGGATGGTACATGACAGAAAGACTTGGAAAAAACTTGAGCGGATGGTACATGACAGAAAGACTTGGAAAGAGCTTGAGCGGATGGTACATGACAGGAAGACTTGGAAAGAGCTTGAGCTGATGGTACATGACAGAAAGACTTGGAAAGAACTTGAGCTGATGGTACATGACAGAAAGACTTGGAAAGAACTTGACCGGATGGTACATGACAGAAAGACTTGGAAAAAACTTGAGCGGATGGTACATGATAGAAAGACTTGGAAAGAGCTTGAGCTGTTGGTACATGACAGAAAGACTTGGAAAGAACTTGACCGGATGGTACATGAAAGAAAGACTTGGAAAAAACTTGAGCGGATGGTACATGATAGAAAAACGTGGAAAGAGCTTGAGCTGATGGTACATGGCAGAAAGACGTGGAAAGAACTTGACCGGATGGTACATGACAGAAAGACTTGGAAAAAACTTGAGAGGATGGTACATGATAGAAAGACTTGGAAAGAGCTTGAGCTGATGGTACATGACAGAAAGATTTGGAAAGAGCTTGAGCTGATGGTACATGACATAAAGACCTGGCATGTGTTTGTTTAAGGCCTGTGCTTTTTGGGGAGATCAAAGGTATTGACTGATTGAAAATAAACTCAAAAATGTTATAAGCACTGTCTCAGTTTTAATCTGGGGATATAGTTTGATGACTGTGGTCTGACATCTATCGCTCAAAACTAGTAGGGAAAAATTGGAATATAGAAATTGAGAAGGGTTCGATTATTGCTTCGTGCATTGTATGGATATATAAGCTTGCCTGCGCGTCCGATTGGCACAGTGGC
The DNA here is from genome assembly GCA_024509875.1 of Oreohelix idahoensis. Taxonomy (NCBI): domain Eukaryota; kingdom Metazoa; phylum Mollusca; class Gastropoda; order Stylommatophora; family Oreohelicidae; genus Oreohelix; species Oreohelix idahoensis. The sequence goes on along the minus strand of JAMPIV010018275.1, from coordinate 48,717 downwards.
TAGAGCTCTTGCCTTTCTCGGCAGAGATACCGGGTTTCTGGTTCAAAACCTGGTAGCGTCATGATCCAGTCTACCAAGCTAAAATAAGTACAGTGGCAGATCTACATTTTTGGGGGCCCTGAAGCTTGAAATCTTGAAAGGGGCCCCTTTATCAAAAAGTGTTGGGGGAATGGGAAAGAAACGTATAATAAAGATAACTGGATTTGGAGGTCCTAAAACTCAAGCTACATTAGCTTCATAGCAGATGCGCCTCTGAATTAGTACCTGACTATCCTCTTGAGTTAGGGAAATCAAAAGGAAGCGAGAAAGAAAAGTGGACAATCACCATAAAGAGCTTGGCCGCTTGGTCTCTAACACTTCACTCTCGTACGGCAGTATCAGTTATGGGGCTACCATTTTCGTATATGCTGTATACATATACAGGTCCCGTGTCGTACCAACGGTCACTGACGAGACCAAAAAAAAGCGTAGGGCTAATGCTTCCTCAAATATTTCATGAGCGCACTAATACGAGGTGCCTGCGTCTGAAAGCCTAATAATATCAAAAGTGCTAAAGGGGCTGGCTACAACGGCAGACGTGGCAAGGGTGAAGGCGAATAGTAAAGTCACGCCAAGCACTGAAAACACATACTTTCTGAGAGCAGGAAAGTCAGCACACCCCAAACCGAGTAAACCAGGTAGCAATTTACCATCTCTTCTGGACTGGGCAAATGACTGAGAGATGGCGGTAGACCTACCTGGGCTAGGGGCATATCCAGAGAGTATCAGAAAAGCTCGAAGACGACCGGATATAGTGCTGCATTCTCCATCATCGCATCAGGTTATAATGATTGAAGTGACCGTGTCATTTGAATCCAGATTGGACGAACAACATTCGTTCTCGGTGGCCAAGTGTAATGATCTGGCCGCGGACCTGAGACACGATGGGTTCACTGCAAGGGTCATGGCCGTTGAGGTGGGTGCAGGAGGACTCGTGGCTGCCTCAGTGTATGATGTTTTGAAATTGTTGGATCTGAGGAGAACTCAAGAACAAGGGCACTGAAGAGGCTCAGTGAAACTGCTGAAAGGGCATCATGCTGGCTGTGGAACAACCGCAATGGAACAAGGAACTTTGGACAATAAAGGCTAGCCCCACCTGCGGTGCAGAAAACATTCAGCAAATTGCAATTTTTTTTCTAAGTCCGCATGACATTGTTTAGCGTTCTTTTAGCGAAAGAACGGTGGCTTACAAGTAACCCGGGATGTTTTATATGAGGTTGTCGGGTGCAGATGTCCACAATAATGTCGAATAATGCAAGAACATTCATTTAAAAAAAAAAAAAACCGGTCCTAATATCACGCGCAAGGAGAAGGAAGTATAGACAACGAGGGACTATGCTGAAGCTGATTTTGACTCCCCAAGGGGGTAAGTAACGTTGCAATTTGTGTGACGCAGATTGCAAGTCCTGGCGCAGCTCAATACACCACGCAAAAGTCGGGTTCGGCAAAAGGGTACCAGCGTGTATTGTTCCAGAAGACAGCAGGCTGACACATAGGTCAGTGGGACATTGAAGAAAAGTTTGTAGTATTGGCGTGATCTTGGTGGTTTCTTGATATTTTGAGAGCAGACGAAAACGGAGACGACACTGAAGGCGAAAGAAAGAAGTAGAAATGAACTGAGGAAGGAATAGATGAAAGTGAAGTTATGACAGATTTAGAAGACGCTACAGTGAAAAAAGTAGTAGACAAGATGAATGTAATTTAAGAGATATTTTTAAAAAAGTGTTCCCAAAGTATTATAAAACTGCGACTTGAATGAGAATGTGCAGGCAGATTGGCACGTTCTTTCATATTTTTAAATATCTATATCCTGACGTGTATCTATTGGATATTACTTACTTACTTAGTCGTTCCCCTTCTACCGTGAGGTGTAGAGGTTTGGAAGAGAGAGCGCCAGACTATCCTATCGGCTGTCTTCCTCCTGGCCTGGTTCCATTCTAGTCCTCGAAGATTGTCTAATGTTGTCCTCCCAGCGAACTTTGGGTCGTCCTGGTGGTCTGGATCTTTGTTTCCCATGCTTGTCGTAGTAGCCAATCTTCTCCCATTCTGCAGACATGGCCAAACCATCTTAGTTGGGACTGTTCTACTTGGGTCTGCAAAGGAGGGGGGGGGGATTTTAGGCCTTGACGTATCGTCTGGTTGCAGACCAAGTCTCTTCTTGTTACTTCAAAAACCTTCCTCAGATACCTCATTTATGAGGTTTAGATCTGGCAGTAGTAGGAGATGTTGGACTTAGGGCGTATTCTGCAGGCGCGCTGCAGGCGCGTGACTTTTTATATAGGAAAAATTCTGCAGGCGCGCTGCAGGCGCAAGATGGCGGGATGACTTTTTATATAAGGAAAATGTGCAGGCGCGCTGGAGGCGCAAGATGGCGGACTTGAGATAACAAGAAGAGGTTATATTTAGACGATAATAGGAAGACGATAACAAGAAGAGGATAATAGTTAGACGATAATAGGAAGACTTTGAGACTTGAGATAACAAGAAGGGGATATATGGCGCAAGATGGCGGGATGACGTGTTATATAAGGAAAATCAGGAGGAGCCCCGGCGGAGCTCAGGAGGAGCGGATGACTTTTTATATAGTAATATATTATTGTTGTTGTATGTGTTGTTTTTAGTATATCATAGCCAACTTAGGTAGTATTCTGGAGGTGTTAGACAAACAAGAAGAGGATAATAGTTAGACGATAATAGGAAGACGATATATTTATAGATAACAAGAAGAGGTTATATTTAGACAATAGGAAGAGGATAATAGTTAGACGATTTTTAGATAACAAAAAGACGATATTTATAGAACAGTTATACGATCAGTTATACGAACATTTAGACATATATTTTACAACAGTTATGTTACAACAGTTATTTTACAACAGTTAAACGAACAGTTAGACGATATATTTAGACAACAGACGATATAGGTAACAAAAAGAATTTTAGTTAATTTTTTTTTAATTCTCTTAAATACTAAAGGACAAGTCTCAGCCGCTTGGTAGGTTTCTCCTTCTTCTTCGGTGGTAGATTAGGGACATCGGCCGGGTGATTGTCTGTGGTGGTGGTGGTCGTAGGAAACCAACTCGGGTCTGGGGATACTGGACAGCTAGAGTTCATGTATTCGTAAAACAGGTTAGTGAAGATGGTAGGTTTCTTCGGCGGTAGATTAGTGACATCGGCCAGGTGATTGTCTGTGGTAGGAAACAAACTCGGGTGTGTTGATATTGGTTGGTAACAGCTGGAGTTGATGTACTGGTCAAACGTGGTACTGGTACCAGTAGTTGGATAGGTATCCGTGCTTGGTGGCTGTAATCGGTCAAATTCGGCGAGGATTTCACTCTGTAACGTTAACAAATGTTCAAACTCGGATCGAGTTAACGTAATGCCGGTTTTGGTAGGAAATTTGAGGTAGGATTCACCAAAATATTTTCGCACGTGCAGTAAAGGTTGACCTCGGTAAACACATACAGACGCGGCCTTCAGACCACTAGCCAAAGGTTTAAGCATTTCATCACTTCTTTTGATGTAGACCCAGTTGGTGGGAGCCGTCATCTTCAACGAGATGTAAGTAGATTGTCGTTATCACACCAACGCTTGAATAAAGTATGAGTGTCTTGGTCTTCCAAGTGTTTAAATGCAGGAATACCAGTTCAATCTGGTTTTTTGAGGCGTGCCCTAGCTAAGATTTGATTCGTCGAACATCGATCGTGTGACCAGACTCGTGTGTTAGCCAGGTCGTGATTCGTCGATGTGGTTGCGTGGGAACAATGACACATGGACGTGTTGGCGTGGGGAGAAACCCGATAGCGAAAAATACACACACCTGTCTATTGATCTCTTCCTTTGTCTACGAAAGCCATCTGGTGGTTCGCTAGCCAGGGTCTGACTAATCGAAAAATTAATCGATCGTTGGCGTGTTGTCTAGCCGAAAAGGGTAGTAGGACCCGCTGCATAGTACCACCTCGTGTTTTGATCAAGATGAAATAAATGGCGTAGAGCCCACAAACGTTGGTGACTACATCTTGTAAATGTCTGGCATTGTAGTTAACAGGTCGAGTAGAGTTTCTGGCTATAAAATTAATAAGGTCCGGGTGTGTAGGTGGTAGGCCGAAAGAATCAAAATATTCAAAAGTGCCAAGTCCGTTATAATATACAGCGACCCAGTGGTCACCCGGGCGATAGCTAGGATCAGTGTTGATGACGAAAGCAGCCGTCTTGGTCGGATCGATACGTAGAGGTAATTGGTCACGAGCTGAAACTTTAACGAGCCCAGTTCGTTTAACAAATATATCTGACAGGAGGCTGGTCCGTATCTCGTCTGTGTTCATTGTCTACGTGGTGTAGTCTGTCAAAACTTGGCGCGATTTCGAGATCTCCAAGATCGAGTCTTGCTCGGCGTATACGAGAACCTGTAATGGTTTGGGTGTGACCTCGGAGAATTTAAGTTCTACTGAGACAGGGCCCGACTTGGCCATCTCAAACTGGTCACCGTCCAGTAGACTGGGGGTGAGGTCAAAGGCGTATAAGGCGTAACCGTTCTTAAAATGTCTATACTCGAGATCGTTGCCGGCGTCTTTACCAACCAGTCCCATAGCTAGATTCGTCCCAAAGAAGGCTCTCACGTACTGGTTGTGTTCATAATCCATGGACAAAGGCTTGCCGCTGACTGTTCTGCCGTCCGCGCTGACATTCAAATATATCAGACCAAAGGTAGCGAAATTGAACGGATTAGATGTGTACGACCCGTTAAAAGCGGTCGAAGTGATTAGACCAATCACGATCCGTGTGGGTGTTTGACTGAGAAATAGATTATCCTGCATGTGCGATAGCATACCTCTAGGGATAGAAAAAGTTTTTAGCACAACTCGTTTCAAGGGGTACTTGGCATTACCTCGCACCAAGGCTTTCTCGTGGGCTAGAGAGACGGCGGGGTTTAATTTGGCTTTCCAGAAAACCAACGCCGCATAAGTTATAATAGATTTATAACCAGCGGTGGGGTCGTGTCCCAGCACGTTGAAGGCATCTTTAGACGGGGTGAGTTTTACTTTAACGGTCACACCATTTAACAGGTAACGATCTTGAGCGAAGATATCTGAATGTAAACGACCCATCATATCAATCTCCTGAGAACCAGCCGCTATATGTCGACGCACTCTTAACCCGTTGTTATTGTCACCAATTGTGTCCGTAATAAAATTTGGCGTGTCTTTGTAAAACAGAGCCGATGTCAGATGGCCTCGTTTGGGTTCCTCCCCGTAATTCAACGTGGCTTCCAAGTAAGCTCTATAAGGGTAGGTGTTCTCGCTGGGTGTAATCAGCGCGTCGTTCAGTGAAACGTCGACTTGTGAGAATAAACTGTGCAGGTTACTCCGTTTTATTCGTTTAGGCTCGCCAGGTGCGGCAGCTCTCGTTTTTCTTTTTCTTCTAAGCCCGCTACCTGATTGGTTAGTGTAATAAATGTTGACCCGATTCCTTGGCTCGTTCACGAAATGACTCACCAACATTTCTGCTGGCTAACGCATCGCTCGCGACCTGTAGACCGATCCCAAGCCCTTCTCATTCTCACCAGAAGAAGCGAAGGTACTCTGATATATTTGAATGATGGCGCTTATTCACCCCAACTCGTGCGAGTGTCTTCACAGTGGTCTAGATTTGTTTAGCGTACCACCAACGCAGACAGCCGTAGAAGAGGGACAATTTGTGGAGATACATCCATTGGCCGCCTTAGCCCCCGGAGCCCCGGTGGAATTTGTAATATCGGGAAACGGTGAAGAATATCTAGATTTGTTCAATACTTTTCTGCATGTGCGCGCCAAAATCACGTTAGCTAATGGCGGCGCATTACCCGCTGACGCGGAGGTGGCCCCGATCAACTATTACCTGCACAGTTTATTCTCACAAGTCGACGTTTCACTGAACGACACGCTGATTACACCCAGCGAGAACACCTACCCTTATAGAGCTTACCTGGAAGCCACGTTGAATTACGGGGAGGAACCCAAACGAGGCCATCTGACATCGAGTCTGTTTTACAAAGACACGCCAAATTTTATTACGGACACAATTGGTGACAATAACAACGGGTTAAGAGTGCGTCGACATATAGCGGCTGGTTCTCAGGAGATTGATATGATGGGTCGTTTACATTCAGATATCTTCGCTCAAGATCGTTACCTGTTAAATGGTGTGACCGTTAAAGTAAAACTCACCCCGTCTAAAGATGCCTTCAACGTGCTGGGACACGACCCCACCGCTGGTTATAAATCTATTATAACTTATGCGGCGTTGGTTGTCCGGAAAGCTAAATTAAACCCCGCCGTCTTTCTAGCCCACGAGAAAGCCTTGGTGCGAGGTAATGCCAAGTACCCCTTGAAACGAGTTGTGCTAAAAACTTTCTCTATCCCTAGAGGTATGCTATCGCACATGCAGGATAATCTATTTCTCAGTCAAACACCCACACGGATCGTGATTGGTCGTCACTTCGACCGCTTTTAACGGGTCGTACACATCTAATCCGTTCAATTTCGCTACCTTTGGTCTTATATATTTGAATGTCAGCGCGGACGGCAGAACAGTCAGCGGCAAGCCTTTGTCCATGGATTATGAACACAACCAGTACGTGAGAGCCTTCTTTGGGACGAAACTAGCTATGGGACTGGTTGGTAAAGACACCGGCAACGATCTCGAGTATAGACATTTTAAGAACGGTTACGCCTTATACGCCTTTGACCTCACCCCCAGTCTACTGGACGGTGACCAGTTTGAGATGGCCAAGTCGGGCCCTGTCTCAGTAGAACTTAAATTCTCCGAGGTCACACCCGAACCATTACAGGTTCTCGTATACGCCGAGCAAGACTCGATCTTGGAGATCTCGAAATCGCGCCAAGTTTTGACAGACTACACCACGTAGACAATGAACACAGACGAGATACGGACGAGTCTCCTGTCAGATATATTTGTTAAACGAACTGGGCTCGTTAAAGTTTTAGCTCGTGACCAATTACCTCTACGTATCGATCCGACCAAGACGGCTGCTTTCGTCATCAACACTGATCCTAGCTATCGCCCGGGTGACCACTGGGTCGCTGTATATTATAACGGACTTGGCACTTTTGAATATTTTGATTCTTTCGGCCTACCACCTACACACCCGGACCTTATTAATTTTATAGCCAGAAACTCTACTCGACCTGTTAACTACAACGCCAGACATTTACAAGATGTAGTCACCAACGTTTGTGGGCTCTACGCCATTTATTTCATCTTGATCAAAACACGAGGTGGTACTATGCAGTGGGTCCTACTACCCTTTTCGGCTAGACAACACGCCAACGATCGATTAATTTTTCGATTAGTCAGACTCTGGCTAGCGAACCACCAGATGGCTTTCATAGACAAAGGAAGAGATCAATAGACAGGTGTGTGTATTTTTCGCTATCGGGTTTCTCCCCACGCCAACACGTCCATGTGTCATTGTTCCCACGCAACCACATCGACGAATCACGACCTGGCTAACACGCGAGTCTGGTCACACGATCGATTTTTGACGAATCAAATCCTAGCTAGGGCACGCCTCAAAAAACCAGATTGAACTGGTATTCCTGCATTTAAACACTTGGAAGACCAAGACACTCATACTTTATTCAAGCGTTGGTGTGATAACGACAATCTACTTACATCTCGTTGAAGATGACGGCTCCCACCAACTGGGTCTACATCAAAAGAAGTGATGAAATGCTTAAACCTTTGGCTAGTGGTCTGAAGGCAGCGTCTGTATGTGTTTACCGAGGTCAACCTTTACTTCACGTGCGAAAATATTTTGGTGAATCCTACCTCAAATTTCCTACCAAAACCGGCATTACGTTAACTCGCTTCCTATTATCTCAAGTCTAAATATAACCTCTTCTTGTTATCTATAAATATATCGTCTTCCTATTATCGTCTAACTATTATCCTCTTCTTGTTTGTCTAACACCTCCAGAATACTACCTAAGTTGGCTATGATATACTAAAAACAACACATACAACAACAATAATATATTACTATATAAAAAGTCATCCGCTCCTCCTGAGCTCCGCCGGGGCTCCTCCTGATTTTCCTTATATAACACGTCATCCCGCCATCTTGCGCCATATATCCCCTTCTTGTTATCTCAAGTCTCAAAGTCTTCCTATTATCGTCTAACTATTATCCTCTTCTTGTTATCGTCTTCCTATTATCGTCTAAATATAACCTCTTCTTGTTATCTCAAGTCCGCCATCTTGCGCCTCCAGCGCGCCTGCACATTTTCCTTATATAAAAAGTCATCCCGCCATCTTGCGCCTGCAGAAGTTTTCCTATATAAAAAGTCACGCGCCTGCAGCGCGCCTGCAGAATACGCCCTAAGTCCAACATCCCCTACTACTTCTGGCTTTTGTGGGTTGTAGTCGTTGCCCATGACTCGCATCCACATGTCAAGACTGGGACATAGGTGGAGCGGTATACAGCCATCTTCGTTTTCTTACCAACCTCTCTCTTGCTTAGGAACCCTCGATTTATGGCCTGAAGAAGTCTCCCAGCTGCTGCTTTTCGAGTGGTTAACTCTTCTTTGATGCCTCCCTTGCAGTCTGTAATAGCTCTAAGGTATTTAAAGTGTTCGACCTGCTCCAGGACCTGTTCTCCCAGCTTAATCTGATGTCTTCTTTCCGCTCGTGATATCACCATGGATTTTGTTTTAGAGCTGCTTATGACCATCCACCTCTCTTCTCCTGTTCTTCCTTCCAGACTTGCAGGTTGGATTGGAGATGTGCCTCTGATTTAGCAATCAGGGCAACAACATCGAAATACAGACCTGTCTCATCTTCCAGTACTCCACTGAATACTTTCTTGTTCTCTCCTTTCATGCCTTGATAACATCGTCCATGAGGAGTATGAAAAGATAAGGTGACAGGATATCACCTTGTCTAACACCAGTGGTGGTCCTGAACTCTTCTGACTTATGGTTTGCTGTCTATTGGATATGCAAGATACGCATATCTAAGCGAGAAGCAATAAGAGATAAGTAAGTTTATTTTTTTATATTTTATTTCCAAAAACAAAATAAAATAAAATTTAAAATGGTTAATAAATTAACGTAACAACAGGGAGAGCGTCCGACTGACAGAGTGGTTAGATCGCTGATCTCTCGAGGCAAAGGTGCCGTGTACGAATCTTGGCACCGTCACGCTCCAGTCTACCTAACTGTAAATACGTACCTGACTTCGAGTTAATGAAGGAAAAGGCAGCGAGGAAGGGAACTGGTCACCCCCACCTCTCGATGCTGGACCTAGTCTCTAACACCTCACTCCCCTACGGCAGTATCTGCTATGGGAGTACCTTGACCTTTTTTAACAAGAGGGAACACAAATTACTGCACGGTGTGAGATTACGTGTACAACAAACTGAATCTCATGCTGCTATGTTAATGTGAAACAACATTTAATGTAACAAAATCGCTGTTAATTATATTTATACTGATGTTTGTTTGATTTAAATTAGTTGGATTAAGTGATCTCCCCTTGCCAATATGGCGACTTAACTTTTGACGGTAGCGATTTTCTACATGTTTTTTTTAGAAACCAATCAAACAAAGAGACCATACTGCTGCCTTGTGGGTATGAGTCGCAGTCGGCTATGTGCCGAACTAACAGGGGTGACAAAGGAAGCAAGCAGTCTAAGCCGTGGTACTGGGTGACGTAGGAAGCAGGTACAGGGGTTGGTCCAAATGCCCCTGTGAACAAACAAGTAATCAATATCCTCTTAATAACACGTATCAATCAATCAATCAATACCCTTTAGCTCCAAAAGGAGCATAGGCCTTCAACAAACACATGCCAAGTCTTCCTGTCCTGTGCCATCCGCTCAAGTTCTTTCCATGTTTTCTTCATCATTTTCACTTCTGCATCCAGTTCTCTTCTCCATGTGTCTTTGGGTCTACCTCTGCCTCTCTTTCCCTGTGGATTCCAGAACAAGGGCTGCCTTGTAATGCTATCAACAGGTTTCCTCAATGTGTGTTCTATCCATCGCCAGCGTTGTGTACTCAACTCTTGTTCCACTGGCACTTGTCTGGTTCATGTCATCAATTCCACATTTGTGACTTTATCATACCATTTTAATCCCTCTATTCTACGCAAGCACCCGTTTATAAAAGTCTGTAGCTTTTTGGTTGTTGTTGTTGCTCTCCATGTCTCAGAGCCATACAATAGGACTGACTTGACATTTGAGTTGAAGATTCTTATTTTCATGTTGGACTTGATTTCTCTTGTTATCCATATGTTTCCCAATGCAATGAAAGCTCCTCTTGCTTTTTGTATTCTAATTTTGATATCACTGTCTGTCCCTCCAACTTTGTCTATATTACTTCCAAGATATGTGTAAGATTCTACATCTTTTAGTGGTGTTTCTTCAAGTTCAACCTTGTTATCATTTCTTGCATTTATCCTCATAATCTTTGTCTTTTCCCTGTGTATTTTCAGGCCCACTTGTTGTGACCTCTCATCGAGAATTTTCATTTTGTCTTGCATCTGATTATGGTTATGGGTCAGAAGAGCCAAGTCATCTGCAAAATCCAGATCATCAAGCTGTTTAGTCAGATTCCACTGGATTCCATTTCTGTTGTGTGATGTCGATGTTTTCATAACCCAATCTATTGCTAGTAAGAAAAGAAATGGAGACAAGAGGCATCCCTGTTTCACTCCGTTCTAATCTTAAACGGTTCTGAAAGTTGTCCTTCATGAAGAACTCTGCATGTCATGTCTTCATAGGTCTTCTTTATTAAGTTAATGATCTTCATGGGAACTACATAATGCCTCATCAATTTCCAAAGCGGTTCTCTGTCTACACGGTCAAACGCCTTTTCATAGTCCGCGAATCCGATGTATAGCGGTGAATTCCATTCCAGACTTTGTTCAACTATTATTCTCAATTTGGCTATCTGGTCTGTTTTGTCGAAAACTTGATTGTTTATTTCTCAGTTGCTTGTCTATGGACTCTTTTAATCTCTCAAGGATGATTCTGTTTAATACTTTTCCTGGCACTGATAGTAACATTATTCCTCTATAATTTGTGCATTCTTGTAAATTTCCCTTCTTAGGCAACTTGACTAGATAACCTTCCTTCCATTCTGCTGGTATTTCCTCTCTCTCCCAGACTTTGCCAAGTAGTTTGTATAATATCTCTGTAGAGGTATCAATATCTGTTTTGATGGCCTCTGCTCGAATGCAATCTGGACCAGCTGCTTTTCCATCTTTCAGAAGCTTTATGGCTTTCTTTATTTCTTCTCTACTTGGTCGTTCACAGCTGATTTGTAGCTCCTCTTCTGCTGGCTGGATGTCTGGGGGATTAGTTGGAGCTGGTCTATTGAGAAGTTCCTCAAAATGTTCTGTCCATCTTTTCATTTGTTCTTGTGTATTACTAAGCAATTTTCCATTCTTATCCTTTATGAGGCCATTTGCCTGCTTATATTTCTCTGTTAGCTTCTCAGTGTCCAGGTCCTCATATTTCCTTTGGCTGCAGCTTCCTGTGCTTCCCTTGCCAAATCATCAATATATTTAATCTTGTCTCTTTTGATGTTTCTTCTTACTTCTTTGTTTGCTTTTATGTACACTTCATGAGCCTTGGCTTTGGAGCTTCTGTTTTGCTTCTGTTTAAATCTGCTTTCTTGTTTTTCCTGTCTTCTATCTTACTAATGGTTTCTGTTGTTATCCATGCTTTGTGCTGATGTTCTCTTTTTCTCAGTACTTCTTCACATGTCTCATTCCATATATTTTTTACTTGTTGCCAGTGGTCTTCCGTATCTGTTTCATCTTCCAGCTGTTGGAGTACTTGGTATTTGTTGGATGCTGTGATTGAAAATATTTCTCTTATTTTTTATTTCTTAGATATCCCACATTATACTGTTGTCTATAGCTATATACCTGTATGATGGAGATGATCTTTGGATGTGCTGCAATACGTATGTTGATAAGCCTGCTATTTACTGGGGTGCAGCTGATGACAGAGTTCAATCTATCTTTATATACAATAAAACCTACTCCATGCTGATGTTTGGACTCATCTCCACTAAACCAAATTTTGTGACCATTATCCGTTATTGATTCACCTAACCCTGTCCATCTGACTTCTGCTAGGCCCAGGATGTCCCACGAGTATCTAACAAGTTCATGTGTTAGTTCCACAGACAGCAATAAGTGACCACTATCCTATTTGCTGTACCTGGACGAGAAAGGGGTTCAAAGCACCTAAAACGGAACACATCACAGTCCACTATAGAAATTTCAAAAACTTTAACCTTCAGTTGTTCCTACAAGACCTACAAATATCCCCTCTCTCATACGTGTACCAATTTCCGCATCCAGAAGAAGCCATAACTTACTGGACACAAAATTTCGACAACGTATTCGACAAACATGTTCCTATAAAGCAGGTCCGTGTCAAAAACATCAGAAAGCCCCCCCCCCCCCCCCCCGGATAACAAAAGAAATATCAGCAATGAGAGAGCGAGACGAGGCTCATAAGCTCAAAGATTTCAGCAGGTATCGGATACTTAGAAACAAAGTACAGTACCTCATTCGTCAGGAAAAGAAACTACATTTAAGAAAGATGATTCAAGACAAAGCAAACAGCAAAGAAGTCTGTGCAGCTATTAGAACACTAACACACAAATCAAAGTCACTAAACTCTTTACCAAAAAGCTGCTCCCTAACGGCAACTCATTTTAGTAACCACTTCAAAACAGAAATTAACCATCTCAAGTCGACACTAAAGCCTATGGTCTGCGATATTAGTAAATTAACAGACTTCTGCAACACCGAATACACCATAACAGATCTAAGAGATATTCCTTTTCTAACAGTACACGAAGTACTCAAATATATCTTGGCATTAAAAAACAACAACTCATCTGGACTTGATGGTATCAGCAATAAGATTCTACGTAACGCTGCACCCATCATTTGCGACTCTTTAACCTATGTATACAACCAATGTATTGCACACAACTACTTCCCTACAGCATTTAAAACTGCCAAAGTGTATCCTCTCTATAAATCTGGCTCACATAGCGATCCCAACAGTTACAGACCAGTATCCATTCTATCATCTATATCAAAACCACTAGAAAACACATTTACAACACCACACTTCAACACTTAACAGCAAACAAACTGCTCATTGAGAGCCAGTCAGGTTTCAGACCCAAACATTCCTGTCACACAGCTCTCACCAAAATGGCAGACAACTGGCTGTCGAACATAAATGATGGAAAATTATGTGGTGCTGTTTTTGTCGACTTCAAGAAAGCATTTTACATGATTGACCACACTATCTTGGTTCAAAAGTTAGAAACTCTCAGAATAGGTCATAATCCACTAAACATCATCAAATCATTCCTGGCAGATCGACAACAGTTAGTGCTCCACAACAACTCGACATCAGATTTCTCGAAGATAGATACAGGAGTACCGCAGGGTTCTATTCTTGGACCCCTACTCTTCGCACTGTTCATCAACGACCTACCACTGTAGTGAAATGAATCTGTATGACAACACGCTCAAAAATTCCCCGCTCAAAAACTAGTTAATGTGTTTTTAAAATCTATAAATAACTACAGTATTTGAATTTGTCTAGGAAACAAGTCAAAAGTTACCGCCCACCCAAAATTTATCTAAGAGCATAGTACCAGTTTAACAACCAATCAAATCGTTTCCTTTTCTTGTAGTGACAAGAAAATTTTGGTTGACGTGGAAATAATGCCTATTTTGTGTTTTTGACCGAACGTAGATAATTTATTTCTTAATAACTAAAGATAATTAAAAGGAAAGGGATATCTCGAATTATAGCGCTGATATTGCTTAACACCTAAACATAAAGATTCCCTCATAATAAAATTATATTAACTTAGAAAAATTTAATTTAGTGATATTTTCACATCAGGGTAATACCCAATTTAATTACTTAAAAATTACCCAGATTGAAATGCAAAGGAATAACTAAGGGAAAACTATATAGAAAGATAGAGATAAATTGGCCATTTTATTATCACTTAAAATAATTAAAATCGGTCCAATAATAACTATAATATAAATAAAATAAGTTTATTCAGTTTGTACAAGCAAGTTATAAAACCGTTTCGGTAAGATTATTTACAATTTTCTTGACTACGCTCTGATTGGCCAGTCGTATCGCTATGAATAGCACTGGGAACCTCGAAAGCGTGCCACAAAATTTTTAAAATTCAAACCAAGCGGTATATCAGACGGGAAATGCCACATCTTTTGCCTTTCTGAACTGAAAGCAAATCTAGAGAGCCGTTTGACGGCCTGTCAGCTTGTGTTTGTATGCCTGATGGTAAGAAAGACTTATCTAAAATATTTGTGTATGTATTATTAATCAATTGCCGGTGTATTTCAAACTATGTGTTCGGCATGTGTAGGAAGTGAAATCACAAATGTGTTGCTGCCATCTCGGCCTAGTTGTAAATGTGTGTAGTTTTAGTTTCAAATACGACAGGTCAGAAAACGGGGAAACAGTATCAGATATTTGCAAATTATGGCAATTGAGCTTTGTAAGTCTGTTAGTGTGTTTGATTGCATATTTTCTCCTGCAGTTACACATTGATCATGTAAGTAAGATAGCATTACAGGAGTTGTTGACATGAAGAAATCAAGTTGTCACTTATGTTTATGTACTTAACCCAAAGCATCGTATGGAAGCCAAGCATGGGCTAAGGGCTATATCTTGGTATAGGTACAGAAAAAATATTCACAGGGAACTGGCTGTAGGCAAAGAAGATACAGGTCCTGTGCCACTTGTTAGCACATTCTATGAAACGGGTGAGTTGTGGTGTTGTATGTGTGTGAGGAAATTGATGCAGACACCTATATGAGGTACGATTATCCTTTGTTCCAGGTTTTGTCTCGCATTTATCACTAAAGCTGCCTCCACACTTGGGAAGTCTATGGGTGACAGGAGCTCGGCATATAACACGAGCAAGGGCCCGACATTCTCACAAAGGAGCTGCACGTTATGAAGGCCTGAATGGTGGAGGGAAGATCAGCAACATCGAACAAGATAAGAAGCAAATACGGTCCACTGTCTGGTGCATCCAAATATTATCCACACAATAAAAGATTACTTACCCGTTAGAGATTTAACCAAGGACAGCTTATAATAGAAAGACTCAGAAGTCCAGATACTGTGAATAAAACATTCAGTGTTAAAATCAAGTGAAATTAGTTTGCTCCTTCGGACAATAGAAATGATGGAAGAGACTTTCCAATTTATTCATTTTGACTTGTAACATATATATTTTGCATTTCTGTTGAATATTCCTGCACTAAAACATATTATGGTGCAAGACCATTAAATTGTAAATAATTTACATTCAGACTTTCTTGATACTTTTATTAAAGTTTAAGTTCTGTTTTGAAATTTATTACTATATTATATTAATTAAAATACCCCTAGAAAACTAGTCACTCAAAACAAACATTAATCTTTGTGGATCTTGGGAGGTAGCAGTTAGGGACTCAGAGTACATCATCATCATCTTCTCTGAGAACTTACATAGCTTGACCCCACTTTGATGTCTATACACCCTTGCTCTTTTCAGAGAAGGGGGTATTACTTATAAGACCAGTCTCTTATCTGGCACTATCCTGGTATCATCTGATACACCTATTTGTCCAGGATAGCCCATCGTTTAATAACATCAAAACCTCTTATGACCACTACATCTAAAATATTCAACATGTGACCTCTTTGCTGATGATTGTACTATATACACTAGTGACACTGACTGCGCGGCACTTGAAATGACTCTTCAAAGCGATGTAGACAATCTAACAAAATGGAGTAATATGAACTACAGTAAACACAGGAAAAACAAAATCTATGTTGATTAGCACCAGACAGAAACTTCTAAACTTCACCAAAAGATCGCTTCAGCTACATGCGGAGTCAATACGCATTGATTATGTAACAGAACACAAAGTTCTAGGCTTGACGATTGACCAGCACTTGACATGGACCTCCCACGTACGGAATTTAACGAAACACTTAGCTCAAAAGACATACCAGCTGGCCAAAATAAAACACTTCTTAGACGCAGACACTAGACTATTGTTCTACACTGTTGTAGATTTGCGATAGGTGATTAAGACTTAGTTTGGTCTCTTCTGAATAGACATAGAAATAAGTGATAGCTCAGTGGGAGGTGATAAAATAGGAATAGATTTCACGAGTGAGGTGGAGGAAATATAGTAGATTCTGTCTCTGACACTCGAGAAGCTTCTCTCAGTCAGCCTATCATCTACAACAGAGTTAGATTAGTCAGACAAATCTAACATAATATATATTAATATATATGTTCCTCACATACCCACACACATAAGTGACGACAATAGACGCATAAACGTGAAACTATGACACTGAAAAATATAGCTAATTGGGAACGAACTGACCGACACACTGGAATAAGTTTATGTGAAGTTTAATTATCATAATAAACTTCCATCCCAACATATAAAATTACATCAAACATATACAAATAGTCATAAAGTCAATGAATTGCTACAAGAATGATAGACCCATTGGTATGATCCTTTCCCTCGATGTATAGCCCACAGTTCTGTTAGAAGAAAAGTGATAGCCCCAAAGAGTCACGGATACATCCGCTGTAGTCTAATGATTTCCCTTTAAAGGTATGAACAGACTTTGATACTCTAATCTATCCTAAGGAAAATATTGTTAGCAACAACAAAAAAACTTGCATAAAGAAATTACAAAGTGGGTGCACATATAAAAAAAAATCACTCAGTTTACTCTCACTCTGTTCTTTCAGCAGGGATCCCTGTCTCACTTTCTTACCTAATGTCTGGATGGTGTTCGCCATCTGGCGCACTTTATGACACACCCAACGTAAATCTGCCTTTCGTTTGATGAAGCGGATACCCAGCTCTGCAGTTCTTGGTTTAATCCAATGGGTCCGGGGAGCGTCCTCTTCATGCGATATTTTGTTCAAATTTAATTATTGTCACTTTACTCAGTTCAGGTAAGAATTAGTTTTAGCGGGCCCACAATGTCAGAATCACGAGGTTTCCCGTATATAGGAAAATGACCGGTTGGTAACTTCTCTCAAAAAAATAATTATTGTTCACACCACCCTTTGCCAAAATCGTCGGAAAGTTAATGCTGGTAATATTTTTCGCCCCAGAGGCTGCATGTACTTGATGTTTTATCAGGAAGAATTTAATCTGGCTCGGTAGGCGCAGTTATTCAATTTGTCTTAAAGTTTGTGAAAATGGGTACTCTGTCGTTCTTGATGCAACCACAATGCCAGACAGGTTTTACTTTGTACACCCACACGTCTTTAATTAAACGAATGTTTAGTTCTTCACAGATATTTCTCATCAGTACTTAAACGCTGGTAGAGTTGGGCTACCCCAGTTTTCACCGAATAAAGAAAACCTTACTTACTTAGTCGTTCCCCTTCTACCGTGAGGTGTAGAGGTTTGGAAGAGAGAGCGCCAGACCATTCTATCAGCTGTCTTCTTCCTGGCCTGGTTCCATTCTAGTCCTCGGTCCTTCAAAGATTGTCTAATGTTGTCCTCCCAGCGGACTCTGGGTCGTCCTGGAGGTCTGGATCCCTGGCTCTTTGTTTCCCATGCTTGTCGTGGTAGCCGATCTTCTCCCATTCTGCAGATATGGCCAAACCATCTTAAATGGGACTGTTCTATTTGGGTCTGCAGCGGATGGGATTTTAGGCCTTGACGGATCGTCTGGTTGCGGACCATGTCTCTTCTTGTTACTTCAACCACTTTCCTCAGATACCTCATTTCTGAGGTTTGGATCTGGCTTTTGTGGGTTGTAGTCATTGCCCACGACTCGCATCCATATGTCAAGACTGGGACATAGGTGGAGCGGTATACAGCCATCTTCGTTTTCTTACCAACCTCTTTCTTGCTGAGGAATCCACGATTTATGGCCTAAAAAAATCTCCCAGCCGCTGCTTTTCGAGTGGCCAACTCTTCTTTGATGCCTCCCTTTCGGTCTGTAATAGCTCCGAGATATTTAAAGTGGTCGACCTGCTCCAGGACCTGTTCTCCCAACTTAATCTGATGTTTTCTTTCTTCTCGTGATATCACCATGGATTTTGTTTTAGAGCTGCTTATGACCATCCCTCTCTTCTCCAGCTCTTCCTTCCAGACTTGCAGGTTGGATTGGAGATGTGCCTCTGATTTAGCAATCAGGGCAACATCATCAGCAAATGCCAGCTCCGAAATATAGACCTGTCTCATCTTCCAGTACCCCACTGAATACTTTTTTGTTCTCTCCTTACATGCCTTGATGACATCGTCCATAAGGAGTATGAAGAGGTAAGGTGATATATATAAAGAAAACCAAAAATATAAAATACTTATACATACTATTCCTCGGTTATAACTTACATTATAAACTGCAAGCGTAGAGCTTGTTTTTATCGTTTAAATCTCCCGTGATATAAGTTATATTCATAAAATCAATCATCATGAATTAGAAATACGTACGTATCTCGTCAATACTCAATGATGAATCAGTGCAGTTATAAGTTAGTTTAAAATACACTCGACTAAATACTAGCAATTTAATAAAATTTATTTATAGCTGCATGCGTTTAAGCTAGAAATTATAATTTATTTTGCTTTCCACTGAAACACGTCATCAAGAGAATATAACAGACTTATAAATTATTTCTCCTGCACAGAAATCTAACTAGTAAAATGAAATAAGCGGTTATCACTGAATCACTCAATTCTACTAGACATATATATTTACCTCCACACAGAACTACAGATTAATACCACGAACTAGAATCCTTCAATATAATGGTAGTCTAGAACTCGGCAAAATGTTGCCAAGAAACTCAGAACTTTGCAATATACAAGATATTTTCTAGCACGAGTGATCTGTCTACTGCAGATTTAGGAGGACTGAATGAAGTCAAGTTTCAGCTACTGGGTAGATATTTGAAACAGACAAAGGATCCCACGTTATTTCGCAAATCCGAAATAGTCTCCCTTTCTCGTCTAACACTTAGCAAAAACTCAGACGCCTGCCATAACCTGTCAATTCGCGTCTTAACACCTCACGCCGACATGTCTTATTTCTGAGCGACGCAGATGACAGTTTCCACACCTTACGCCGAGAAACTTAGCCGAAGAAAACTCGTGCCAGATGAAAATGTAGACAAATGTCTGCTCCTATGTCTGACCAGAACGTATATTCACAGTTATTCGTCTCGTGCAGGGACTGACATATTATGCAATAAAATGCGTTTCTAAATGAGAATAGAAACAGTCGAAAGTTTGAATGGGAAAAAAATATTTTGTCGCAAACGAACGAATGCGAAAAAAAAACAGGAAAAGGATAAAAGAGCGATAATAAAGTAGAGGACACGGGTAGAAAAGAAAAGAATATAGAAAATTTATTGATCATAAATCTCTATGCGACATACACCTCACATATACAGACACATCTAGATTACTGCTCTACACTATGGGATGATTGCCCTGCTTCCACCTCAAAGAGACTGCACTGCATGCATAAGAGAGCAGTACGTCTGATTACCGATAATCGCACGATACTACACGCAAGGACACGAAAAGAACCCAAAATACTGTCCCTAAAAAAACGTCTCTACAACAAAGCCAAGCTGACTCACGCAATTATATCAAACAATGCCCCGCCGTACCTACGATCATTGTTTCAAACCAGTAGAAGAGAGTGACTACAATTACATCAGTTACGTCTGCCCAAACCTAGGATCGACCTGTTCAAAAAAGAGTCTACCTACTCTGGAGCCTACTTGTGGAACAGCCTTCCACACCACATAAAAAACCAAGATACACAATACTCATTCAACAAAGCACTTTTTAAACACTTGATCAACACCGATTATCTACCCCCATAGAAAGCAGCCATTGTCAGTCCACATCTTATCTATTTGTCAACCTTTCTTTTCCTCTTCCGCTCGTTATTGTCTATGTGAAAAATGTGTTTTATGTCCACTTAGTATTGCTATATAATGTAATGTATGTGAGAATGTACCTGCATAGCGCTGTACATTTGAAATATGTAATTGTATTTTGTTTGCTTAAATGTGATGATGTGTATGAGAATGAGCAGATTGATAAGATCTTTCTTTGGGAGACAGACGTCATCATCAGTTGATAAACTCTTTTAATACAAGACCCTTGCCCTGAGCAAGAGACATGCTGAAAAATCTGAAGCTCACTCGAACATCACCAGAGTTAAATACTGTGTTGTTGTGTTGCTCGTGGTTTGAGTATGGAATGTCAACTTGACCTACGCAGTGGTGTGTAGACATAGATTGAGTGTGTAATATGCGAATGATAGGAAGAGTTCGTGGTGTTGACAAATGTTCTTTTCTCACACTCATGTATGGCTGGAAGTCATCGACACCAACGACTGTGTACCTTTACTACAGTTTAATTGGACGTACACACTCGACAGCACAGATAGTGACAAATCACAGGTTGGCATAATACATCATGGTACAGTGGATAAATGGTCTTGCAATGTTACATGGGCACTCATGTAGAATAATAGTATAATGGACTGTCAATAGCCAAGCACTCAGTATTGCCCATATATATATCATCTGAGTTTACTGACAAAGCACGTCAGATTATAAACAATATCCAAGATGACTTCTAGACCTAATCTCGTCTAGTGAAGATTCCTTAACATAATGTCCAGCACAGATTTTTCCATATAATCAAATTGAACCGCTAGCAATGGGTTCTCATGTGTAGCAGTGATCTCTGTACTAATCAAGCGATAATACGGGCATCCCTTTTCTCTTCTTGAAAGTCACTAAATGTTTTTACAAGATGGCTTCTCTCGTGAGCTGTCACTCACGTTTGGATACAGATAATGAATCTGTCTTAAAGTTAGTCATTCAGTAAATGTTTCATTGCTCTGTAGATTCTATCATGATACAATTGACTGCATTCTACAGGATATAGTGCTGCTAGGAATCAGAGTCGTTTTTCCATCTAGTTAAATGCATCCTCTCAGATGTACAAGTCATACCTATCGAAAAACGGTGGCTTCGTACGAGAGTTCAAAAGAGTATCTTTTATTACCTGCGTATCAGAAATATGATTCTGCCATTCCTTGGCAATAAGAATAAACACTGGGGTAAAGCATACACGATAGGTCTAGACGACTATCACTTTCCCCATAAATATAGAGATCACTTTTTCCCGGCGACAAGCCGACATAGCAAAACACAGCCCCCATGATCAGGGCGAAGCCAAAAAACACCTCTCTAGAGACACATCCGCCGAACAGCCTTTGACCTCTCTAGAGACAAAAGAACATATAGTTCGACTTAGATATGTAAAGATATACAGATATAAGACAGACTCGTCCTACTCAGCCAAACAATACACATAAATTCAGGCCATAGATATTCTGAAGCAAGAACAATCTATTACTACCCAAACAAAGAATAAATCGCAGTAAAACTGGATTCATCCGCGGAGTTCGATCGAAAGAGACGGCACAACTTTCAAGGGAAGTAACTCAATAATGACTTTCCCTTAAGCACTAAAAAATATCTATTTTGTTTACAAAATATTTGCGAACATAACAAGTATACCAATGTATAATATTGTAAGATATCAAAGACTGCACGTAACACAGATATACATTTTTACAGCTCGAAGATGTGTCCTGCTACAGAAGTGCGTAAGAAATTATTATTATTTCATTTTCCCTCAAGAATGTACAGATATAAGCGAGAATATGTTATGTAATTTGTGTATTGATGTTTAATGACACATTCAAAAATGCAGATTAATTGCTGATGAACACATGAGTGAGTGTCGGGATACAGAATGAAAGATAAAGGGCTGGATGGTCGGACAGACCTGGGTCCCCAATTCTTTACCCTTTTAAATAAAGTTATGGTCATCTATCTCTCCTACTGATTCTGCTCTTGAGTTAAGGAGGGCAAAGAAATAACACCAAGTCTCACCTCCTTCAATAGCAGACTGTCAAATACTTCATGAGTTCTGATACTATGCCACCTTATCTGATTATGCTTGAAATCATAATTTACTGTACGTTTTTTTAAAACTTTTTTTTATTTTTAAAATTAATTTTAATTTTATTTTTTTATAATATTTGTTTAATTAACAATACTTAATTTTGATTATGACTGCATACTGTAAACGTACGCTGTTATATTACCTTTATAATGTTGCATACCTTCATATTAATGCTTTAAGTAACATGTGGGAATGAAAGGATATAATATGTAAGATAAATGAGAGTGGAAGGGCAGAATGTTAGACGGACCTGCGCGCCCAATTCTTAACCCTTCGAAAATAAAGTTTGTTCGTTCGTTCATTCGTTCTTGGCAGAGATAAAAATAGAAGAATGATGCTTCTATTTAAGGGAGCCTCACAAGATTTTAAAGAAAAGCAAGCATAACATCTGAGATCATCTAAGCTGTCATGAACTTATTATTATCTCCCACAAAATGACCGTGCTATTCATTGTCTCATATTCTACCTGTTTTCTTTTCCATGTTGTACCTTTTATTTCTTCCTAGCACCTATTTTCTCTCATGTTTTAACGCATGACTTAGGTTTCACGTTGTTATTTCGCATGATCTATTCTGGGTAAAGAGAACGTAAACAAACCCAGCTGGGAATAGAAAGTTGGGTCTCACTTGCCTATGGTTAAACACATACAAGCGTGGATTTCTCTCGCGTGCCAATCTGGCGCCAATACTTCTCTGTTGACAATCCGAATATAAACTGCAAAAATCCAAGAGTGTGGCAGGATATTAGGTAACTTTACCGAAAGTGAAATCCTGTTTGTTAACATTTAAGATAACAAATGAACCTGAAGGTTTGTTATGAATTACAGACATGAGTCATCTGAAAGCGGGAGTGCCAATACGTTATATGAGATAATTTTGAAATTGTGGGTTGTCATGAGAGAAGGGGAAAGAAGATATATAATAAAGTCAAACGTTTCAATTTGCTTGATCTAGCTAAAATATATTAACTAGACGACGTTTGATTGGCAACTTTCACCGTGTGTAAAGCTGGAACAGCATGCGCGAAAGGCCCCATATAATGTAGCTCATTTTCAGAATCCAGCACTGTGTTTCATTGAGTGAAGACGACACCTTCAGACTAGCCTACCCAGGACCGAAGAATGATAGGATTTCAGTAAAGAGGATTGGACCAAGTATTGAGGATCTACTGAAATTAACTAGGAAGAAAACTTGACTTTATAATACTGGAAACCACAAAGTCATCGGAACCTGTAATTAGAATAATAGTGGGATTATCATTAAAGTAATACTCAACTACCTGTAAGACGGCCTCATACTCTATGGCCCGACATTATTCGAAAGTCGTCCTGTGCCAGTCGTCTGTAGAAAAATATAACCCGATACGGGGCGAGTATATTGTACTCTTTCTGCTGCATGTCTTGGTGGTGGAACTAATTCTTATGTGTTCATTTCATTACTTTCCATTCCACTTCAACTTCGTTGGAACTTTGTAATCAAACTTACCATGACTTATGGTCAATGCAACATGAAAAAAGCTGAAAGGCTTGCTTGCTCTTTTAATGAGTGTTCAGTTTGCTTTCTTACTTACTAATTCGTTCCTGTTCTACCGTGAAGTGTGGAGATTTGGAAGAGAGAATGCCATACTATCATATCGGCTGTCTTTCTCCTGGCCTGGATCCATTCTAGTCCTCGGTCCTTTAGAGATTGTCTGATGTTGTCCTACCAGCGGACTTTGGGTCGTCCTGGATGTCTGGATCCCTGGCTCTAAGGTTCCCATACTTGTTGTGTTAGCCGATCATTCTGAAGACATGGCCAAACCATCTTAGTTTGGACTGTTCTACTTGGGTCTGCAAGCGTTGGGTTTTTAGGCCATGACCTATTGTCTGGTTGCCGACCATGTCCCTTCTTGTTACTTCATCCACCTTCCTCAGATACCTCATTTCTGCGGTTTTCTTTCACAATGAGTACCTTTTTTGTATGTTCATGAAAATGTTACGGTAATTTTTTCATCGTTGTTTAAGACAGTGCAGTCAGACAATTAGTAAATATGGGATGGTAATTAATAAACATAGAGAACTAACATATAGAGGCATCTCTACCAGGAGGCTAATGAAGCTTAAGCTTCAGGGCACACAAGTCTCGTTTTCTCAATAACACGGTTCTTTCCCATCCCACACAATTTTTTTAAAATAAAATTGGTCCCTCCAAGAGTTCATGCTTCAGGGCCCCCAAATTGTAGATCCGACACGGAACATATGAGACGAAACGAAACGGACAGAGAATGAAGATGAGAAGTGTATTAATGAAGAAGAACCTGGTAATTAAAAGCAGATAATCGTGGCATATTTAAACGCGCCTACCATTTGTTGTTGATGTATCTGGTGAACATGCTGTGTATAGGGGACCAATGTGGAAAGGGAGAGGAAGGAGAACATAACAAAATACAGAGCAAACATAACCTACCTTGGGCAAAGAGCTTCCTATTCCAGTTTGTTTCTTAGCCGTCGTTATTGTTTTCTTGTTAGTTTTTTCAGCTTTATGTCCTCGTACTTGAGCATTGTAGGCAAGAGAATTCAGTGGAGATATCATCTGCGTTCAGTTTTTGAGCTTTATATCTGCATGACTGATCATTGTAGACATGGATTGTATGATTTATATCCACATACTTAACTGCTGAAAACATGAGTTGTTATTTGTATGTCCTCATACTTGATAACTGGAAGCAGAGACTGTTTACAGATTTCATAGTCTTTTCGTTTGTACGCTTTATATCCACATAAATGATCATTTAAAACATGGATTGTGAGCGTAGGTTCACATACTTGACTACTGGAAAGTCGATTGTAAGCTTTGTTTCCATACACTTAACCACTAAAAACATTGATTGTAAGCTTTGTGTCCATAAATGTATCCAGTGAAAACATGGATTTTAAGCTTTGTTTCCATACATGTATCCACTGAAAACGTGGAATGTACCTTTGTATCCCCATACTTTACCGCTAAAAGCATCAATTGTGAGCTTTGTGTCCATATACTTAACGACTGGAAAACATGGATTGTAAGTTTTATGTCCACATAATTGACTACTGGTAACATTCTGTTAAGTTTATATCCTCAAACGTAATCACTGGACACACATATGTTAGGCTTTCATTCGGAAAATGTACCACTGAAAAAAAAAACAGTTTTATAAGCTTTATGTCCATATGTAATGTGTGGCCGCCGGGTGGTGTCTTAATGTTCCAAAGGACTGGTCCTAAGGCACCATTTAGGCATTATATAGCCGTGGTGTGAACTATGTACTTGTCGTTTAACAGAGAGTTAGGATTTTACTGGCCAAATCTGCCAGAGTTGGAGATTTCTCTCTTACTCTTAGGGAGGTCCCAGGTTCTTGATTTATCCTCTAGAGTTGTTAGGATTAGAGCAAATTTCAAGTTCGTGATCGTATAGCATACTAGTAAAGGTACTGCCATATGTTTCTTATATAAAGCAAAACAAGTTTATAACTGCTTGGATCAAATTTTCTGAGCGAACTTTATTTACAAGATTCCTTTCAATAGTGGTGAACAATTCAATACATGCAATTTCTTGTGCGGTATTCATGTAGTCTTACATCAAAAGCTTCATTTTTGTGAACTGCCTGTGTTTCAGTAAAACACGTTCAAATACTCTTGAGGCTTAAATAAAATGCTTATGGCTACTTTTATTTTCTTCCTGATTCTATCTTGCGTAGACTTAGTAACACCATAGGGAAAATTGTATTCACTCTACTTACTGCATTTTCTTTTTGGAAATATCACATTTATGAAACCACTGTGAATGTAAAACATTTCGTGGTCATAACTGCAAAATGAAACTTCATTTCATTGTTGAAAAATCCTCAACTGCAGTATGAAAATGCGTCTGATAACTTCAGATGATTTCTGCAACTCTACAGGGCAATGAGATAAACTCCAGTATTTGAAATAATAGCCAAATCTGCTTATTACTACTTGCTTGAACCACTTGTTCAAGACTTTCACAAAAACACTGCTGTTTGCCTCTAAGGCTGGGCCCGGACTGCTAAAGCTTCCCGGAGATTTCCTGCCCGGGGAATGGCGTCTGCCAGCTCACTGAGCCTATTCATTGGTCAGGCCAAATTACGACTATGGTCTGTTTTCATTAAAACTATCAGTTTATTTTTCTAGACTTTATTTTACACAGTTATCCTCTGTTTCAAAACTAAATAGTGAATTATTAATAAGTTATCTTTTTTAGTATAATTACCAGCAATGACTAACGTACGGTCACATATAGACTATTAAAAATATAGATAATTCAGTGAAGACTTTATCTTGCTTTCTTGTGTACGTTTTATGTCCACACACTTGACCATTGTAAGCTTCACAAATGGCAGCTTAAACCATAAACTTTGCGTTTTATATCTAAATACTTGACCACTGAAAACAAGGATTGTAAACTTTTAGCTATTGTGTTTTTGGTTTTAAGGAACATTTTCATTGCCCACGGACAACCCATCAGTGCTCGGAATATTAAATCACACAAGAAGGATCTCAGCTCAGTGCACGAACTTCGTAGCACCGGCGAGGATCCCAATACATGTATACAGGAATCACACATTCTGTAAATATGTTAGTGGTGGGTAATTTTCCTAATGTTCAAACTTTGCTAGGGCAGCGGTCGCATGGCCTACTCTTTACGATGTCCAACTGCCGAGGGATTTTGAACGTGCGCAACTTGCGCACGAGACCTCCTAATTTTTTCGCCATTTTTCCGAGAATGTGTCCGGAGATCAGGGAGTATGACATCATTAGGGACCACTAACTCAGAAAACAAAACTTTGCATAAATTATATTCCCTGTACTGGGAAGCGAACTAGGTACCTTTATAATTCGAGGTGGACGCCATAATTTTTAGCCACTCCAACCCCACTTTGTAAGCATTACATCTACATATTCCACTACTGAAAACATTAATTTTCAGCTCTATGCCCTGACATGGATTAAAAGATGTCATTCTGTGAGAGCACATCACATCGTGTTAGATCTCGTTGTATAGATGTGTGAGTAGGTTACAAACGATCAGTCTTTCGTCCTGTATAAATCTCTGAACAGAAGTATTTTTAGGCTCCGAACACTTTAATGCAATGATACATCTGTAAAATCTGGGCATTCTACATACTTGGACGAATACTTGCTTTTCACTACACTACTTTAACTCAACGTTATTCCAGGTCTGAGAATGAATACTCTTTCTTCCCACGTAGTAACTAGTGCCCCTAGATGTATACATCAAGGGGCTCTAGTAGTAACTGTAGACATATAACTTCTAGAATCATGCGACCCTTCCGCTTTCAAAAACAGCAAACAACTGACTTCATCACAACAACCCACGAGTTTCACTCAGTTAAACGTTGACACTATTCATGCCACGTGAGGACACACTCATGACCTAGTCACAACAGCCAATACCCACCAATGAGATAGCATTTAAGATCCTGTTAGACTCTCATAAGCTTCCAAACACACCACAACTACAGCTCCCTGTGAAGAAAAGATATTTTACAACAATAAACTACACAAAAAAATAAAAACTATCCTTGACATGCCCATAAACTACAGAACAAATGGATTGTAAGCGTTGTATAAAAAAAGATGACATCTGAAAACATGGATTGTAAGCTTGTATACATGCTGTCTGAAAACATGGATAGTTAGAGTTATATCCACATAATTGGCCGCTGCAAACATGAAGAATTCATTGAATGTTGTATCATATTTCCGTTTGTAAGATGTATAACCACATGGTCATTCACTGAAAACATGGATTATAAACTGTATATATATTTCAAAATAAATGATCGTTGGAAACATGGAGAATTAATTCAGTGTTTTATCTTATTTCCATTAATAAGCTTTATATGTAAATGTGGCGTCGCAAATTCACAAGTAACATTGTATCCGCGCATTATTTAAGCTCATTTTCGTCTAGGTTTAATATAGAAGTTTGTCCCAGTAATAACGTCTGTGGAAGTTAATCATAAAGGCTCTTCAACCAG
This sequence comes from Oreohelix idahoensis, assembly GCA_024509875.1. Classification (NCBI taxonomy): domain Eukaryota; kingdom Metazoa; phylum Mollusca; class Gastropoda; order Stylommatophora; family Oreohelicidae; genus Oreohelix; species Oreohelix idahoensis. Next base: position 20,508 of record JAMPIV010018275.1, on the reverse strand, counting down.
CCAACATTAATCATTGTGACGACGCAGGTCCAACATTCAATTATATTTATTCCACAGTTTTCACAAAACAACCGCACGGCATTCTATGACAGGTATTTTCCAATAGCAATCCAATAATAGTATCACATGACCCCCTTTCCTCCATATACTTAAAATCTGAACACATCAAGTTATCATAGAATATTTCCCATTCAACATATTCCAAACAACTACCAGCTAGGTAGCATACACATATGACCCTAACAGGGTGAAACATCAACTCTGTTCTGTTTCTATCACCAAACATGTTTACGTCATGTGCGAAGTACACATAGTGACAGTTTTTAATCGTGCCGCGCTTACCAGCACCATACTGTGGAACAGTAAATGAGAATGGGTACAAATTAATAAGCTTCTGCAGTATTAACAACCTGGTCATTAGAGGAACACTTTTTCCACACAAAGAAGTGCACAAGTTAACATGGGAATCACCAAACGGACGAGACAGAAACCAAATAGATCACATAATGATCAATGGCAGATGGAGACATGCACTACAAGATGTGAAAGTAAGAAGAGGCGCAGATGTGGGAAGTAATCATCACCTAGTAGTAGCAAGACTGAAAGTGAAACTCAGAGCTGCTGGACCAGTGTGACAGACAACTCAGCCGTCCCTGAATTTGTTAGATGATGGTAAGAACCCTCTCATAACATCGGTACCCCTGAAGTGTTGGATTATATGGTACGACCCTTCGTAGCGACCCTTCGGATAACATCAGTGCCCCCGAATATTGTGGTAACTTTTCGTCAAACGGGATTTTTTTTACCTGGACTCATTAGCTATGCAACCTTTCTACGCAGATGGTCAACACGTTTGCTGATTAATATGTGGACAGTTTATCTACCGTTCATTCTGGTCATCGCATTGATTTAAGGAGAGGTTAAATCACGCCCACGAATATCTCTTGAGCAATCATATGCAGTTATTTTCATTAACTTGGCCAGTGGGGGGCGTTGCCAGCATCAAACGATAGTAGCGATCACGATCAAAGACACGGGGGGGGGGGTTCTCAGGAAAGACTAGCGGCACGCTATCACAAAGGCAGTAGTGGTCCCTGAAACGAGCGACGCCAGTTTCCTGCCGGTATTTCGCATCTCGGTGTTAACCACAGAACCGATTGCAGTGGGAGCGAACGGGAAAGCCGACGCGCACGCAGCGAGCGGAGTTACGGAAGACCAGGGGCGGCATCTCTCTTTAGTCTGGCGGTCAGATCCCCAAAAGTCTCATGAGATCTAAAAAGGTCTCAAATTCTAACATGTCCCACTCATCTTACATTCCATTTTAGATATATACAGACCATGAAGAAATGCATTTTATCACTCGTTGGCCAGACCTTGACAGAAGCACTAGCTATATTTGAAATCGTGTTAGATTTTCTCCTGGATTTTCATATATATTTGCAGTGAATTCTATTCTGTGCAAAACGAGTGATCGTAACCTGCGATCCCAGCAATAAAGAAATCATACATCTTAAAACTTCCAGACATATTGATGAAACATTTTAAATTTAATCTTGTGGCGGTCCGATGCGGCCTAGCTATCATAATTACATGAAAGAAAGCCTACCCAAGAATATTTAAAAAGAAACCATCAAATTAAATTACAATCTGTAAGATAAACTGGAAGATGAACAGTGCCAGTAGCGATATTTTATTTACTGCCCTACTGTGAGAGAGTACATATTTACCTGAACGGTGACTGGGCCTAGTTTTTCCTCACTAGATTTAAAACCTACCGGTCAGTTGCTATCATCACGCCTTGAAGGAATTTTACCTCCAGCAGCGAACTTAAAGAGACCACTCCATCCTCACCCCGGTGTTGAATTGTGTCAGTGCCATCCCATAGACTCTTTTTTATATAATAAAACACAAGAACTCTTAGGCTTCAAGTCCGGCGATAAGTGGGAATATTTGCTATCAGCAAACCTCGCTACATTTGCAGCGGGACATCGAAGTACCAGACACTTTCATATGTCAAGAGTGTAATTGCTGTTTATATAATTCTATGGATTGTCTGATGCTGCAATCGGTAAGTGTGTGTTAGTATATGAGTGTGGATCCTGAGGCGCGTGCATGAATGACAGGAGATTAATTTTTGCAAACCATTTGTTAACTTGCCTACCGGGTAATACATTTTCTGTATACCCTGCATTGTTCCTTCAGGTGGGATATTCTGTTAACTCTGTTAAACCCCCCCCCCTTCCCCACCCTCTTTTTTTCATTTGCTTAGTAAAGGGAAGAACAATTGGGAATAACAGGATTTTTGTCTACCACCCATACCTATTATTGTAACACCTCTTTCAGAGTAATTAAATTCACTGTTGGGTTACATTACCTATGTTCCTGATTACTATCTATTTTTGGACTGGGTTTATCTTTGTCTAATACAAGCGGGAAGGGCTTAGTCGATACCAATCTTCTTCACCCCCCCCCCCTCACCTTGTTATTTGTATTTTCTGTACTTATGATATTTTTTCTGTAACACATGATAGGTGTTGTGATTGTTTTTAAATATTAATAAACAGCATAAACTTATTTAGTACTGTGTTGGAATACCCAAAGCCCAAAATTTCCCCTATCTGTTTAATATAGTTTGTATTCATGTGCGTCTGTGTGTTTGAAGCACCAAATCGGTGTGAGCGCAGGTGTGTGTCTGGAAACTGGCAAATAATTGTTTGACTAGGAGAGTGAAGAGAAGATTGAGAGGAACGATTTGTCGTAAATAAGTCGGTCCTTACTCTCCCCAGCACTCTGTGAAGCAACTATTTACTCTCTACCTTTCTATCACTGAGTTTTCACCCCATTCTTCACTCTAAACAGAACCACTATTTCTAAGACTCTTTCTCTCAAAATAAATTTACGACAACCAGTTGCAGTCAAACAGAAAAGATATAACATCACGAAACCTAAGGATCCCCTCACCAGAAAAGCTTTCGTGGTCGACCTAAAGAGACGATATCAGATTACCAAAAGCCAGGAAAGAACAGAGACCGATGATGTTGACCAGAGATTCAACACCATCTCAACAATATACAAGAAAAGTAGCAAGTCATGCTTAGGATTCCAGGAAAGAAAGAGCCAAGACTGGATAACACCAGATACGCTAAACACCATTGTCATAAAATTAACAGTGATACAACGTAAAAATATCTCCAAAGGATAAAATGTAGGGATAAAAAGAATGCGTAAGTTACTAGAAGGCATGATCGCCCACGCCGCGGGTCATCACCCTCCATAAAAATTGACTTGCTAGACGGGAAGTCAAAACGGTTACCATTTGAACGGGATGAGAACGGCGGATCAAAAAGGAAAAAATATGACTGAAAAATTGCGTGAGACTAGCAAGGCTAAGGAGACGCAATTGGGGGGGGGGGGGGGGAGGGAAAAATTCACGTCCCCAAATTGACACGAGGTACGGAAAGGGACGCTTATGCGATACCAAGCCTTTTATTTGAATTCAGCGGCAAAAGCATTACAACGCAGATGCTTGAAATATTACAAAATTAAAAAAGTAACTTTTTCTTAATACTAATGTTAGGAATATAAAAATTAGCTGGCCGGATGGCCCATTCTGAGCAGTGAAATAATATGCTTTTATTTATACAGACGGATAGATAATAATGAAGACATTGACAAAAGACTGTGTTGTTCACATCAGCGAAAGACTGCATTGAATCAAACATGTCACTAATTTGCACAAAAATCGCGACCTTGAAGACCCAAGTGTCCAAATCTAGTTAGAATGAAAGAGAAGGGGAATTGGTGGAAGCTGTGGCTAAAAATAACTTTAAAGACAAAATTTGTAGAGGGGACGGATAGGTTGGTTCAAAAACCAAGTACGTTTTTTGTGAAAATGCAAGTAGAGACGGACGGACTAACAGATAAAAATCCATACTTGACTGAAGCATGACTGAAATGACTTTAGTGTAGGAAAGTTGAATTGAAAAACACAAGGCATTGATTGGCCACAGACAATCATATTATCAGCGCTCAGACGCGCTTTTTTGCCATTCCTCAATAGTTGTCCAGTGATAGACACAGTAAATTTCAAGTGTGGTGATTTCCAATGAAGTAAATTGAAATAAGTTCAGGGACGCCATACTATAGCCAGCAGCTCAGCTGAGTTTTGCTAGCATTTCTGTGTTCTTTATTCATAATCTGGTAAGATTGAAATTATTTCTTTGTATATTTAATATTGTTTAAATGTTTCGAGTGATTTGATACTGCCATATTAAAATCTAGCCTTACAACAAGTAAGGATTTGCACTAGACCCCCCGCCCTAGTTCAGGGTCTAGGGACAAACAATATATATAAACTCCAGCAAGGATTAGGAAGGACAGATCAAGTATTGAGATCAGTGGAACATATCACCTATCCTATCCTATGGCAAGAAGCTAATAAACATATTTCGGAATATGTAGTCTGGGAGAACTTATCCTATGTGAAACCAACTTGGTAAGCTGTGTTGTATGGTCAGAGAGATCTGACCCTGTCTAAGTGGTGTTATTGTAAATTGTTTCGTGTAGAAGTGGCTCCTTAGGTAAGGTTCTGAACCTAAACCAATATTTTATTTCAGAGCTGTGAGTTTTTTATGTTGACACCAAAAGGTGGTGTCAAATGCTGGGTAAATAATTGACAGTGAGGACCCGTGCAGTGTCGCATCTCGGCAGAACAGCCTTGTATTGCCCCCAAGCCCGGAGAGGTGGGGCCACCCGATATATTACCCCAAGCACGGAGAGGTGGGGTCACCAGATTCCAGCACCAGAACTACTCTTTCAAAGTTACGTAAGCAGGCTGGTCTGCTGGATTTACACCAACTTCATAGACATAGCACCCAAAGTGAATTACTACTAAAACATCCCATTTCCTTCCATCATTAATGGACAATGTTTGGTAGGCTTAGACAGGGAGGGATGAAGCCACCCCAACAGCACATCTATTCATCGTTCTCCCAGGGAAAATAAAATTATGAACTGTAGAAATACTAACTAATCGTGAAAATTGTATACGTACACACCTTTTATTTATCATGCCATTTATTCATGCCATTCACTCATAAATTCCAAAATCTTTCATATGTTCTGGCCAAAACAAAACCTTGGTTCAGAACAAATAAATTTAAAAAAGATTTACTTTTCTAAAATTTCACCAGCTGGATTTAGTTCATTGTGTTCTAAATTTTATTGATAATATTATATTATTTAATATCTGTGTGTGTGTGTGTTTGTTTATGTCAATACAACACATTACATTCAGTACCCTAGATTTTAACGTAGCCACATTCATTAGAACAAAAGAAAGGTGTGAGGTCGTAGTGGTAGCAAGAAAGGCCTTCTGAAAATTCACAACTACATTTTATCTCAGGAGCCTTCACAGCTGACCTCATACATCACACTTAGTAATATCACCATCATACAATACCATCAAAACCACTACAACCATAGCGAAGAGAAAGGAAATGAAAAGAAAGAAAACAGAAGCTAAGTCTCCCAGGTTAAAGGCAATATATAGTGAACAGTACAGACAGCTGGACAAGGAAGTTAAACGTCAAACCCGTGCTAACAAAAGGACATTTCTGGATGACCTTGCAAGACAGGCAGAAGAGGCAGCACCGAGAAATGAACAAAGCACAGTATACAAAATAACTAAAATCATCAGCGTAAAACGAGGTGCAAACAACATTACATTAGTAAGAGATAAGCAAGGAAATCTCATCACGACAGTAGAGGGACAGGAAACAAGATGGGCAGAGCATTTCAGAGAAACTCTGAATAAGGAACCACCAGAGACACAATTGAATGTTCCTGAGACTGAAAATGATCTAGATGTTAATACAGACATCCCACGAAAAGAAGAAATCATCACAGCAATCAAAGGGTTAAAGAATGGAAAAACTCCTGGCCATGATAACTTAAATGCAGAGCTATTTAAGACAGACCCAGAGCTAGCAGCAGAACTATTAGAACCACTATTTGCACAAGTCTTGAAAACAGGGACAACACCAACAGAGTGGAGTAAAGGAATAATTGTCAAATTGCCCAAGAAGGGAGATCTTGCAGACTGCAATAATTGGAGAGGAATAACTCTTCTCTCAGTTCCCAGCAAAATACAAGGCAGGATAATTAAACAGAGAATCTCAAAAGCAGTAGACCACAAACTGAGGAAAGAACAAGCATGATTTAGAAAGAACAGAAGATGTGCAGATCATATATTTACCCTCAGGAACATTATAGAGCAGTGCTCAGAATGGCAAAGACAGCTGTACATTAATTTCGTTGATTTTGAAATGGCTTTTGACAGCATACATAGGGACAGTTTATGGAAAATACTGAGGGCTTATGGAATTCCAAGCTGCATAGTGTCAATCATAAAAAGCCTTTATGCCAACTTTACGCGTAGCATTGGGCAGAGCAACCTAACCTTTGAAGTGAAGACAGGAGTACGACAGGGATGCCCCTTATCAACCACTCTATTTTTAAGTCATAGACTGGGTGATGCGCCAGACAACAGAGGGCAGTTCAAGAGGAATAAGATGGACTACATTTTCTACATTGGAAGATCTGGAATATGCAGATGACATTGCACTGCTAGCACATTCACATCAACACATCCAGGAAAAAACGGATAGACTTAATAAGTATAGCCAGCAGGTGGGCTTGAACATCAACCTAAAGAAGACAGAGGTCATGACGCTCAATGTGAGCAACCCTGAGCCCATATCAGTAAGGAATCAGCAACTGGAACAGACAGACGCCTTCACATACCTAGGATGCATAGTAACACCAGATGGCGGAGCAAGCAAAGACATCAACAACAGAATGAACAAAGCAAGAACAGCCTTTTTTAGTCTAAACAACATCTGGAAGTCCTCTCAGTACAGCACAAGCACAAAATTAGGATTATATCAGAGTTGAGTGGATTCTGTGCTTCTCTGTGGCGCGGAGAGCTGGAGAGTTACATAGAAGGAAATGTCGAAATTGTCCTCTTTTCACACAACATGCCTAAGAAAAATTCTCCGAATCTTTTGGCCAAATACCATCACCAATCAAGATCTGCTTACTCGGAGCAAGCAAGAGGACATGCACACCATCATAGCTGGCAGACGCTGGAGCTGGGTTGGTCATGTCCTCAGAAGAGACCCCGATGTCATCACAAGAACAGCTATGTTATGGACCCCTGAAGGAAAACGAAAGAGAGGCCGACCAAAAACAACTTGGCGGAGGACAGTGGAGGCTGAGATGCAAAGAATGAACCAGAGTTGGGGCACTGTACTAAGGATAGCCACCGACCGAGCAAAGTGGAATCAGTTTGTTGTTGCCCTACAAGACGCCACTAGGCGTGTTGGCCACTGACTGCTTTGACGGTCGGCGGCTAAGCATCAAAGAAGAAGAACATTAGACAGTAATGTATTTCTCTTCGTGACCAAGACAAAAGCAAAACCAAAAAAAAAAAAAAAAACCTTTTTAACTCTGACCATCACATGGACAGTTTGATGCGTCAAAATGTGGGTGTATTTTTCCTCCACATGCTCCTAGTGCGTGGATTTACTTATAGTCCGGTGTCTCATGTCTGTGCTGTACATCATGTGTATATTTACTTATAATTTTTGCTCCATTTCAAACTCTTTCTCATACAGCTTAGAATGATAATATGTATGTATGTATGTATGTATGTATGTATGTATGTATGTATGTATGTATGTATGTATGTATGTATGTATGTATGAGGTAACAGCCCCCATTAACGCTGTATGAATTTATGCAAATTTACTTTATGAAAATTCTAATGATTCTCCTATATGCCATGCTGTATTTCATTTTATCATGTTAGTGCATATCAATGTATTTTCTGGAGAATAAAGATTCTGTTATGTATGTATATAGATAGAACCAGACAAGTGCCAGTGGAACAAGAGTTGAGAAGAAGACGCTGGCGATGGATAGGACACACACTGAGGAGTCCTGTTGATAGCATTACAAGGCAGTCCTTGTTCTAGAATCCACAGGCAAAGAGAGGCAGAGGTAGACCCAAAAAAACACATGGAGAAGAGAACTGGATACAAAGGTGAAAATGATGATGAAAACAACGAGCGGATGGCACAGGACAGGAAGACTTGGCATGTGTTTGTTGAAGGTCTATGCTCCTCGGAGAACTAAAGGGTATTGATTGATTAAGTATATATATACTTGAATGTTTCAAATGTAGTTGCAGTTGATCTCTGAAGAAAAACCTCACCTTCAGGCATGTCGTACATGGCGACTAATATGATGTTGTGTTTGGGGCTGACAGTCACATATATAAAACTAATTGCCACATAAACAACCACTGTAAGATTATGTGACTGCTTGGTGCAGGCTTCCTGTAAGATGACTAGTTGTAGTGGTGGCTCCATGCTCCGTAAGGAACGCAGTGGAAGAGAATGGATAACGATGGATATAAAAGGAAATGCCTTCATGCTGGCTGTGGTTCAACCGCGACGGACTATGGAATTCAGGAAAGTCATTTATACATAGTATATTGACAACTTTCACAATTGCCTCAAAGTTGCAGGATGGATAAAACCAGGAATGACATTGGAAGCCGCAAACAAATATGCAGCGGATTTAATTCTCAACGCATACGGGGAAAGCACTACAGGCGGCTGATACCTGGGAGTAAGACCAAAAGTGGGTCCGATCTCTTTTAATGGAGATGGAAGGCTGAAAGACTTTTTCGATTGGTGGACCACTTCTGATCATCAGATTGCCACCTCTGTATATAGTTTCCTGTTGGTACTAAACATTCTATCACAAATGTATATGTGTGTGTACTTACGTACTTAGTCGTTCCTCTTCTGAACTGGGATGTAGATGTTTGCCAGAGAGAGTGCCATACTATCCTATCGGCTGTCTTCCTCCTGGCCTGGTTCTCATCTAGTCCTCAGTCCTTCAGAGATTGTCTAATGTTGTCGTCCCTGCGAACTTTGGGTCGTCCTGGACGTCTGGATTCCTGGCTTTTAGTTTTCCATATTTGTCGTGGTTACCGATCTTCTCCCAGTCTGCAGACATGACCAAACCACCGTTACCTTGAATTTCTGTATGCAATAAAAACTTCTTGTGGAGAAAAAAAAAAAACAACCTAATTTTCATCCACTTTGGTACCTGGGTCAAACCTAAAATAAAACCGGCCGAATAGAAAAGGGGTCAATAACACATGCATCCAAAATGGTTTGACATTTGAGGACATTATCAACACACAACAACTCGTAAAGAATAATCATTGTAACATAAAAAACTAACGCCATTCACAACATGACATAATCTCTTTCAAGCTTAAATAAAGTATAAATAAAAACCCATACTGGCGAAAGACAAAAAATTAATAAAAACACTGCAGCATTGATTTTTGTTTCACGGCTCTGCCGGTAATGCATTTCAATCATGCTCCTTTGCGATGTTGCAAAGATACACCAGGAGCAACGGAAAAAGCATGAAAATACCTCCATTGTCCATACTAAATGGATAAACTGCGTTTGTATAACTCCTGCTGGAAGTTAATAATTACTTTCTTTTTTCTCCGTTCTTTGAAATGAAAAGGTCAGCCTCATTCTGATTTCTTCTCCAGTTTTTAGCGCAAATTTCAGTCCTGTAGAAGTTGAGCTTTGATTAAAAATGGGAGTTGCAAGGATTTTTGGCTTGCATGTGAGAGATTTGCATGTGAGAGACACAGAAATGGCACGCTCAAGTTTCGTACGCTCACGACCTAGACACGAGATAATGCGCATATTAACAAGTAACCCAGAACGAGAAATCATTATGTTGCACTTTTACTGTATCCTGTCCTGATGACGTTACTAATTCTCTTGTCGTCTTTTTATTCCTTTCCATTATACAAGGTGTCCATAAAGTCTCTTTACAATTTAACAAATTTATTACAAAGGCAAATGAAAAGACAAATATGTGGAAATTATTACAAAATAAGAAGAAGATATTGAAGTTTTTTTGCCTCATTTAATACATCTCTATATGGGCACCATTAGTTGCACGAAGCACATCAAGACGGTACTCGATTTCTTGCCATGTTCGCTGTAGCATAGCCTCATCAATGGTGGCAATGGTATCAGTGATCTTTTGCTTTAGGTCAGTGATGTCCCGTATCTTTGTTCGATACACGATATCTTTAACATCCCCCATAGAAAGAAGTCCAGGGGAGTGATATCTGGTGAACGAGGTGGCCAGGGAATAGGGCCATCCCTTCCAATCCACCGGTCTGGAAATGTTTGATTTAGGAACCCACGAACATGCAGTCCCCAATGTGGTGGTGCACCATCTTGCTGGAAAATGATGGTTTGTTGAAATACGATAAAGGTATGTGATTAAAAACTTTGATAACCACTGAGTACATAGAACAAATCTGATTAAGATATCTCATCAATTGCCTTTGTAATAAATTTGTTAAATTGTAAAGAGACTTTATGGACACCCTGTATTTCAACTTAATTAGGTCTCGTAGTCAAACTTCCCATAAATCAATGCAGTATACAAAGATTACAAAGTAATTTTCACGGTACAACGCGTGCCTTGTCCGTATTTTCCCAAAACGTTTTTTTTTTCATTGTTCGTTTTAGGACATTTTATTTACACAATTCGTAAAATAGGGATGGTGAAGCATACTCTTACTTATACTGACAGGGAAAACTCGTCTTAAATTTTTTTTTAAGTTATGAGTAGGTTGTCGGAGTGGTTAAAAAGTATGGCGCCCGCCTCTAATTCTAAAAGTACCTTGTTCGCTTCCAGCATAGGGAATATAACTGATGGGAATTTTTTCAGAACCAGTGGTTGCTAATGATGTCATACTCCCCTCCTCCCTGATCTTCTGGGTAGTGAGATTGGATGTCTAGCCTTCTCAGATAAGGGCTAAAAATAGGAGGTCCCTTGTGCAAGTTTCAGCACCTTACAGCACCTTACAGCACCTTACAAATCCCTCGGTAGTTTGAAATCGTAAAGAATAGGCCGCTTCCCTGGCAAAATTTAAACATTAGGAAACCTACCCACCACAAAAAATAGTTATAGAATGAGTGGTTCTTTTATACACACACTGGGATCATCGCCGGTGCTACGGAGCTCGATCACTATGCTAAGATCATCCTTGTGTGGTTTGAGGGAGGAGATCGGAAAACTGATGGAATTGGCCGTGTGCACAAAAGAAGGTTCTTAAAATCAAAATCAAATCCTATAAAATTAAGAAATGAGTAAACCCATAACAGTCGTGATTTACCCTGCATCAAAGCAACTGATAACAGTATTGTCTGATATGGAAATCTAATCTGGGACAAAGTGACTACTTTTGAATAAATTTTAACAATTGTACAATTAATTTGATGAGGCAAAGCAAAATCTGTCATGTGGATGTGTTATTTTTTTCTTAACCAGTTGCAGTTGAGCTTTCAGCCCTTCGGCCCAATGACATGTCATTGCGAGGCTGGGGAGCCTGTGGACTTTCCTTCCAACCCGGTCATGAGCTTCGCTCCTTCCCATCCACAGAGGGTTTATCATAGGAGCCGTTCAGGTTATTCAGTCAAAATCCAGGCCGATGACACTACTTCAAATGCCCACGCCCGGATTTGAACATTGAACACCTGACCGCCAGCACAATATGGTAACCATTACACCAGCGAGGCTCCCTGGATGTGTTGTTTAAGTCAGTGACAAGCAACAGCTCACGTGACTAGCACATGGTATTGTCAGGGTTAAGTGTCATGAAAGAAACTGTAAATTAACCTTATTCACCGACCGCGCAAGATGGCGTAAATGGTCATGTTTCTTCACATGTTGTCACCAGTGTTGTTTAACCATTCTGTTGTTGACTTCTTTCCATACCTATTGCTACTTAGTCGTTCCTCTTCTACCCTGGGGTGTAGACGTTTTCCATACTATTGTCACGATTTAACTCACTCCTGACACACACTCATGTGCCCCCCTCTTTCCTGTTCACAACCCATCTACCTCGGAACTTTACCTTCTCTGAGAATTAATCGTAATCCCAGTGAGCGGAAAACTTTCATTACATTTAGATTGAATAGGTTTACATTTACCTCTACATTGGTGTGGTGAAGTGGGATGTTATAAATATTTATAGGGGACTTAGTGTACTGACTGAGATCAGCTGTGAAGGTATCTATATCTATTAAGAGTAGTGTATTATAGATAACCTTACTTGCTACCACATATCTATATATCTCAGTCAGAATTATTCTGGAATAGTGTGATGACTACGTTATGTGTCTAGGGTATGTGTATGATGAAGTGTAAGTCACAACAACAGACAGATAAACAATTTAATTTAATCCACTACTCTTGACAACACTGTGACACTCACATACATATAACACTCTATGAAAATATCTTAAGGAGTCACTGATAACTTTTCAAATAACAATATGTATTCATTGTTGTCATAAAGGTATATGTGTCCTGATTCAAATACAAAGGAACCAGGAATCACAATCAATTTTAATTACAAGTATATGTACAGACTTTATCAATATGAATATTGTAGTGACATATATTATTAAAAAATATCCTATGTGTGTCAGTTGTGTGTAGTAGTAATATGAGGTAATACTGGTTTTGTTTTGTTCAAGCTCTGTTGGTATTTGTCATCATGACTTCAATAGTTTGTCTTTTGGGACTAGTATTAGAGATGTTCTCAGTTCCTGATATTAAGACAATTAAATTCCCCTCTGAATGTTATTTTTACAAAGTCATTTCAAGATGAGGGGACATAATGTTGAGCTCAGCTGGCCAAATCAGCTTATCTTGCGTGATGGCGACAGGAAAAGACTCTTCTGCTCGAATTCTCCCCTGGGCTCTGGAGACACCTCACTGATAGCTAGATGGACCAAGGAGTATGCTGTCCGACTCTGGATTCAGCACAGCTCTAACCAGGTGCTGCTCAATACCATCAAGACCACGGTCCCTGAAAACAAGAAGGATGTACCTTCTACTTCATAACTAATTTATACTTTCTTTTTACACTGAGCACAATACATCACAAACATTGAGTTCAGAGCGTTAGGCCAACTGTCAGCTTCATCTGAAATACTTTATACCAGTATTTACCTCCTTAATGGTTACCACGCCTCTGCACTTCCAGCATTATTTCTGTCTAATCAATAATCTAGGTGTCAGTGTACTGTTTGGCCATTCCATGCAGTTTTACTTTCCTCCGACACCTTCTGTTCAGGCGGGAGCATTATAGGTTTTACATCATGTTGGCTACTGAACTACACATATATACAGGCATAAATTAACAATTCACATTCAATTTTCATTACAAGATACTGAATGGTTTAAGCTTACCACAATTCATAGAATAAACACAGATACGTTGATTAGCAATGAATTCTGGCACAAATTCCCATCTGCTTATGTTCCAGGCTTTTATTTAGCAAAATATGAGCTGGCTTCAACGCACTGTGGCTTTATCAAGCTTATTTGCACTAGTGGTCTCGAACTAACGCTCCTAAGTGAGTATATCAGCGAGTCTAGCCAATGGAGCCACGTTTCGACAAGTGTTTGAAAAAATGTTACCTTTTCACGTCTCCCCTAACAACGAAAGATAGTATTTATAGCCCGACCAATCGTGGTTAGTCTTTCATTTGTTGCGCTCCAATCAATTTGGAGTTTACATGGTAGGCTATTTCTGTAACGTAAGGTTTTGTTCAAACACGTTATAAAAAAATTTTATGAGCAGAAATGATTTTATGTTGTCAGGCATCCCCACTATTTTATTTTGGTTATAATTTATTAATTCCTGGACTATTTGCGTAACGTTTTACATATTCTTTGTCAGCAAGCCCTAAGGAACCCAAATATCCAAATTTAAAAGAGCTACGTGGCTGCGTTCAAAATATGCAATTCCTTCTACCTCCTGTTTCGAAGATGTGCTGTCTGGGTACTGTAATGTTTTCAAACGTAAACCCATTGATAAGGGTGGATTTGAGCTGAAGTGGTAACTTGCCACCCTTATCGACACCTGGTATTAAAGTGTAAGATGTAGGTGTCTTCTCTGATTTAGGATGTTGCTGTGTATGTGGTAGTGGAACAGTTCACAGGGTTATCACACAGGCAACATGACGTGTAGAGTCATAGAAAGGGTAACTTCGTTGTATAAGTTTCTTCCATTTATTGCACGCCACAAAACAGTCATGATACTTATGACATCAACATAGTTAACGAGTTCAGCAAGATGATATGGCACATTGAAAACAATTTCTGTAGTCAGCAATGACAGCTGTTGTATATATGCGTCATAAGACATCACAGTTCAATAGATTCAGAAATTCATAAATCATAGAGTTCTAGTTCGTGAAGCTGTATAAATAATAATAATCTCTATAACTTCTGCAACAGTGTCAGCTACAGATCTTCAATGTTCATAAACAATAATAAATGCTCCCATTCTGATGCTAGCAGATCAGATGTATACAATCAGTCCGTTTACTGTCTGCACGTGAATAGCATACATGGGCTACAGGTCAGCTCGACCTTTATAATGTTCCTAAGTCTAACCATCTGACTTGGACGTGATCTCTGATATAACGAATCCTGGAACACAGACAATAGTCTTGTTGGTCTAGAGCGACCCATATATATTTAACTAGTTCAGGTATACAGATACCGGTGACTTAATCCTAGTCAAAGTACCTCTCCATTTTGCATCACACAGGCGAGCAAATAGGCGACAAAATGACGAACCTCTAGATGATAGCATAAAGTTCGATACAAGAGGAATTACCTTATTTCGGAAAATCAACCATGAACATATGCCTCCAGGCAGGCGTGAATAATACTGGGAAATAGTCTAGTTAGCTAACTAACTCACAAAGACACTGTATTTCCCTCAGAAAATCACAAGACGCAGGTCGCGTCTGCTCGCTTCTTAAACCATTTCTCAACTGCCGAACTGGGCGGAACACACAGAACGAACTCCCAGCTTTTGACATGCGCAGAACGACAATCTCTGAGTTGCCGTTCACAATAAGACGATTCTAAGAACATTCGAGATAAAAGTCTTACACAGTCGCGCCTTTTATGGTCATGAAAAGAAGCGTTAAGAAAGGTTTCCGACATCTACCATAGTTGACTGGTACTACCAAATAAGGAGATGTGGTCACGCTTCGTTCAAGAAATTATAGACCGAACGTGTCTCTATACAAGAGAAGGCAACTCCTAAAAAATTGTAGTCTCGATAACTCGGATTATGTCCCTTTGACCATAGAAAACATAATACACACTTCAGTCAAAAAAATGATCATACATATGAAAAATGTTTATACAAACGAAAAATAATAATGATCCGTGCGTAACATTACCGCACCCTCCCTGGAAAAAAAAAATGAAACATTTTTTTTTTAAATCCTGGAGCCGGAAAAAATCTAGGCTCCTAACGCACGTATGATGCGTGGATATATACCTAACAAATTAGCTCAACGCATGGAGCGACACTGAGATCATATCTCAGATCCTTAGAGAAAAAATTTATCTAAGTATACGCTGATATATTCCAGGAAGGTGCCACCAACACACGCCACAATGATGGCAACAACATAATGACAATCAAATTATTCTCATACCAATTTATGAAATTAAATATATTATGTGTTATCATACAATGTGTTGCAAATAGCGGTGTAATTTACTAATATACCGCACTATATTATTACATTTTATAAAGTAACAGTAATTAATAAGTAATACATGTGTTGATCTTCGGTGACATAAAACATTCAATAGAAGAAGATGTGGACATCATCCGCTCCCAATGTAGGACAGGACTTGATATCCTCAAAGTTCCACAATGGACATAAACTCGCAGACTTCAATGATGTGCTGCGAAAATATCAATAACACAAATTTTAAAGACAACTGGTAAATTTCTTAATACAATCCTGAAAATAATTTATTTAAATGTGGCCGAGTGATCTTTTGGCCCGTATATCACTAACTAAGCCTTCTTAGATAATTACATGGTACAATGTTATAAATTTCCCTCAAAAAAAAAAAAAGTGAGACAAAATCTACTAACATGTCATTATAACATTGGACTGTATATCAGGAAATATATATATATGACAGAAGAATCATGTGGAATCGTGTGGACATCTGGACAGAATGTCTGCCATTACATTATCCGAACCACGGATAGCTCGAACCGAGAAATGAAATGGTTGAAGAGCTATGGCATAACGAGTGGACCTCGAGCTCTTCAAGTTTTTGCTCTGAATAGCAGTAAGCGCTTTCTGGTCGGTTTCCACAATGAAATGTGCGCCTGGAAGAAATCTTTGTAACTTCAGAATAGACCATACCATCGCCAATAACTCACGGTCTAAAACCGAGTAATTCTTTTCTGCAGCGTTTAATTTCCTAGAGATATACATCACCGGATGCAAAGTATCAGAATACTCCTGCATTAGTGCTGCCCCAATCCCTGTTGACGAGGCGTCACTTCGAAGAACAAAAGTCTTCTCAATAGTAGGTAACTTAAGAATAGGTGGAGATGAAAATAGGGCTTTAACCTGGTCCAATGAGGATTGACATTCTTTAGACCAGCGGATCAGATTAGGCGACCCTTTCTTCAATAAAGTAGAAAGCGGTGCCATAATGGAGGACAGATTCGGAATGAATCGTCCGTAGAATTGAATCAAACCTAATAGACTCCTTACTTGTTTCTTCGTCTTAGGGACCGAAATGTTAAGTATTTTTTGAAACATTGTGGTCCTCTGTCTTTAAAAGACCATGACCAACCCGATGACCTAGGAAAGAAATCTCGCTAAATCCTATAAAGGCTTTAGAGGGTTTTGCAGTCAAGTTATACTCGCGAAGAGTAGACAGTAATTCGTATAAACCCAAATAATGATCTTCCCAAGAATCACTGAATAGACAGATATCATCTAGGTATGCTATGACATCTGTACGATATGCGAGAATTCGCCGCATCATGCGTACGAATGTAGCAGGGGCGTTCATAAGACCAAAAGGCATGAAATTCCATTGGAATAAACCCCTAGGTGTAGAAAAAGCTGTAAAAGGTTTGGCACGTTCAGTTAGCGGGACTTGCCAATAACCTTTAGACAAATCTAGTTTGGTAAAGAATCTAGAATTAGAAAGTTTATTGAGTAGCTCTTCTAATGAAGGCATAGGTTCAGCATCGAACTTCGTAACTTGGTTCAATTTGCGATAATCTACGCAAATGCGAATGTTATTATCCTTCTTTCGAACAATAACCATAGACGAAGAGTATGCTGAAGTGGATGGTTCAATGATTTCCAAACGTATCATTTCATCCAACTCTTTTTCGACTTGAGACTGGAAATGGATAGGTATTGGATATGGTCTGACTCTGATAGGATTGTGATCAGTTAGCACAATGTCATGTTCTATGACATGTGTGTGTCCCGGGATGTCTGTAAGAACATCCTGAAATGTTTGCAACATCGAAGAAACTTGTCGATGTTCCTCAGCGGAAAGATTTGGAGAAACGGTCACGTTTTTCCAAGATTCCGTAGAATAAAGTGGGACCATAGAAAGAGGAAGATTGACATCAGAAAAAGTAGTTTCCTCATCCTGTATAACTGACAGAGATGAGTACTGACCATGAGTTGCTTGTGAATTGTCCGTAGCCTGGAAAATAGGCTGCAAATAGTCAGGTCTTTCATAAAATTCTGTGAGCATATTTATGTGGAAAGTTTTATGCTTTCCATCAATATCGACAACATAGTCGACATCAGAAATTTTGGAGACTATTGCATATGGACCTTTCCATGCAATTAGAAGTCTGTTCTCCCTTGAAGGAAGTAGAACGAGAGCTTTGTCACCTGGACAAAGTTGTCGTAGACATCTATTCTTATTTGCAAACTGCCTTGCCTTTTCTTTAGCAAATTCTGAAGACGAAGTTGCTAGTTTGCATGCCTCGATGATCTTTTGCCTAAGAGCAATGACGTACTCATAAGAAGATTGAGTCTCATCGCTAATATTATCGGCAGTGATTAGATCGTGAAGTAAAGACATAGGGCCGCGCGGTTGCGCGCCAAAGACAAGTTCAAAAGGGGAAAACCCCGTATGTTCATTGGGGACCTCTCTATACGCAAAGAGAGCCGCGGGTAAGACCCTGTCCCAATCCTGAGGATGATCCTCAGTTATTTTACCAAGTAAAGTTTTCAGAGTCCTATTTAAACGTTCGACCAACCCATTAGACATTGGGTGATAGATACTGCTGAGAGACCTTTTAATGTGTAGCATAGACATTACCTGTGACATAGTGTCTGATATAAGTTGAGTGCCATGGTCTGACAATATTTCTCCGGGAAAACCCAAGCGAGAAAATATCAGCCAAAGAGCGTCTGCGATATCAGCAGTTGAGATGCTCTTGAGAGGTATTGCCTCTGGCCAACGTGTGCACATATCGACACATGTAAGGATAAATTGATGTCCTCTAGCCGACTTAATTCTAAAAGGACCGATAATATCTATTGCCATTTTTTGAAAAGGGCGAATAGGAATGTCAGCAGCCTGGATAGGCGCAGCATGTCGTGGTCCTTTAGATTTGACCTCCTGACATACTTTGCAAGAGCGACAGTACATTCGTATGTCCTTGCTCACAAATGGCCAAAAGAAAGCCGCAAGAACCCTCGACTTTGTACGGGAAAAACCCATATGTCCAGCACATTGCGAGTCATGAGCATGTTGCAATATTTGCAATCTCATGCTCTTAGGCACAAGAATTTGTGAATGAGTGGACGTAGTCGAGTCTTGTACCATACGTACAAGTACGCCGTTCTTCATAGAAATCCAAGATTTCCTATTAGTGTTCTGATTAGGATCACCTTTTTTTGCTAGAATGAAGAATTTTTGTAAAGAAGGATCTTCTTCTTGCAATTTGATAAATGAGTCACGTGTAATAGTCAAGTGACTATCTTGGTCATTTACTTCATCATTATTAGTTAATGAAGTTTGAGGTGGATCCAGAGCATGTGCTCTTGTGACCACCGCATTGGTAGCTTCAATGTTTTGCTCTTCCCAAACAGCAATCTGCTGTGGGGTACATTCCCTAACTCCGTGAATACGACCAATAATAAGGTCCGCAATAGGGTTTGGAAGTAGACACGCGTGGACCTCTCCCGTGAAGAAAGGAGTAGCAATGTGTATTATAGCAGTAGGATACTTTTCTAACGTGCCACCAAATGTGACACATTTGATGACTTTTCCTGTAGCACAGGATGGATCTACAAGAGATTGCCTAACGCCGACAGTAGTACATCCAGAATCAAACAACACTGAGACTGGATTACTATTTACTAGCCCCTTATGTAATATAAGAGAACCTCTCCCATCATGAGCAACATTAGCAGGAAGAGCGGGCAAAGGATGACCACAGCTTAAAGTACTAACGGTTTTCGGATCAAATAAAGTACTGCATTGGATACATTTATTTGCCCTACCAAAATCAAAAGATGAGCATCCGATAGCATTATGGTCTTTATCATTATTAACCTGTTTATCTGCTCCCTGAGATTCTTGTTGAACAGAGTTTGTCTGTTGATATCTTTTTCTCTTATGTTGCGATCTACCGCGACCATTATTGCCTCTGCAATTATCATTAAAGTCCCTACTGTAATTTTTATCCTGGTTTGAGTTCCAGTTTCCATAACTGTCATTACTATCTCTATGCTGTTGAGAACCTCTATTATCTTGGTATTGAGGGCTCTGAGAAAAATAGTTTCCTCTATACCGATTACCTTTGTGAAAATTTCTAAAGTTAACCGGAGTAGAATAACGTGTAGTATTAGGTTGTCTCCAGTTCTGGGAAGAAGAATCACCCTGGAATTGATCGCTATGGTTCTGGGGATAATTACGTAGGTGCTGCACGAAAGCATAATAGCAACTGGATATAGACTCTTCATTTCACTCTGTAGGAGGTTAGATCTTAAGGGTTATGTGCGGATGTTTTTAGTCTAGGTTTTTATAGTGATTAGTTTCTCAGGCTATAGAGATATTACATTACTGGCGCTACAGTCATTATTTTCCATTTACATGTATATTAGGCTTTTTAGGCTTTACGCTCATGATAAAAATAGAAAGATAGATATTGCTTACATTATACAGAAGACATATACCGCTTTATATCTATAGAGTAAAAAAATCCATTAAGAGCTTTTACATATGTATTTTCTGTCTTAGAACAACTCAAAAACCCATCGTAAAAAAAAGTTAGACGGAATGCGCTGAGATGAATTCAGAGAAATTCAACTCCTAGTTTCTTTGGTAACATGGTTTATATCTATTTAAGAACTGGATAATCCGTCCTCGTTAAGCTGGTACTTCTTAACAATGCCGCCCTGACAACTCATAGTTGTTTTTGTCAGGGACATCTACCATACTCAACAAAGTCAAAGGCATCACCTCCCTAAGTCATCTTGGGACAGATGA
>JAMPIV010018274.1:0-12372 GCA_024509875.1 Oreohelix idahoensis | reverse complement strand
TCAGCTCAAGGTACCTGACATCTCGTTTGCCTTCAGACTTCTACATTAATGACTCTTATAAAGGCAGTAGTCAGCTCAAGGTACCTGACATATCGTTTGCCTTCAGACTTCCACATTAATGACTCTTATCAAGGCAGTAGTCAGCTCAAGGTACCTGACATCTCGTTTGCCTTGAGACTTCCACATTAATGACTCTAATAAAGGCAATAGTCAGATCAAGGTACCTGACATCTCGTTTGCCTTCAGACTTCCACATTAATAACTCTAATTAAAGGCAGTAGTCAGCTCAAGCTTCCTGACATCTCGTTTGCCTTCAGACTTCACATTAATGACTCTTATCAAGGCAGTAGTCAGCTCAAGGTACCTGACATCTCGTTTGCCTTCAGACTTCCACATTAATGTCTCTAATAAAGGCAGTAGTCAGCTCAAGGTACCTGACATCTCGTTTGCCTTCTGACTTCTACATTAATGACTCTAATAAAGACAGTAGTCAGCTCAAGGTACCTGACATCTCGTTTGCTTTCAGACTTCTACATTAATGACTCTAATAAAGGCAGTAGTCAGCTCAAGGTACCTGACATCTCGTTTGCCTTCAGACTTCTACATTAATGACTCTTATAAAGGCAGTAGTCAGCTCAAGGTACCTGACATCTCGTTCTACTTCAGACTTCTACATTAATGACTCTAATAAAGGCAGTAGTCAGCTCAAGGTACCTGACATCTCGTTTGCCCTCAGACTTCCACATTAATGACTCTAATAAAGGCAGTAGTCAGCTCAAGGTACCTGACATCTCGTTTGCCTTCAGACTTCCACATTAATGACTCATATAAAGGCAGTAGTCAGCTCAAGGTTCCTGACATCTCGTTCGCCTACAGACTTCCACATTAATTGATCTTATAGAGGCCAGTATAGTAAGCTCGGAGCTAACTGACCTAGTCATCCCGCTTGACCTACAGACTTCCACATTTAATGACTCTTATAAAAGGCAGTAGTTAGCTCAATGTACCTGACATCTCGTTTGCCTTCAGACTCCCACATTAATGACTCTTATAAAGGCAGTAGTAAGCTCAAGGTATCTGACATCTCGTTTGCCTTCAGACTTCCACATTAATGACTCTAATAAAGGCAGTAGTCAGCTCAAGGTACCTGACATCTCGTTTGCCTTCAGACTTCTACATTAATGACTCTAATAAAGGCAGTAGTCAGCTCAAGGTACCTGACATCTCGTTTGCCTTCAGACTTCTACATTAATGACGCTTATAAAGGCAGTAGTCAGCTCAAGGTACCTGACATCTCGTTTCCCTTCAGACTCCTACATTAAAGACTCTTATAAAGGCAGTAGTCAGCTCAAGGTATCTGACATCTCGTTTGCCTTCAGACTTCTACATTAATGACTCTTATAAAGGCAGTAGTCAGCTCAAGGTACCTGACATCTCGTTTGCCTTCAGACTTCCACATTAATGACTCTTATAAAGGCAGTAGTCAGCTCAAGGTACCTGACATCTCGTTTGCCTTCAGACTTCCACATTAATGTCTCTAATAAAGGCAGTAGTCAGCTCAATGTTCCTGACATCTCGTTTGCCTTCAGACTTCCACATTAATGACTCTAATAAAGGCAGTAGTCAGCTCAAGGTACCTGACATCTCGTTTGCCTTCAGACTTCCACATTAATGACTCTAATAAAGTGTGGTGAAAAATTCTAATACCCCTATATAAATTAGAACATAAATGTAAAGCAGAACGAAATAATACGATAGGAAGAAGAATGGAGAAGGACCAGTGCGTTCCTAGTATAGATAACGCCTTAGTTGTATAACGCCGTAATGGCTAACACAAGATTTCTACTTGTCCTAATTCATTCATTCCTAAATAAAATGCATAAGCCTAACGATACGGCGATAACCGTAGTTCTAAAAATAGAATGTGTAGTAAAATCTTTTAGTCGACCTTGATTTTAAAAACCAACACTAGTGCAAAATAGCGCACAAGGTTAGCCTTGGAAAGACAGACGGGATTAGAAGAAGAGAGAGAGAGAAGTAGACGGACCATGGAACACAGTAGCGCAAGCCACTCGCTGTGTGTCTAACAATAAACCAACTCGCAGTGTGCATGGCCTAATTTTTTCAAATAAACAGTGATGAAAAAAACTACGCCTTAACGATACGATATTGGGTTTTGAAAACAGGTTTAATTCTTATTAGGAAACCTGAATTTTTACGTAGTGCTCCTGACTTTATACTGATAGTACGGTCGTAAAGGATTGAACAGGTGGTAGTTGAAATTAAAAAAAGATCGTATTCTTAACTACACCACTTAGCCCCTTGAAAATCATATATTCGTGTACAAGAAGGCTAGTGGACTAAGAATGTGTAAGAAATTATCTAAAAAGTCCAGTAGATAATTAGATATTGGTAATAAAACATATAGAGAACAGAGATACTGTCAGGTTTGGTCATATCTGCTTGGGGATGGAAATCCCTGATTTTTGTGAAACATAGTAGTGACAGAAAGTCTAAGATAGTACGTGGGAGGCCATTGGGCTGAACTTTTGAAGTTAGAAGAAATTGGGTTGGGTGACCTATGAATAACAAATAAATGCCTAGAAATGGGAGTAGAAGTGAATGAAAAATGTTGGAATGACTGGGTACTTCTTTTGAATATATTCAAAACGATTTGTCAATACACTGGATTTTTGCAGATGAAATCTTTGAGGGGACGCCATAGCGTTACACATTTGAGAGATGAGAGTTAGCAGGTTTATCCAAAATTAAATTTTAGATAACAGCTTGGACATACTGCAGATCAAACTGTGCCAGTCATCTTTAGTGTGTTTTCCTTACGAATTGTGGTAAGCTAGACATTTTTGATCTGTATTTTATATGAAAATTGAATGTGAAATGATAAATTATGTATGATTGTGTGCGGTTTCAGTAGCAAACAGGAGGCAAAGACTAGATATTGCTCCACCATGTAAAA
Source organism: Oreohelix idahoensis (assembly GCA_024509875.1). NCBI lineage: Eukaryota > Metazoa > Mollusca > Gastropoda > Stylommatophora > Oreohelicidae > Oreohelix > Oreohelix idahoensis. The sequence continues at coordinate 9,395 of JAMPIV010018274.1, read as the reverse complement.
GATTGTTAGAGCGGAGAATAACTGCATATATATATTGGATTGCCATATAGTAACATAACACCTATCCTATTGTATGGAAGGGATTACAGCTGGAATTGCAGTGGCGGTGTAACCATTAAGGGGAGGATAACTGGTGTATATTGTCACCGGAATAGCTAGCAGTTGGCCAGAAGCGTTGATCTTTATGTTTGTTTGTACTGTCATGTACTTCAGTGTGGAATAATATTGTATACTAGTTTAGTAAGAAGGATGCATAACCTTCACTTTCAGGGACCGTGGTATAGATGGTGATATTGCATCGTCCGGTCTGAGTACTGCGTGATCCAGAAAAGAAGTTGGCAGCAGACTCCCTGCACAAGATAGCGGCCATTGCCTATCATATTATCAAACTGAGAAGCAAGCGAGCAGAGGATACAGGTTTCCTGCAGCTGCATTATGAGATAAGAGCATGTCAGCACGTAAAGCCCAACCTTCAATCAAATACCCCTGAATTGAACTTTATTAAAAAGACAAAAGGGACTTTTAGAAATTGTATAAGAAACAGAATCTGTGAATCCTTAATATTATTTCCACCAGTAACAAACATGAAGTCGTGATGACAAACAACAACCTAGCATTTAAAGCCAGTATTACCTCATAATAATCCATCACAACAGTACACTTATATTACAATACTATTATAGGTCTGGACAAAGATCTTTTGTATAAAATCTTGTACATAAACATTGTGCTTACATTTGATTGTGATTCCTGATTCACATTGTAGTAGGATCAGGATATCTATATATTGAAAAGCTAATACTATTGTATAAAATTTAACACTTGACTTATTTAAGATAAATCTTTAGAGTTTGTTAAGTGTTTGTGATTGTCATATTGTTGTAGGATTGTAAGTTTGAATAAGTTAGGGCTTAGTCTTTTTGGTATCTTTATGTGGTTGGATGTGAGGACGGAGTTACACTTAGGTTACTGGGGTAGGCCTATGTTTATGAGGTAGACAGTTTCGGTGGAAGTGGCATCAGTTGCAGTTTTGTAGTTGTTATAGTTTGGTGAGGTGTATCACAACTTGTATGAAGTTTTGGTTGACGTTGTCACCCGTGTAGGTGTGGGTGTGGACACCTGGTTAAAGTGGGGGAGTTGTAGCGATTTTGGTGGGCAGTACATTAGAGTCACCACTGTGAATTTTTCTAATAATCTGTGGGGGGTTTTGGATAAAGGCTATATTGGTATTTGTTCTCAGGTTTTCTGCCATTCCTCACCCATTGACCCCTGCCAGGCTTTTCCGTTTTAATCGGTGTTTAGGTTAGTATTCGGTTGCTTTCTTTGTGCTCTTGTTCCCTCGTTACTCCTTTTGTTTATTGTGTATGTTCCCCCCTATATACTGACACAGAAAAATTAATGACTTTTTTTAAAATGGATTGGGTTGCATGAATATATGTTAAATGAGATCGATCTGATGACTAAGTTTTAGAATGATTGTGTTTCGCGTGAGTTATTTAACGCTGCAATTGTCATTCAGTGCCATAGGGGTGTCGTTGTATAGATTGGTTCCCTCTAGGTGGACTTGCGCAAAAGAATGAAATCTGGTCAACAACTAGGTGAATTTATGCTGAAGGCTATAAATAGGGTTGTGCCATGTTGTGGGGGGTTCGTGGGGGTGGCAGGGTGATGCGGAACAGCGGTGGGGTATGCGGGTAAAAGTGAACAGGTCGATTTTTAGGCTTTACAGAGTTGATGTGAGGTCTTGGTATTGGGTCAGGTGATGTAGAACACAGTCGGTGGTCGTTGTTGGTTTGGTGTTGGGGTCAGGGTAGTTTTGTGTCAGGAGCGTTAGCTATTGATAGAGGTTAAATATGTGGGGTGAGCGGACAACATCGATCAAGTACTGCTTAGGGGGGGGGCGTGTATGGTGCAATGTTGGATGTTTTGTTGACATTAAGAGGTCGACGTGCGGCTTGTCGATGATTGTAGGGTGATATTGACTAGTTATCATCAGGTACGGGGAAGTTATGCTTAAGTTAGCCCTATTAATATTGGGGATATCCACGTTTTTTTAGGTCCACATAAGATTAGGGGGTGGAGTTATATATTATAGGAAGTAGGTCATAAGTTGAGTGGATGGTATTAAGGGGTAGTTCGTTTGATAAAGTAGGTGCGGGGCTATAGGGGGGAATATGGGGCATTTATTAATTGGGATAAGAGGGCATTCGTTGCGTGGCAATTACTGGGATGCTAGGTAGAATCTGGTGGTCGGTCTCTTGGGGCGTTGATTTTTTTTACGGTCGATACAATCTTAGTATTAATAGTAGAGCTTGACGTTAATGTTGTTGTAGCTCATTTATTGTTTGATGATAATGGATGATGTGTGGTTTTTTTGTTTGTCGTGTTAATGGTTTTGTGCCGTCGCGGGGTAGATGGATAGGGTTCACCGGTTTAAGGTTTTTTCGTGTGTGGACCTTTTTGTCCATTTTTGTTCGGGGGTGAATTTCGATGGCTTGTGAGGTGTGTATTGATCGTGGAGCGTCCAATCTCGACTGGGGTTTGGTATTTTAGAAGTTTTTTTTTGTTGGATTTTGAGTTTTGGTGTTGCAGTGTTAAGATACGGTTTGGACGTGATGTGTCTTCACTGGTTGGCAGTTTTCTGTGGATAGTTGTGGTTTGGGGGGGTGGTATGACTTTTTAGTGGCGTGGCCGGCTGGGTTGTGGTTGACATGGTCGAGTCGTTAATGTGGTTTTGAGGTACTTAATAGCTCGTTGTTTGAGTTCATTTTACTGGTTCTCGGTAAATTGTCGTTAATGGGTGGTTTTTTGGGGTTTGTTTCTGTGTTATTTTTGGTTCGGTGCGTTCCGGTCGAATGGGGGGCTACGGGTGTAAAGTTTGGTACTAGTTTGGTGACGCGTGGGTATGTGTCTTGTTGACTGGGTGTGATGGGCGAAGTTTGTAGTGTGGGTGGTTTCTGAGTCGGGTACGTATTCGGTGAGGGAGCACCGTGGTTGCGGTGGTTGGGTGCGTTGGGGAAAAGGGGCGAGTCCATGTGGCCGTTGACTTTTTGTTGTCAGTGTGGGATTGCGGGGGTGGTTTGGCTATTGGCTGTTGTGGTATTTCGGAATGGGTGGGGCTCGTGAGATCTTTATTGAATTTGGTTTGGGTGTTGGTTTTGGGGATCAGCATTGTTGGGCGTAGTTGTTGGGTAGGAGCCTGATGTACTGGGTGAGTGGGATGGCGTGCCGGCCGGTTGTGGTGTTATGGGTGGATGTTGTGGGTCCCGCGGGGATATCGTGTTGCAGCTGACTCATGGTGTGGTTTGTTGATTGGTTTTGGAGGTGTGTGTTGGGGTGGTTGGTTTTTTGGTGATGTGGGGGCGTTGTGGTGGGTTGGGGGGGGTGTTTTATTGGGGTTTTGAACAAGTTTGGTAGGGGGTGGTGGGGCGTGGGTTGGGCAGGGTTAGCATTGGGTGGGGTTTGTGGGGTTGTGTGGTGGGGTACTGGGGAAGTGATAAGGGGTTGCGGTGTGGGGGTGGAGGGGGGGGTGGTGGGGGAGTGGGATAGGGTGATAAGGAGGTTTGGTTTTTGAAGAACAGTTTTGGGGGGGGAGTGGTGGGTTGGGTTGGATGAGGGGGAAAGGGCTGGTGTCGGTTTGGTTAGGGGGTATGGGGTTTTGGTGACAGTTGGTGGTGGTGTTGGGGGAGTGGGGGGCTGGGTTTTTTTTGTGTTGTAGTTGGGAGGGAAGTGGGGTTGTTTGTTGTGTTTGGGATTAGTGGGGGTGTTTATGTGTGGGGTGCGATATGGGCTAGTTGGGGCCTGTGTTGGGTGAGTGGGTTGTGTGTGTTTGGTGTGGAATTTAGTTTGGGTTTGTGGGGGGTGGTGTGGATTTGTTATATTTTGGGGGGAAATGGACTTGTTGATGATATATGAGTGGGGGGGGGCATTTGGCAATAAGTGAGGGGAAGGATGAGAACCTCGGGGCCAGTGTACTTAGGGAGAATTGGATTAGGTGGTATTACTGTTGGTTTGGCGATAGTTTGAAGGAGACCCCCCGGGTAAAGATGAGGTAGTGTAATGTATGAAAATATGTTGATGACGACATCCAGCCGTAAATTAGTTATGATTTGGGATGCCAACCTCTGGAGATTGTTTGGAGGATTAGTGATGGGTGAGTGACGAGGTGGGCCCAGTAGTTCCATAGTTTCATTAGTTAAGGTTATCGTGGATACATGGCTCGTGAGAGGTGATGGTTTATTTGTATATTTGTTTTCGCATTGGAGGAGTTTAGTGATTTTGTTTTTGATTTTAGTATTAAGGTATTTATTTTTATGTTAGGAAGGTTGGGTAGTTGTTTGTGATTTTTTTTTTGGGTTTTTTAATTGTATTGAGTTGGTGTTTTGGGATTATGAGAGATTGGTTGTTTTTTTTTGGCTTGGGTGATGGGAAATTTGATTAAGGATTTAAGATAATTTGGATAGGTATTTGCCAGAATTTTTAGGGTTTTGACATGGTAGGGAGGGCCTGGATTGTGTCGGGATTGTTGAGTGAATAATGGCGTTATTGTCGTGGGGATTTATGTGTTTGGTTGTGATTTATTTTTAGAGTATTTTATTGTTTATTTTGGGTGGTATTATTCGATAGACGAATGATTAAGTGTGGGGGATTAGATGTTATTTGTTATTCTATAAAGGAATTGCCGGGGCCGGGGGGAATTTTTTGGGGGGAAGTTGTGGAAGGGGGGGGGAAGAGGAAGAAATGGTTGTCCGAAGTGGGGGGGTGGACAGGGGGGGGGTTTAAGGGGTGATAGATTTAAATTTGAATTGGTTATGAGGACTGGTACGGTGGGTCGATTATTACTGGACCTGGGTTGAATAGTGAGATTTCAGGGGATGTATTTGTGGAATTGGTGGCCGTAGAACGAAGTGCATGTAGTTTTGTGGGGGAAATATGGTGGCGTATTACAAGTTAGTATTGTTGTGAATGTTAAATTAGAGGGATTTTTTGTTGGGACTGAATAAGGGGAATGGATGTTAGGGCCGGAGATGGGGAAAATAGAGGGGCATAAACGGGGTACAAGGTGGGCCTTAGGAAGCTTTAGGGGTTTTAATAGGTCGTAAGGTTGGGGTGACCAGGGATAATGTATTTTAAGCCATGTGGGCCATGTTTTATGAAAAGGGAAGTGGCGTGTATCTGTATGGTTTCAGAGGTTATTACGGGTTGTGAAAATGAAGCCTGGGTTAATGAAGGGTTAACATTTGATAATAAAAAGGCTCTGTGATAAGTAACTGGAAGAATGTTTATATTGGGAGAGGATTAATGGTATGTGGACGGTGACTCGGGCCTAATAAGTGGAAGGTTTTGGGGGGGGGCATTAGGAATGGACAAGGGTAGGGTGGGGGTGGGGATGAAAGGGGAATTGACAAGGGGAGAGTGGGCATGGCCGGGGGCAAATTGGAGAGAAGGAGTGAGAGGAAGGGAAGAGAGAATAGTGACGTGTGGGGGCATGTAGGGGAGAACTACAAGGTGTATATATCTATTATGGATTTTTTATTTTATTAGTGATGAAATAAGGGAATCAAGGGATGGCGGGGTTGCGCTGCGGCGAATGATAAGGTAGAAAGCCTTTTGTTTGCTTGGAAGTGGATGCTCCCTTAAAATTGTTTACAGTGAGAAATGCCGTGGAAAGAGGTAATTTAGTTGGATAAGGTATTTGGTGCCTAAGTTTGGGGACAGTGAGATGGGGATGTGAGTATTAAACTTGGTCACGTCATATGTATGGGAAGGTTGATAAGAAGAGGGGATCCTTTCCAGGATGTTTTTCAGAGCTTCATATGTGAAAACTGGTTTTTATACAAAGCTAAGGAGAGAGCTCTAGTTCCTAATGCTGGGTAGTCCGGTTTGTTTTCCTGTGTCCGATAAACTGTATGAGAGGATGTTGTCCTTATTTCCGTCAGTTCCTGGTTAACTGGATGTGAAGTGATTTTCTGAAGAGTATGGATGTATAGAAATAAGGAGGAAATGGGAAAAATTGATGAATGAAATATAAAGAAGAAGGGAAAGTTAGATGAATGGGAGAGAGAGGGGAAAGAAAAAGGAAAAAGAAAGGGGATGAAAGGGAGGAATAGAAGAAAAATAAAAAAAAAAGGTTATAGAAAAGAATCCGAAATGCATATGAGGGAAAGAAGAGGAGGAAGACCCCTAGGGAAAGTTTGAAGGTTTGATTTTCAGAAAGACCTGGCAGCATTGCTGGAATGCAAAGACCTTCTGGTTACAGACAAATTTAAATAATGGACAGACAGATGTTTGTTGTGTCCATGTGGGGAGAAGAGGTAGGACAAACAAACGTTAGATTTTTCCCTTCTTCGTTTATTAATAGTGTCCTGCATTCCTCTTTTCTTCTTTCCCTAGCAGACTGGAAAAAAAAAGAAAAAAAAAAAAAAAACGTAAAAAAAAAAATGAATGGAATAGAAAGCGGAGCGTTAACCCGCATAAAAAATAAAAGGGACTAGCTATGAGAAAAAAAAAAAACGAGAAAGCAAAAAAAAATCGTGGAAACAATTAGTGACTGGAAAAAAAAAAAGAAAAAAAAAAGAAAAGAAAGAGCTTAACCCGCTTTTTAAGAAAGCAAAATTAGTAAACTTTAAATTAAAGATTTGTATGAAAGAAAAGGAAAGAAAGAGAGAGTAAGAGAACCAATGCAGTTTTTCTTTTCCCTTCGGTTTCCTTTTTCTGCTTTCTTTCCCAGGAACCCATTAACCAATTAAGATTAAGTAAATAATCTTTATCTTTAAATAGGATGAAGGGGGAAGGAAAGAAGTAACTAGGGGGGAATGGTTATCTAGGAAGGAGAAGAAAAGGAAAACGTCGAGGGAAGAGGAAAAGATTAACGAGTAACGTTTAGAAGCATTAAGAAATAGATTTTAGTAAAGGGTAGGTAGAGGAAGAAGAGAGAGAGGAAACTGTTATTGTTGGAGCTGTTTGTGACGTTTTTAAATTGGGAAAAATTTAGCCTACAGTTATTATGACAGTCTTTGCGTTTGACCTCCTCCTCGGTGGCATTCACATTCTATGATTCGCTAGGCAAAGCCTGCACAACGCATTGGACTGCCTTTACGTTTATATCATTTGTTAATCCAACCGCCATCGCCTTCTTTTCCTTGAGACATATCATTTTTGAGTCTTCTATAAAATATCGATAAATAAACGTAAGGATAGATTGTTTACCGCAACTAGATCTATCGAACCAGACTTTGGCTTACCACGTTCTTCTTAAACAACTGTAACGCTAGCTAGTTAGTCTATAAAAAAGGGAGCAATACCACGACATTGAGAATGAAGCAAATCTGTTCCCCACCGTTGTCCACCCTTACGCTAAGTTTCTCTCCTCGCGATCAGAACGACACTTAGTCATCGAAGATATGTCGCATTGTCTAGGATCTCGTAGATGCTGCTGTGCTCTTAGCTATACAAAAATAGCTGCTAGTAACGACTGGGAAAGCGAGTTTTAAGATGAGACAGACACATCTTATTATATGTTTAGATTTGCTTTCTCTGATCTATCGCAGATTGTTATGGAAGAAGTAACACTCGGTACTCTTATCGCTTGAAGATGGAGACGCGCGCGCGCAGAAAGAAGGGAAAGAGCATGGAAAGTTTAAATAGGACATGTGACAGTATAGGAGATGAAGTTAATAATATTGTTCTCCGTAATTCTCCTTTGATGTGCTGTGAATTCATGCTGAACTCAGCGTATGATCGCGTAACGCTGTGTGATCTCTCAGTAGAGGAGAGAAGGAAATCTTTCAGGAAAGGGAGTTAAAGGAGATTGAAGAAGAAATAAGAACAGGTCAGGCGAAAAGAATAGCCGTCCGTCGCTTCGTTCGTTCTCGGTACTTGTCTTGTGTTCGGGCGGCGCTCGTTTTTTCGTTTTTGCTCTTGTTTTTTGGTGCGTCGTTCTGTTTAGCTGGGATGTTCCATGGACGGATAAGAAAAGAAAAAGAAAAGAACACAGATAGCCCTTTCGTGTAGGATAAAGAAAGAAAAGTAGTGGAAGAATGTGGAAATACCGTCGTTTGTTGGTTTTTTTTGTTTCAGGTTTTTCGCGTCCGTTCGTTCGTTTTTGTGGTTCCGTTCGTTTTTTTGTTTTTTTAGTTCGTTCGTTTTTTTTTCTGTTCCCCGTGTTTTTTTTTTTAGGGCGGTGAAAAAGTGGTAAGAAGGAAAAGAAAGCTCGTAAAGAATGAAGAAGAAACAAGAAGGAAAAGAAAGAAGAAGGGATAAAGCCCGTCGCGTGTTTCGTTTTTTAAGTACCTGTTCGCCTCGGATCTTGTTAGAAAGAAGGAAATTAAGAAAAAAGATAAGCCGTTCCGTTTCTGTTCTGTCCGTTACGCGTTTTTTTTCTAGAGGATGAAGATAGTAGGGAAAGAAATTGAGTAAAGAGGGAAAGGGATAGCCAGAAAGGAATAAGAGATAGGGGGGGGAAAAAGAAGTATGTAAGCCGTTTTTCAGCGCTGCGTTTTAGTGTCAGGCACGAAGTCGCCGGGCGTCGGAGTTAGTTCTGTTCTGTTTTGTGTTGCTTGCCGTTGCTCGCCGGGGTGTTTAAGGAAAGGAACGGCCGTTGCGTTGTTCCGTTCGCGTTCACATCTTCGTACGTATGTACGTTTGTATCATAAGTCTTTGTTTTTTTGCTGTTTTCGTTGTTACGGTCTACGGTACTCATAGCGATATTAGACGTGGGTTCTCAGTGTTGTAGTTGTGTTAATGTAATCAGTCTTCCCGCTTGTCTGTTTTTTCCTGGAGACTTTGTCTCCAAAAGTGTATTCTGTTGGCTCCAGGTCGGTGTTTAGCCGGTTTCTGTGTTCACGTGTTGTTTTCTTGTGTGTTTTTTGGTCTTCCATGTTCGGGTTATCGTTTGGTGTTGTTTTCAGGTCGTGCGTTTTTGGCACAGTTTATTCGTTTAGAGTAGAACAGCCGTTCTGGACATCGATACGTTTCTGTTTCTGGCGTGGAGTCGCGGGTTGAACACGGAGAAAAGGAGATGTGTACAGAATGAATAAGACAAGAAAGAAGAGGTGAAATTCTAGAAAGACGGCGGAACACTATGAATAATTAATGAGTTGCCAAGGGAAGAAGATAATGGGAACGTAGCCCAGCCGTTGTTCGAAAATGATGCGAAGTTAATCGGTTGCGTCTGGGTAGATAACATTGCCTGTTTCGTTTGTCTTTTCTGGGTCCAGCGAGGGCGTTGTTTTTTCGTTCACGTTATTTTTGTTATTTTATTGGTTGTTTTTTTCGTGACGCGTTTTAGAAAGCCCGTATTTCCGTTGGTTTTGATCTCCGTTTGTTTTTGGCTTGAAAGGGTTTGAATAGATTTGATAAGGAATGCACGGGGTGTGTTTTTTTTTCGGTTCCTG
>JAMPIV010018273.1:62500-247686 GCA_024509875.1 Oreohelix idahoensis | reverse complement strand
AACAGAAGGCAAGGCAATTTGCTAATAAGAAAAGAACCTTACGACAACTTTGTCCTGGTGACAAAGCATTTGTTTTACTACCTTGTAGGGAAAACAGACTACTTATTTCTTGGAAAGGTCCGTACGAGATAATATCGAAAATTTCAGATGTTGACTATTTTGTCGATATTAACGGGAAGCATAAAACCTTCCACATCAATATGCTTACGGAATTCCATGAACGTCCTGATTATTTGCAGCCAATTTTCCAGACAACGGACGATTCTCCAGTTCAACATGGTCATTACTCATCATTGTCCGTAATACAAGATGAGGAAACAAGTTTTTCGGATGTTAACCTTTCGCTTCCTATGGTTCCACTTCATTCTATGGAATCATGGAAAGACGTTACTGTGTCTCCTGATTTGTCTCTAGGAGAACAGCGACAAGTTTCAGCTATGTTACAAACATTTCAGGATGTCCTCACTGACATCCCTGGACAAACTCGTGTCATTGAACATGACATTATTCTAACTGACCATAATCCTATTAGGGTTAGACCTTATCCTATACCTATACATTTTCAAGCACAGGTTGAAAAGGAGTTGGATGAGATGATAGATTTAAAAATAATTGAACCATCCACTTCTGCATATTCTTCGCCAATGGTTATTGTTCGAAAAAAAGACAATAACATACGTCTTTGCGTTCTTCTCTTCTTCCGTCCTTAGCCAAAGACCAACCAAGCAGTCAGAGGCCATCACGCCTTGTGGCGTCTTAAGGGCAACAGCAGATTGATTTTCTCTGTTGTAGTTTCCCATCACGCCTAGCGGCGTCTTTAGGGCAACAACAGATAGATCCATCTGCCGTTGTTTCCGTAATCGGTGTGACAAGCCAACGGGTGATCAGCCCATTGGGCACATCTTTGCGTTGATTATCGCAAATTGAATCAAGTTACGAAATTCGATCCTGAACCTATGCCTTTACTAGAAGAGCTACTTACTAGGCTTTCTACATCTCATTTTTTCACTAAATTTGATTTTCTAAAGGATATTGGCAAGTTCCATTATCCGAACACGCCAAACCCCTTACTGCTTTTTCTACACCTAGAGGCCTTTTCCAATGGAATTTTATGCCTTTCGGTCTTATGAACGCACCAGCTACATTCGTGCGCATGATGCGTCGAATCCTATCGTATCGGTCAGATGTCATTGCTTACCTAGACGACATCTGTCTTTTCAGCGATACTTGGGAAGATCACTATTCAGGGTTAGTTGAATTGCTATCAACTATACGCGAGTATAACCTGACAGCGAAACCATCTAAAGCTTGCATTGGTTTTAGCGAAATTTCTTTCCTAGGCCATCGAGTAGGTCATGGTTTCCTAAAGACAGAGGACCATAATACTAGTAAGATACTTAACATCTCTATCCCTAAGACTAAGAAGCAGGTGAGAAGTCTGTTAGGTCTTATTCAATTTTATGGCAGATTCATTCAGAATCTATCCTCTATCATGGCACCTCTTTCTACACTGCTAAAGAAAGGGTCTCCTAATATAGTCCGTTGGACTCAAGAATGTCAATCCTCTTTGGATAAGATCAAAACTATGTTCTCAACACCACCTATTTTAGTGTTACCTACTACAGATAAGACATTTGTTCTTCGTAGTGACGCTTCATCCACTGGGATTGGAGCGGCACTAATGCAAGAGTACTCTGGAACTCTGCATCCTGTAATGTATATATCCAGAAAACTAAATGCTGCAGAAAGGAATTACTCGGTTTTAGACCGTGAATTATTGGCGATGGTTTGGTCAATTCTCAAACTCCAAAGATTCCTTCTAGGCGCACATTTCATAGTAGAAACCGACCAAAAAGCTCTTACGGCTATACAGAGTAAGAATTTGAAGAGCTCGAGGTCTACTCGATATGCAATCGCTCTTCAACCCTTTATTTCTCGTTACGAGCTATCCGTGGGTCAGAAAATGTGATAGTAGGCATTTTGTCTAGATGCCCACATGATTCCACCTAACTGTTAAATCTTGGACTTTACTAGTTCGTCTAACTTTACATGTAATATATGATATGCTGATTGTATAAACACTTAGCGGTTCAGTTATTTTGATACACCGCTAATCATCTGATTTGTCTCTTTGATCAATCTTGAACTTAAAATAACTTATATGTAATTAGTGATTGAAATTACTATATGCATGCTGTCATTGCCAGTATTGTGGTATGCGTTGGTGGCAACTCCCTGGAAATATTTGCACTTAGAGAAATACTCTGAGATGATGAGATATATTCTTTGCCTTAATTTGGCTTTATAAATTCATGATATTTCTCATCTGCGCATTATATGTGCGTTGGGAGCATATTGTATGTTGCTCTTAGATGAAAAAAAAATTTCATTTTTTTCCCCCCGGGGGTTGCGGTAGTCTGTTGCGCACATATCCATGGTGTACGCATACAGATGTAAGATGTATCTATCTGTTTGTTAAAAAAGATATTTGTTTGTGAATTTACGTCTCTTAGTAATGGGACGGAACTCAGAATAGTCTGTGTGTATTTATTCTTTGAGTTACCGGTCCTTGTATCTTCGCTGAATATTGATTTAGCGTATGAATACAGAATTCATGTCATTTTATGTCTGTTACGGCTAGAAACAGATTGTTCTTGCTCAAGGTTTTGCAGGAATTTTTATGGCCTGAATTCATATGTAGTACTTGTCTAGTGCAGGAAGATTCTGTCTTATATTGTATATCTTCGTATGTTTAGGGTGGACTATATTCTTTCTGCCGAAGTTTGGCGCAGGTATTCGTAGTCCCACTGAGTTGAAAGGAGTTCCGAAGTTGCCGGTCGAGATGGCCGTGTGTGTGATTTCTAGGGCTGGTCCTGTTTAAGGTTAAAAAGTGATTTGTGGATGATTTTCCATAAGGAAGGAATGTCTCTGCGAGAGTATAGTGTCAGAGATTCTCCTCATGTACTTTATTATGTTTAAATTCGGACTCCAGGTAAAGCCAGACCCTCTTTTCTTCGATGACCTCCATTTGGTTAGATTTAGATGACATCGTATTTCGAGCATCGTTGGTCGTCCATATATACAGTTTGAAGATGACAGGTTCCCACAGTATTTATATCTACATGAAAATAACCTTATTTATGTGGAGCTGGATGGAACACTCTATGAAGTTATATATATTCAAATGGTGAATTAACTTTGGCTTGTTATTATCCTTCTGCTGGGTGAGTGAGCGAAAACTCAGAGAAGGTAGCCATTTTGTATACTTGTCATCGTTATAGATCGCTGTCAAGAGAACAGTTTACCAAACCTATTATCGGACAGTGACATGGAGGTATTATTGAGATGAAAACCCCTATCGTGGTTTAACGTTGTTTCATCAACATTCGATATATGTCGCTGGAGAACTTAGCGAAGGAAAAGGTTCATCCAGTGGACTTTATATATGTTTACACACCCACACCCACTGATGCGTTCAGTCAGTTGGGGTATGGCAATAGTCTACTAGAACATTCTATGATTATCTCATGTCACCTATTATATTTGTAAGCTTTATGAAAGATGATCTACCATTCTACTACCTAATGATTTGCTATGTCAACATGCTCCTGACTGTATTCCGTGCTATTCAAGTGTGTGTGTCCTGAATAAACAGTACAAAACGACCACAGCAGTCTGTATCGGTGTCTCAAAGCTATGAGTGAATGAGTGCATTATATTGGTCAACACACGAACACTCCAGCATTCGCGTTACACTTCACACTCTCACTCCATTTCTGTATAATCCTGTGTCGGTTGGGTTGACCTTTGCTCCACCTGCAGCACCCATCATAATCAACCACTGGTCTGCGTAAGGAGAAGAAGAAATTCATCATATTTTACAGTGGTAACGCAGATGTCGTGCTCCTCCTGGACCCTCAAGGGAAACCAGTTGCAATGATGACAAGTGCTGTCCAAACATAGAAGTCTCTCACACAAGACATATACGCGGGTCTTCTACAGTAGGTCTGAACGATAGACTACTACAGTGGAGCAGAGAAAAGGAACGAGAATTGAGAAGCGATAGGCAAAATGAATGAGAAGCCATTGGAGATATGAATCATAAAGAATATGGCGGAGATGATAAGAGAAATTGAGAAGTCACAGAGAAGTGGCGAACAAAAGAGTTGTGAGATAATAGAGAATTTAAGAAAATATTGAGAAATTATAGGGAAAATGGCGGAGATACATGAAATTTGGAGAGGCCATAGTGACAATACAAAATAACTAAATTCATCAGCGGAAAACGAGGTGCAAACAATATTGCATTAGTAAGAGATAAGCAAGGTAATCTCATCACGACAGCAGAGGGACAGGAAACAAGATGGGCAGAGCACTTCAGAGAAACTCTTAACAAGGAACCACCAGAGACACAATTGAATGTTCCTGAAGCTGAAAACGATCTAGATGTGAATACAGACATTCCACGCAAAGAAGAAATCATCACAGCAATCAAAGGGTTAAAGAACGGCAAAGCTCCGGGCCATGATAACTTAAATGCAGAGCTATTTAAGACAGACCCTGAGCTAGCAGCAGAACTATTAGAACCACTATTTGCACAAGTCTGGAAAAAGGGGACAACACCATCAGAGTGGAACAAAGGAAAAATTGTCAAATTGCCCAAGGAGGGAGATCTTGCAGACTGCAATAATTGGAGAGGAATCACCCTTCTCTCAGTTCCCAGCAAAATACTAGGCAGGATAATTATACAGAGAATTTCAAAGGCAGTAGACCACAAACTGAGGAAAGAACAAGCAGGATTTAGAAAGATCAGGAGATGTGTAGATCATATATTCACTCTCAGGAACATTATAGAGCAGTGCTCAGAATGGCAAAGACAGCTTTACATTAATTTTGTTGATTTTGAAAAGGCTTTCGACAGCATACATAGGGACAGTTTATGGAAAATACTGAGGGCTTATGGAATTCCAAGCTGCATAGTATCAATCATGAAAAGCCTCTATGCCAACTTTATGTGTAGTGTTGGGCAGAGCAACCTAACCTATGAGGTGAAGACAGGAGTACGATAGGGATGCCCCTTATCAACCACTCTATTTTTAATAGTCATAGACTGGGTGATGCGCCAGACAACAGATGGCAATCCAAGAGGAATAAGATGGACAACATTTTCTACATTGGAAGATCTGGAATATGCAGATGACATTGCACTACTAACACATTCACATCAACACATCCAGGAAAAAACGGATAGACTTAATAAGTTTAGCCAGCAGGTGGGCTTGAATATCAATTTAAAGAAGTCTGAGGTCATGACGCTCAATGTGAGCAACCCTGAGCCCATATCAGTAAAGAATCAGCAATTGGTACAGTCAGATATCTTTACATACCTAGGAAGCATAGTAACACCAGACGGCGGGGCAGGCAAAGACATCAACATCAGAACGAATAAGGCAAGAACAGCCTTCTTTAGCCTAAACAACATCTGGAAGTCCTCCCAATACAGCACAAGCACAAAATTAAGATTATATCAGAGCTGTGTGCTTTCTGTGCTTCTCTATGGTGCGGAATGCTGGAGATATACAGAGAAGAAAATGTCGAAATTGTCCTCTTTTCACACAACATGCCTAAGAAAAATTCACCGAATCTTTTGGCCAAATACCATCACTAACCAAGATCTGCTTACTCGTAGCAAGCAAGAGGACATGCACACCATCATAGCTGGCAGACGCTGGAGCTGGGTTGGTCATGTCCTCAGAAGAGACCCCGATGCCATCACAAGAACAGCTATGCTTTGGACCCCTGAAGGAAAACGAAAGAGAGGCCGACCAAAAACAACCTGGCGGAGAACTGTGGAGGCTGAGATGCAAAGAATGAACCAGAGTTGGGGCACTGTACGAAGGATGGCCACCGACCGAGCAAAGTGGAATCAATTTGTTGTTGCCCTACAAGACGCCACTAGGCGTGATGGCCACTGACTGCTTTGACGGTCGGCGGCTAAGGATAAAAAAAGATAGTGAAAATGGCAGAGATGAAACAGATGAGGGACGTGGAGAAATGGGGAGAATAAGGAGTGAAAGGGAAATATGGAAGTGTTAATTCCAGAGGGAACGAAAGAGATAACGGAGTCGCGAAAGACAGAAATATTGCATCGCTTGCCAGAATCTTGTGAAGACTTTGTGAGAAGCTAATCTTCTCCGAACATAGGGAGCAATATGAAATTGTGAGTTCCAGGGGGAACTAGTATAAGAAATATGAGAAGCCATGGAGAAATGGCACAGAGAAAATAGACATAAGGAATATGAGAAGCCTTAAAGCAAGTGGCAGAGATATAAGAGTATAAGCAATATGAGAAGCCATAGAGAAGATGGAGGAGTTATACAGGAAGGTTTCAGTGGGAACGAATATTAGAATGACAAGCCATGGGAAGGTTGCAAAGAGTTATTGATGTTCCAGAGGGAACGAATATATAATGGAGAAACTAAGGGAAAACTATAAATGAGACATAACTGAGGATTCAAAATTGAGGGTTACGGAGAGAACAAATGGAGCTAAGTGGCCATAACAAAATGGCAGAGTTACTTGAGAAATGAGTGGAAATAAGAAGATATGATATGAGATCATCATCAGTTGCCATCTCCACAACGAAGGTTGGCTGTAATGGATCTCCAACGTCTTCTGTCTCTTGTCTTGGTGGTGCACTCTGATAGACTCTTTCCTGTCCATCTCTTGATGTTATCTTCCCACTTATAGCGCTGTCTTCCCCTTGCACGTTTGCCTTCAACTCTCCCTTCTGTTGTGGTCTTCTGCAAGGTGTTATGCCTTTTTATGTGGCCAAAGTATTTTAGCTGCCGAACTTTGACATCCCTGATTAGTTCTCTTTTCATACCTAGATTTTCTAGGACCTCCTTATTTGTTTTCATCTCTTTCCATGAGATACGCCCCATTCTTCTATATATCTACATTTCAAGAGCTTCAATTCTTTCTTCCAAATGCTTATTCATCGTCCATGTTTCTGCACCATACAGAAATGCAGAATATATATAACACTTTATGATTCTCAGTTTTAATTTGTGAGATAACTGTTTAGATGTCAGTACATGTTTCATGTTGTTGAAAGTAGCTTTGGCCATTCCTATTCTCTTCCAGATTTCTGTTTCACATCTGCCATCTTCTGTTATTATATGACCAAGATATTCTTATTTTTTGACTTGTTCCAGGATTTTCCCATTTACGCTTATCTTTAATGTGGGTTTATCGTCTGTTTTGCTAATTATCATAGTTTTTGTTTTCTCAATATTGATGTCGAGTCCATATTCATTACTTATACTGTTCACTTGCTTCACTAGTTCTTGTAACTCCTGTTCGCTTTCAGCTAACAACACGGTATCATCTGCATATCTAAGGTTGTTTAGTGACCTTCCACTGATGTTTAGTCCTGGTATTTCCTGTATCTGTTTGAAAATTTTTTCGGTGTATAAATTAATCAGGCAGGGGACAGCACACAACCTTGTCTGACACCTCTTTTTATGTCTATGTATGGTGAATAATTCTTTCCAGATCTTGCTGTTGCAGTTTGCTCCCAATAAAGGTTACTGCGTATTCTTATATCTTTTCCATCAATACCTATGTCTTCGAGGCATTCAGTTATTTTCTCATGATGGACTCTGTCAAAAGCCTTCTTATAGTCAATGAAGCACATATACATACTTTTTTGGACCTCTGGAAGTATAGATAGTGTAGGACAAAGGTTCAAGAGAAGGGAACTTACGGGGAGTACAGAATAGGGAGAGAGGAACTAAGTATATGGGATGGAGACAATAGAATCGAAGAAAAGAGGAAGACATGGGAAACGGTCTTAAAGGGGATCTGAGACTAGGAAGAAGTCTTGGCATATTATAAATGGGTGGTGGAGAAAGCGACAGTCCAATGTGGAAAGGTACGCAACGAAGAAGGTAGGGACAAAATTGAATAGACGCTAGATAGAACTGCGGAACTTATGAAGTATTTCGAGTAGGGACCGCGGCTTAGTAAGATAGAGAGATTAGTGGGGGTTAGCAAAAAATAATAACAGTGACTATGATGGCTGAATAGCCACAGCTGTAAATTTTGTAAATAATCCAGTAACAGAGAGTTACGTAGATATAAGGGGAATGAATGGAGAAAACATGTTGCCACTGTATATGAGGTTTTCTATAAACAATATCATAAAGAAGATGGAGCATAGGGAAGAATGATAGAATTGGGTGTGGGTGAATGGTATATGTGGAGGATGTCCACTAAAAGTTCATATTATTGAAAATATTTTTTTTTAATGAGACGTTATATGAAAATGAAATATGTTTGGTCATAAGATACATAATTTTGTTTGTTGAAATATTTAATGAGGTTAAGGTAAATTTGAGAATTTTGGTAAGGTAAATACCGAATTTTGGTTCATGTAGAATGATGATAAGGTAACTTGAGATGATATTAGTGTTAGCCTTGTATAGGAAGTGAGGTAATAATAAATATTTTGAAGTATACATGTGACTAGTAATGTAAACCATATTTTGATGAAGAGTGTCACAGATGCATAAGGTGTGAGAGCCTCCATAGAGGAAGAGACCTTTTTGTGACAGAAAGACAGAGAGAGGAGCAGTGACGATAGAGTAACGATAGATTTACTATTGATAAGATCGGTATTTTTGTAAAAAGGGAACAATTTTCTCACTAAGATAGTTTTTTTAACAGGTGGGGTGATAATGTATCAGATGTGCAGATATGAGTAATTCTGGTAGAATTATATTGTTATGAGATCGCATTTTATGAGTGAAGTTAGGTTTGTAGTCAAAGGGAAATAATCCAATATACATTGAGGGAGGAGTCTGGAGTAATGTTTTACGACCCTTGAGCAAGAAAGTGCTGAGTTAAGTTTTTGTTTTGTTTTGTTAACTGAACGGTTTAGAGATTGTAAATTCACGGGTTTAGGTGAGCTGTTTGTGAGACAAGTTGATCTAGAATGTTTGGAAATAGTTATTGTGGTAAATCTTTTGTGCAAAATTAAATCAGTTAGAGCTCAGGCACGATAGCGGTTAGAAGCAAGTTTGCTTTGTGTGTGATTAGTGTTAGAAGTTGCTAGCGCAGTTGGGAGTTCCATCGAGTGGTAAAGCCAAAATATTATTTTGGTTGACTCTGCGACTGGCAGAAAAGTTAAGCTTATCACTCAGATGCTCAATCGCAATCCATGCCACAATCATGTATGACAGTGTTATGAGTTATTTTGATTACAAGAAGACAGCATTGCCAGTACAAGAACATGTGTGTGATTTCGATTCGAACAAGGTACGTTGAACATTTACGAATCAATTACTGGTAGTGCAGAATATTAGACAAGTTGACAGACTTACGAGTAACATATAAACTTGGGAAATCATCACCCCTGGCGGTCAGGCTAGTATTCTCTAGTATACACCAAGTAAAGTCAACAGGAAATAAGCTGAAACAGAAGAAATATGTCAGAACATTTTTTGAAAGACAATGTCTACGTATGAAAAATTTAGAGGGCAGACAAATATTGACAGCAGGGGTTTTCAAGTCGTGACCATCCTAACCACCAGGGACAGTTAGAGGTACTGAGACAACAGGAGTGAGAGTGAGCATGGAATTAATTTTTCATCTATGAATTTTGCTGTAAAGGACTGCCAACCAAGAGGAAGGATGGACATATAATTTTTCAACCCTTTAAATCATTGATGTAAATAAAGTTCAGCGTTAATCTGCTACTGCTGTAAGAGTGGAGTCAATCATCGATCATTGAGAACATTCATCATTTGTCAGCTGTGAACTGTTTATCGTCTGTGAGAAAGAAGTTTTCTTAACGCCATCAAGGATAATAAACTGCCTACTGTTTAGGGTAGAGATAAAAACCCACTATATGATCAGCATTAATAAGTATGAAATAGTAGACAAGTCCTCTTTCAAGCTTATATGTCCACGGCCGCAACCGTTTGCAAGTAGAACCAGCTTTGAGACTGTCTTGTTCTGTGAAGCCTAATAATAAAACTCTGGTGAGCGAAATGCAAGCATAATGGTCTCATTGAATATTTTGTAATTTTAGCCGTTGAATTATTTGATTATATAGTATTTAACCAATATGCATGTAACCAGTATGTATGTAACCGATACATGGTATGTTTTATTTATTTTTCATTACTGTTATCTTACAATTTCCTTGTCATCTAGCAAATAATTAACAACTTGTGTTATTCCATATAGGCTATTCATCTATTGAAAGCAGTTAAGTGTTTATGGTATTGCGTTGTTACATATATGCTGGTGGTCCGCAACATATATATAGTTGGAAAAATTGTCCTTAGATGTAAAAACCTTGGGATCCACTGCTGTAGAAGACATAAGAAACAGCAGGGTTCAATAAAAAGATGAAAAATTCAGAAGAGTAACATATCATGCTATTTTCGTTTTTCATCACAGGATTTTAATGAAAATACGCATATACTCATGACACGGATTGCCACCCCGTGTTTTGCAGTAGCGATCCACCAGTGGCCAAAACGCAAGAGTATCTAACATGGGTCGTCAAAGGTTTCTACTTCGCACAAGATTACTCTTGGCAGAGTTGTAGATAGAAGGGTAAAGTTGCTTCTATCTCAAGGGAGTTTTCACAAGATATTTCTGAAGTCACGAACAATGCTGCTTTGGCAGGGCAATTGTTAACTTATATCGGTCCGTCGCCCTTTGTAAAAAATTAAGCAATAGTTTAGCCTGTTCAAGCTTCCAGCAGGTGTAAATCCAGCGAAATTGTTATTTATAAGAATTAGCTCTACAGATGTAGATATGTGTCTATCTATCTATCTATCTATCTATCTATATATATATATATATATATATATATATATATATATATATATATATATATATATATATATATATATATATATATATATATAGGAGCCGCGGTAGCATAGTGGTTAGTGCACTGGCTTCCTAGCGCAGTGGTCTATGGTTCGATCCCCAGATGAGGCGGAAAATTTTTAGGCCACAAACGGCTCCTGGGTTGACCCAGCCCCAAATGGGTACCAGAGCTACTCTGGGAAGGTTAAGGCGGCCGGCGTGATGCCGACCACATCACCCCTCGTGTGCCGACGGTCAAGATAATATGGGCCTAACACCATATTCCCAATATGCCTCAATGGGCGTGTAACGGGTTCCTTTACTTTTCCTTTACCTTATATATATATATATATATATATATATATATATATATATATATATATATATATATATATATATATATATATATATATATGTCTTGCTCATACGTATGCTTTCATAATTATAATAACTAAATCAACTATGATTGTTATGTTTTAAAATAACATGTAACAAATTTAATAATCAATTCGTTTTAACAGGTTAAAATAGTAAAATAGAGTGAAATTATGGTGGGTTTTAGATGAAAATTAAAGTCGTCTTTATTGCGACTTGGTTTGAGGATTGATATTTTAAAAACATTCTGTCCTTTTGCTGGTTCCTAGGACTTAACTAATCTAGGTGAGTTTCGTCGGTTCTTCTGTGATGATGACACTTCACAGTCTGATAGTTTTGTTCCACGAACTGTCCAATAGCTTCGTTCCACGAACTTTTGGACAAACTAGAAAGAACAAATGCATCTGCTAAGTGCATTTGTGGGCTGCAAATTGACGGGCGCATTGTCTCGCTGTCCACCCACCAACGTTAGTCTCTCTGAATAATTAAATTCTTTTTTGAGTATACACAGCGTAACTCAGGGAAGATGATTAGAAATCACCAATATTCTTCTGGGTATTAAACTGGGAAAATATGTGCTCGGCAGCGCGGGGCAATGTCGTGCCTGAATTACAAATAACAAGATAAATATTTCTCACAAAATTATACTATACACTTGAGGCACATGTGATGTAATCATCACTCATCACTGCTGCAGTTGGAGTCTAGGATCACCTCTGCTGTCAGTTTTCTTTACGACTAGCAAGAAAAAATTGCCAGTGCTTGCTGTAGTGGTTTATGAATATACTATTTTCATATGCTGAGGTTGGCAGCCTCATATGTAACCACTTAGCAAGAAAAACATGTCAAATTCACATTTGTAAAATGTTTACACTTACCCTAAAGCAACTTTTGTGAACACAATCTCCTGGCACAGTTTAGAATGGACACTAGCAACTTAGGTTAGATGCTTTCGAATCACTTGGTCTTGGAAATTCCTCTTATGACGGGTGGCCTGATTCCGTATGACTTAATGTTTGTATTTTTTAAAATGCGAGTTTTGTTTTTTTAAGTTTCAAAGTTGCCCAAATATTGTCCTGGTCCTTTAAGTTTCCAGTCTTTGTACTTAAAAATGCGGGTTTACTTTTTTAAGTTTCAAAGTTCCCCAAATACTGTCCTGGTCCTTTATGTTTCCAGTTTTTGTATTTAAAAATGCGGGTTTGCTTTTTTTAGTTTTAAGGTTGCCCAAATACTCTGATCTGTTACTTATAACTTTGGAATTCTTAGTCCGATCCTTCTCTCTCTGGCTCTGGTGAATTTGTAGATTGACGTGGCAATGCAGTCTGATCTGCGACTCCGATTTCGCTAGATTATATTTCCAATTCTCAGTACAAAATCCCAGATTGAACTTCCAACGAATTTGCCAGTGAGAGCCGTTGTGTATTCCTGCTCTCACTTTACACTAATTCAATCTTTTTTACACTATGTGGGTAGGGGTGTTAAAATCATATTCCCCCCCCCCCCCACCTCCCACCCCTGTTTTAAAATATTACATTTTAAAATTCCATCGCGTGACCTCTCAATAATAATGCTGTCTAGAAGCTTTCCGCCATTTTTTGTTCGTATGCCCGCTAATACTCGAGGCGAAATCTCAGGTTATTGTTAATGTCTAACCTGACATTGATTTTACGTAAGTATCCCTTTTCTTGTACAGAGACAGGTGTCCCTCGCCATTCAGGCAGATACTCGCCGATTTCGGAGGTACCCATTAGAGCTAGGTCGGCTCAGGAGCCGCCAATCCCTGGTCGACGACACTCCTTCAAATGTCCTCGCCAGGTCTCGAGTTAATCCAGTTCAATTTCCGGTCGACGAAAAATCCTCACATGCCGTTGCCCGGGTTTGATCCTGAATCAATCGGTCGCCAGAGCGGTGTTGTAACCACTACACTAGCGCGGCTCCCCGCCAATATTGACTTGCCAGACAGATTATCTGTAATAATTATACAGGGATAGCGATAAGGGTGGTTCACTTGTTTGATAATTATTCAAATTGAGGGTCAATGTTTAGGTTGTCTCATCGGTTAGCAAAATGTCCAACAACCCTTCTGGTTCCTTACGAACTTCATTATAAATATTGTAGATGAATAAATTCTTTCTAAGAGAGTTCATCGTGCATGAATAACAATCAACAACGTAATATGTCGAACCAACCTTAACGTAATTAATGTGGGTAAGTCTTTGGGTTTGAGTCCAACGAACATCCATTTATTTTGACAAAACATGTGAAGACATTATAAGTAATCTAGTTATAATAAGAATACAGCTGCAGTCTGATTCAATTGGAATCTATTGTTACCGCCAGTGTTCCAGTTAATTAGTTGTCATCAGAACATCATGGCTATATACGCGTGCTGCCGTAAATCCAGTCAGCCAGTAGTGAGACTCATGTGTTTGACGAATATATAGATCATAAACTGATCGACGATCCTTCCATATAATGGTTATATGTTAACCATACACTTCCATCATTTCATTAATATCATACGGACTGACCCTACGTCCTTAATTCAATGTCATCGGCAATATATGAAGCCTAACACTGGAAGGAAATAAAACGCGTCTTCATGGCTTGACGGTCAAGGTAAAAAAGGGTAAATTACATTAGTCACTAAGCGTGACCATATCAACGCTCACACGTCACAATAGGACCGTGCGACTTGTGTTCACTAAACCATGAAGTATAAAATCCTTCTATATTCAAAATCTCTCCAACATTAAAATGCGCACTGCCAACTATAGCAGACGACATAGTTAACATGTCGTAACAGATAGTCTGGCGGAAGCTATTATCTCATTATCACCTATGTCTTTGCCCATCCCTCAGACGGCTTTCTCAGATAGACAACATTGGCTTCCTTTAAATCGATCATGCGCGACCAGCTTGCGCATATAATGATCGTCTCTATCAAAGGTTGGCTAGACTGACTTACGTGATAACCGTATTAACGCTGACCCGCGAAATTAGTTTTGTATTGTTACAGTTCACGTGGTGAAACGTAAACAAGTATGGGTGCGGTCACAGCAAAAAGAATGTAAGGGCAATAAATATGCCAAATAATAGGACGATAAGTGAGAAACATGAAGAAATGAAGTGATACTGCCGGAGGTGACGAGAGTTTTAAAAAGTGCACTACTGATTCCGTCACAACGCAAAATGTAGCTTCATGGTATTGCATCATTGGTTGCCTTGGAAACAGCGGCCATATTGGATTCTATTGTTCTGTTTCTATTTCTATTTGATAAGGCTTTTTTTTTTAATTTATTAATCTATCATTAACACATTTAAAAAGAATTTTGTTCATTATATCTTAAAACTTTTGTCAGATTAAATTTTTGATAACTTAAGTAGATCCTAAGATATTAAACGTTAAAGTTTGTATATAAAAATAGTAACAACTTTTTTCAAAATTTTACAACATTATTTGCAAAAATAAGATATCAAAAATCGGTTCTGATAAAAGTTTTACTATCTTGTGGAAAGTATTTCTTCCAGATCTCATATTGATTAATTAAACAATCTGCAAGTTATAAGAACATTAGTAAAATAAAATAAGGTTCTGAAAAATATTTTGATTTTCTTTATCAGAATAGCACAATTTCTGAAACAAATACTGTTTACAAAATCAAAATGTACCAACTTAGAATGTGTTCTGACAAATGACTTTTGCAGATTTAGATTCCGGGGAATATAAATTATCCGAAGACTAATTCCATTTTTTTTATTTCTGTGCTGTTTTGACTTTAAATGCGCTGTAGCTCCACCCCTTAATCTGGCCCCACGCCTTCAAATACGAAACGCAGTCTATTTTCGCAGTTCACTATTGTTTCTCTTAATTTAACACTGTTATTTTAATGGAGCTATGCCCATATTATTTTACATTCTTTTAGTTATTGTATAAAATTGGCTGGGCAAGTGCCCGTTTACACTTTAAATATTATAATGTACCAAGAAAGAGATGTGGATGCAAATGTTCAGCTTTCTACAGTGAGTGTAACAAAGATTGTGAGCGTCAACGAAATTTGTAAATGTACAATGTTAAGGTGACTTTAAATAACGGTGGTTGATAAAAGTAGGTGACGACAGTTTGTTGCAGTGCAGTAGTCAAGAAACCTTGATAAGATAATAAGAAAACATAGTTTATGGACAACATTCTAAAGACGGTGGACGTCAAATCGTCAAGGAGACCTGGAAAGTAATCATATAGACTACCAACTGGTATGCAGGAGATTTGGAAGTTGGTATGTGAAACCAGGCCAGGAAAGTACTGGAAAAGTGACCATGTGCCAGTAATAAGACACTCTGAACAAACTTGAACGAAGAATTAAAGGATTAAAACATATAGCTTTACTTAGCTCCACTTATATAATACTAGAGGCCTTCCCGGTTCTTCGCATGGAGAATCGGTAAAGAACTTAGTTTTTTTTTTTTTAAACATAAAGCTTAATAAATGAAAAAGTAACCGAAGCTGAATTTATTTTTAAATACCAACACGGTATTTGTCTAAACTGTTTGACATACCTTCATGTAATAGAACTTCCTTTCTACATTTCTGTTGATCAATTCTGTTGTCGACTTCTGTCCATTCCATGATGTCCAATTGCTCAGAATCGTTTCTCTTTTTCATCATCTATCTCTTTTTTCCTTCTATCTTTCCTGTTGTCGTGATATAGTGCATCTTTCTTCTTCTCATAATATGCACACAAGAAATTGGATTAATTACTTACTTAGCCGTTCCTCTTCTACTCAGGGGTGTAGAGGTTTGTCAGAGAGAGCGCCATACTATCCTATTAGCTGTCTTCCTCCTGGCCTGGTTCCAATCTAGTCCTCCGTCAGAAAGTGGATTGTTCCTTTTTAACCTGAGAGTTGAGATTGCTTTGCACATTGGCATCTTTCAAGACATCTTCATTACTGATTTTAGCTGCTCATGTTATTTTTAACATTCTTCTGTAAAACTACATCTCTGTGGCATATAGTGCCATTCTACTTGTTTACTAATAGCCCATGAATCACTTGCGTATGTCAGGATTGATCCTATAAAACACTGTAGAACTCTCTTACTTCCATTGACAAAGATTTGTTGCATAAAATATTTTTCATTTTAAATAGAATGTTGCTTTAACTTGAGCTATTCTACTTCTCACTTCTGAGATACATCTGATGCTATTAACGCACCGAGTTATCTGAATCTGTTGACATGTTTTAAAACTTTTCAATTTACTTTCATAGTAAATTCCGGAGGCACAACAGGCCAATCACCTGTTTGCTTTAAATTATGATTACGCGAACTACAAGAGAGAAAACCGGACTGATTCTAAAGGCGACGAACTGGAACGGACTACGGACTACGACTTATGGAACTTGGAACACAAGAAGTATAAATGGGAAGGAAGAGGAGCTGGTGGAAGAGATGAGGAAAGCAAAACTAGAAATCCTGGCTATAACGGAAACTAAGAAAAAAGGACAAGGAGTCATGGATCTCGATGGCAACACGTTGCTCTACAGTGGTGTACCCATATCTGAAAGAGCTAAAGGGGGCGTGGGTTGCATTGTGGCCCAAAATCAAAAAGATAGTATCAAGGGATGGAACTTTGTCTCGGAGCGCATTATGGTTGTAAAACTAAAAGAAGGAGAAACCATAGTCAACCTGGTCATAGTGTATGGGCCAAATGAGGATGAGAGAGCAGAGGTCAAGGAGGAATTCTTCGAGCTGCTTCAAAGGACAGTGGATGACTGCCTAGATGAAGTTATTATGCTCGGAGATTTTAATGCCAGAGTTGGAAATGACCATGCTAGATGGGGTGGAGTTATCGGAAGATATGGAGAAGATACTCTCAATGACAATGGAAAGCGACTCCTTAGATTCTGCAGTGAGCAGAATCTGATCATTACAAACACAAAGTTTCCCCATAAGCGCATACATGCATACACTAGATGTGAACCAACCAAGAATGAGAAGTCAGTGATCGACTATGCCATTGTTCAGAGAAGCTCATTCAGATATGTCCGAGATGCAAGAGTCTGGAGGGGGCCAGAGATTGGAAGTGATCACTACCTGCTAACAATCAAAAGAACAACTGAAAGAGTTGCTCAGCCTAGGAACTGCCCAACATCACGCAAGAAACCAAGTAAACGAGCAGGAGAAATGAGCATTAGGACCTACAAGCTGAGAGAGCCAGAAATTAAGACCAGATATCAGGGGCTTATTGCTACAGCAGTGAGCAACACAGAAGAACGACCTGATGACTTGGAAACCCTCTGGAATAAATTCAAGGATATCATAAAGACAGCTGCTGCAGAAGCATGCGGTGAAGTCCGACTTGGGAACCAGAGAAAGAGGACACCTTGGTGGACAGAGGAAGTCAAAGAGAAAATAAGAGAGAAGAAAATGGCATGGAAACAATACTTAGGAGCTAAAAATACAACAGGACAAATGGAAAAATATAGAGAATATGTGACACTCAGAACAGAAGCAAAGAACAAAGTGCTAGCAGCAAAACAGAAGTCCTGGGAAGAATTTGGAGAAAAGCTAGAAAAAGATGCACAAGAAAACCAGAAATTGTTCTATAAGACCCTAAAGAACATGAGGAAAGAAAAACAATGCCCTCTCAAATTTATAAAGGACAAGCAAGGCAAATTGCTTACTGCCCCGAAGGAAATAATGGAAAGATGGAAAGAATATTTCTCAGAACTCCTGGATGGTGAGCATGATGAAGCATCAGAAATGATAACCACTGACACAGAAGAGGAAACCAATGATGGTGAAGATGACATAAAGATGGAAGAACTGAGGGCAGCACTAGAGAAAATCAAGATGGGCAAAGCAGCAGGGCATGATGGTATAACACCAGAAATGGTTAAGTACATGGGAGCATCAGGCGACCTATTACTCTTAAAGGTCCTACAGGCAGCATGGTGCAACAAGACCATACCAAAGGATTGGGAGATTGCCATCATAACACCAATTTTCAAAAAGGGTGACAATCGACAATGTGGAAACCATAGAGGCATATCCCTTCTCAGTGTCCCTGGTAAAATCTACTCTAGAATCCTAGAGCAGAGACTCCGACGCCTAGCTGAGCCACAATTGGATGAGGTCCAGTGCGGATTCCGAGCAAACCGAAGTACTCAAGACCTAATCTTCACACTCAGACAGCTGAGTGAAAAGGCCCTTGAGTATAAGAGTGAGATCCATCTTTGTTTCATAGATCTGGAAAAGGCGTTTGACAGGGTCCCCTGGAGCAAACTTTGGGACTGTTTGGCAAGGAAGAATATTCCAGCACCTCTGATTCATGCTATACAGAGCTTCTACAAGTCTTGCAGAAATTATGTGAGGACAGCAAACCATAAGTCAGAAGAGTTCAGGACCACCACTGGTGTAAGACAAGGTGATATCCTATCACCTTACCTCTTCATACTCCTTATGGACGATGTCATCAAGGCATGTAAGGAGAGAACAAGAAAGTATTCAGTGGGGTACTGGAAGATGAGACAGGTCTATATTTCGGAGCTGGCATTTGCTGATGATGTTGCCCTGATTGCTAAATCAGAGGCACATCTCCAATCCAACCTGCAAGTCTGGAAGGAAGAGCTGGAGAAGAGAGGGATGGTCATAAGCAGCTCTAAAACAAATTCCATGGTGATATCACGAGAAGAAAGAAAACATCAGATTAAGTTGGGAGAACAGGTCCTGGAGCAGGTCGACCACTTTAAATATCTCGGAGCTATTATAGACCGAAAGGGAGGCATCAAAGAAGAGTTGGCCACTCGGAAAGCAGCGGCTGGGAGACTTTTTCAGGCCATAAATCGTGGATTCCTCAGCAAGAAAGAGGTTGGTAAGAAATCGAAGATGGCTGTATACCGCTCCACCTATGTCCCAGTCTTGACATATGGATGCGAGTCGTGGGCAATGACTACAACCCACAAAAGCCAGATCCAAACCTCAGAAATGAGGTATCTGAGGAAAGTGGTTGAAGTAACAAGAAGAGACATGGTCCGCGACCAGACGATCCGTCAAGGCCTAAAATCCCATCCGCTGCAGACCCAAATAGAACAGTCCCAACTAAGATGGTTTGGCCATGTCTGCAGAATGGGAGAAGATCGGCTACCACGACAAGCATGGGAAACAAAGAGCCAGGGATCCAGACCTCCAGGACGACCCAGAGTCCGCTGGGAGGACAACGTTGGACAATCTTTGAAGGACCGAGGACTAGAATGGAACCAGGCCAGGAGGAAGACATCTGATAGAATGGTCTGGCGCTCTCTCTTCCAAACCTCTACACCTCACGGTAGAAGGGGAATGACTAAGTAAGTAAGTAAATTCCGGAAAAGTCGTTTTCTTCGAGATGACAATAACTTCAGTCTTCCTTGCCATTAAGGCTAAGGCCTTTATTCTAACTTTCTGTCAATACTGTATATATTATTTCCTGCAACACATTTTCACTGTTTGCCTTTAATACTGTTTCATCAGCGTACCTCATGCTATTTACATTACGTCCGCTCACTGATACTGCTGGCATATGCTCTACGGATCTAATTTTTGTTTTCACTGTACAAATTAAAAATTAAACAAATCTAGAGACAGCACACATCCCTGTATAACACCTTATGTACCTGTTGAAATGTTCATATCTCTCTGCTTATTCTAATAAATGCTGTTTGTTGCCAATACAAGTTCTTTTTTATTCTCAGGTCTTTACCGTAGATGTTTATGCTTTCTAATATTTTGATAATTTATGCGTGATTCACTTTTTCAAATACCTTAGTGTAGTCTATGAAACATCTAAATATACATAAGGGTTTACTTCCGTGGTCCTCTCTATTAATGTTCTTATATATGCCGTAGTTTATATCGTTAGCTTTTACAAAATCTCACGTTTCATCTCTAATTGGATTTGTGTCTTTTCTGTGCTGCATGTCCAGCTTTTGGCACTTTTGGTTTAGCCATGCTTCTTTTGCTTATTATTTCTGTATTTAGCCTGTCATATTCTTATTTGTCTTGCTTAGTTTTCCGTCTTGAATCCATCAGTTGTAAAATGTCACGTGTCATCAATTTTGTCTTTGCAATCCTTTTGCTACTGATATGATTGACCTTAATATATTTAACCATTTCAGACAATGTCTGTTTCTCTTTGCTGCTAATTATTCATGTTTACAAGACCCCATTGCGTTCCAAAGTTCTTTAAGAGTGTGCATACCCTGAACAAATTTAATCAAATCAATATCATTTGTTTTCTGTGCTAGAATACAAAAGCATTACTTGCAATTTTTGCGCATAATGAGAATCCGCTTTCTAAAGAGAATTAATTTATATTTATGCAGCAATTATTACTATTATCAGTGTCAAATGTTCAAATAATTTGTTGTTGCATTTTTATACTCCAAAATTATTTGCTTAATTATTAAAAGCTGTATTGTAAAGTAAGAAAAATATAGATTGGAATTCACGTATATTCATTAAATTTATAATAGTCTCCTAACTTCCATTTACACTGAAAAATTACGTCCTTTAGCACTCACAGTTTCTAGCCTAATTACAAAGCTGCCGTATTAAAATTTTAGTTTTTCGGATTTTTCTAGGGCATCATATCTTATGACCTACCAGAATGCCAAATTTCAGACTTCTAGGTCGTTTAGAAGTGCTCAAACAATCTCAATGCCTTCGGATGGACGGAATCGCTACACACATTTTAATATAAATGATAAAGAAATAAGTCAAAGATATAACATGACCATACAAAACAGACAGAGTGGATTATACAAAAATACAGCTAATAGATGAACAATTGGAAATACTTAAGAACGTTAATACATAAGAGACATTGTACCATCAATTTAAAAAAAAATGAGACAAGAAAAAGAACGGTATCACAGATACAATTTTACAACCGATGTACATCAGAAGAAAACGGTAACAAGAAAAAAAAATATGAAAACCAAAATAACCTAATACTCGTAGTACGTAAATCCAAAACAAGAAGAGAAGCCTGGCTAAACAAGAGGTGTAAGAAGTTGTAATGAGGCGCATAAAAAAAAAATGTAACTCCCTTGGATCTCATAATGTAACAGTACAAGACACTGAAGCCAAGGCCCCTGGATCTCATAATACAACACTGAAAAAAACTGAAGCCAAATTCCCAGGATCTCATTATATAACAGTGAAATAAACTGAAGCCAAAGTCCTTGGATCTCATTATATAGCAATAAAAATATACTGAAGCCTAAACCGGTGAATCTCATAATAAAACAGTTTTAAAAAACTGAAGCTGTGGGAGAATATACACATAAAGTGATAACAATATTGTGCGATAATATTTGTTACGCTGGATACATACATGATCTATGAAACGTCACGTGGATAGTTTTGACGAAGAAAGCGGGAATCAGCGAATGTGAAGACCACAGCATAATTAATGGAACGAGGCATGTGAGCGAAATACTAATGACAATTAACATGAGAAGAGTAATAAGGAAATGACATTATATAAAGTTTCGCACATCACAGTGTTTACTGCTAAAAACGTAAGTCAAAAAACAAAAAAATTAGAAGTAATGTTGTCGTGGAATATTCTAATCCACATATATAAATTAAAAGGTAAAGGTAAAGCTTAACAAATAAATTCTAATAAAGAAAAGAGCAATGGTAAAATAACAGTGCTGTCACAAGGAATGTACTCGAAATCCCCTTTGTTTTATGCTTCGTCTGCAAATTGTAACGCTTTCACGTTGATAGTAAAAGCCTACTATATTATTACCCGCTTTCTTCAATGAAACATGTACTAAACTTGAGATACGCAAGCTGAAACAATGACCTAAATTTAATATTTCATTCATCCCATACACAGCGTAACTAAAAGACAGATAAAGCAGGATAGAGAGAAGGGAGAGGCAGAAAGCCGAACGCATGCAAAATTAAACACGCGTTTCGCTATTAATGCCACCCCAGCAGGCGTAACGCGATACACAATTACTACTATCACGCGTGTAAGGCCACATACACTAACTTTTTCGGACGGACAGTGATAAAAACACTACCCTTCCCAGAGTTAGGTTTTAAAACCTGAAAAACGCTTATTGGGGAAACCTGACACTCTACTGTTTTATGTCCGAAATCCTGACATTAGTCTGACAGTACAGCAGGACAGGTGGCGGTTCTCACATAAAAAAAAAAAAAAAAAACAACTACACGACTATCCTAGAAATTGCATATTTTGAACGCAGCCACTTAGCTCTTTTAAATTTGTATATTTGGGTTCCTTAGGGCTTGCTGACAAAGAATATGTAAAACGTTACGCAAATAGTCTAGGAATTAACAAGTTATAACCAAAATAAAATAGTGGGGATGCCTGACAGCATGAAATCATTTCTGCTCATAAAATTTTTTTTATAACGTGTTTGAAAAAACCTTGCGTACGGAAATAGCCTACCATGTAAACTCCAAATTGATTGGAGCGCAACAAATATAAGACTAAACACGATTGGTCGGACTATAAATACTATCTTTGGTTGTTAGGGGAGACGTAGGAAGGTAAAATTTTTTCAAACACTTGTCGAAACGTGGCTCCATTGGCCAGACTCGCTGATATACTCACTTAGGAGCGTTAGTTCGAGACCACTGGTTCAAATAAGCTTGATAAAGCAACAGTGCGTTGAAGCCAGCTCATATTTTTGTTAAATAAAAGCCTGGAACATAAGCAGATGGGAATTTGTGCCAGTATTTGTGCCAGAATTCATTGCTAATCAACGTATCTGTGTTTGTTTCCATGAATTGTGGGACCGTGGTCTTGATGGTATTGAGCAGCACCTGGTCAGAGCTTTGCTGAATCCAGAGTCGGACTGCATACTCCTTGGTCCATTTAGCTATCAGTGAGGTGTCTCCAGAGCCCAGGGGAGAAATCGAGCAGAGGAGTCTTTTCCTGCCGCCATCACGCAAGATAAGCTGATGTGGCCAGCTGAGCTCAAAATTATGTACCCCCATCTTAAAATAACATTGTAACATAAATTTAAGAGGGGAAGTAAATTGTTTTAATATCAGGAACTGAGAACATCTCCAATACTAGTTCCAATAAAGACAAACTATTGAAGTCATGATGACAAATACCAACAGAGCTTGAACAAAACAAAACCAGTATTACCTCATAGTACTACTACACAACTGACACACATAGGATACTGTTAATAATATATGTCACTACAATATTCATATTGATAAATTCTGTACATATAACTTGTAATTAAAATTGATTGTGATTCCTGGTTCCTTTGTATTTGAATCAGGACACATATACATTCATGACAGCAATGAATACATATTGTTATTTGAAAAGTTATCAGTGACTCCTTTAAGATATCCTCTTAGAGTGTTATATGTATGTGAGTGTCACAGTGTTGTCACGTGTAGTGGAATAAATTAAATTGTTTATCTGTCTGTTGTTGTTTTGACTTACACTTCATCATACACATACCCTAGACATATAACGTAGTCATCACACTATTCCAGAATAATTCTGACTGAGATATATATATATATATATGTGGCAGCAAGTAAGGTTATCTATAATACACTACTCTCATTAGATATAGATACCTTCACAGCTGATCTCAGTCAGTACACTAAGTCCCCCTATAAATATTTATAACATCCCACTTCACCACATATATTGGGGTCTCGCTCTTGGGATTTTGAATCTTTCCCTATTACAAATATTGGGGGTAATTCACTTCAGGGAATATAAGAATTAAAAGGTATCCTTGGGTGGAATTAAATAAGGTTGAGCTCACGGTGCCTGTGTTGTCCATTAGATATATAATTAGAGATTGAATTGTTGGTTAGACATTGTATAAACTTACCTGATAGACAATGGCGGACCTGGCCAAGTTTCGATCTGCTGCTGTTCAGACTGCAAAAGAGTTAGGATTAGATGGGCAAGTTATGGTTGCCTATGTCACTACGGAATGTGACAAATTTATTGAACGCGAAGAAAGAAGGTTTGAAGCCGAAAGAAAGTTAGAGGCTGAAAGGGAAATTAAGAAGTTACAATTTGAGGCTGAGGCTGAGACTAAGAGGTTGCAGGCTGAGGCTGAGACTAAGAGGTTGCAGATTGAGGCTGAGGCTAAGAAATTGGAAGCAGAAAGAGAAGACAAAAGATTAGCTGCAGAAAAAGAAGAGAAGAAATTAGCTGCAGAAAGAGAAGAGAAGAAATTAGCTGCAGAAAGAGAAGACAAGAAATTAGCTGCAGAAAGGGAAGCAGAAGATAAAAGATTACAAAGGGAACATGAGTTACGACTAAGGGAGTTTGAGTTTCAGGGCCATGCTCCTGAAAATGGTGCCAGTCCCTTTGCCTCTGATGCCACTGCTAGCCAAGGAGCCTCAACCTCAGCTATGAATTTCCATTTAGATCATTTTGTTGAGAAAGACGATGATATAGAGAGCTACCTAAATAGGTATGAACTATTAGCTACCACGTATGGGTTAGAGAGAGAAAGGTGGAGCTTAAAGTTATCTCAAGGACTTCGTGGGGCAGCTTATGAAGTTTTTGCAAAAATGAGCAGAGGTGATCAGGAAAATTATGACATGCTAAAGCAGGCTCTTTTGTTAAGATATGAAAAGAATGCAGAATTTTATAGGAAAAAATTTAGGAATGCTAAACTACTGTCAGGTGAAACCTATCACCAGTTCTCTGCACGAATAGAGACATACTTGGAGAAATGGACTTCTCTGGGGAAAACCCAAGATCTTAAGGAAATGGTCCTTATAGAGCAATTAAGAGAGTCCATGGCTCCAGACCTGAGAAAGTTTCTCATGGAACAAGGTGCAGAGAGGCTGGGTGAGTTGCTAAATGTTGCTGAAAGGTATCAAGCAGCTCAAGCAGAGGTAACAGGTAATAAAAAGAAACAAGTGGATAACTTTAGGGCACCACAGAACTTTAATAAATTTGATCCTAGGGATCAAAACAAAGGTAAGCACCAGTTTGATAGGCCACGGTATGAAAATAAAAATAAATTCCCACAATTCGATGAAAGGAAATATGATGAAAGAAAATCTTTCAACCAAGGAAAAAGGTGGTGTAAGAATTGTCAGATGGACAATCATGACACTGACCGTTGCAGAAGGAAACCTGTGTATATGGCAACCCTTCAGGTCAGGTCGACCTCAAGACAGGAGGAGGATATTATGTTGGATACCACTCCAGAAGAGATGAGGAAGGCACAGGCTGGGGATAAAACACTCAAGCCTTGTTTCAGAAAATTGTCAACTTGTCATACAACTCCAGGCAAGGGAGATTTTTACATGAAAAACAAGTTGATGTATAGGAAGACTGGAGCTAGATCCAAAGGTCAGGGACAGCTGGTACTTCCTAAAAGATATAGGGCAGACTTAATAAGGAGCCTACATGTGAAACCAGATGGGGACCATGAGAAGATAGGTACCATCATTCAAAAGGTGGCTCACAATTACTATTGGTCCAAAGCAAGATGGGACATTGAGAATTTTGTAGAAAGGTGTAGCATAGCACATGAGGGAACACCCACAAGTGGGAACATGGATCAGGACCTGGACACGCCACGGGGCAAAATTAGGCCTGATAATAAAAAGAAAAATAGATTTGATAAAGTGGACCAAATGGAATGGGAAGCCCCTTTTCACGGACAAGCTTCACTTAACTGTTTTACAATGGCCACTATGCGGAGAGTGCAAAAAGATGTCTTACCCCAGGATAAGCCGAAAATCCCTCAATCGGACTTAAACAAACTGGAGGAAGAGGATGTAGAGAGGAAATCTCTCATCAAGAATTTTAAGTGGGGAGAAAGCCCCAAAAGAAAAATTGGTAGCGGTCGTTTTGTGAATGATAATTCTGGGAGGAAAAATCATCACTATAAAGCTTCGAGTGGAAGAGACCATACCGGTGCATGGACAAATAGGTCCACAAAATTAAAGGTCCATATGTAGCTTTGTTAAGAACGTGGACTGATCAAAAGGCAGAGGAAAACATTACATCTTCATACCAATATGTGAATGAGCTGACCACTCGTTTAAAAACTGGCTGGAAACTTGCCAATGAAAATTTGAAACAAGCCAGGAAGAAACATGCTGCCTATTATAACAGGAAGGCGAAAGACAGAAATTTGGCTGTGGGAGAGAAAGTACTGCTTCTTTTGCCCGGGAGTCAGAATAAGTTACAAATTGGATGGCAGGGTCCATATACAGTTTTAGAGAAGGTATCTAGAACAAATTATAAGATAGATAAGAAGGGGAAAGAAAAAATCTATCATGTGAATCTCCTGAAGAAATATTTGGAAAGAGAACATCAGGAGGAGACACACTTGTTGACCTTGTCCATCGCCATGGAGATGAAAAAGGAACCACTTTCATCATTTGAGTATCCATTACACCCCTGTGAGACAGCAGCACAGGTGAAAATCAGTACACATTTAACGAAAACTCAGAAAGAGAGAGTGCAACAGGTTCTAAATAATCATGCAGAGGTGTTAACAGACCGACCAGGGCATACAAACCTATTGGAATATGATATGAAACTGATAGACCCCACACCTGTCTGTATGAAACCATATTCGATTCCGTTTGCTAAGTAGAAAGCTTTGAAGGAAGAGATAGACTATCTATTGAAGGAGGGAATTATTTCACACAGTGAATCCTCATATAGTTCCGGTGTTGTACTCTTAAGGAAGCCCTCTGGAGAACATAGACTCTGTATAGATTACAGGAGACTGAATGCTATTACAGAAGGACAGGTGGATCCATTGCCGGATACAAATCAGCTGTTTGCCAGACTAAATAAAGCTAAATATTTCTCAAAAGTGGATCTGAGTAAAGGATACTATCAGATTCCAGTAAAGCCTGAGGTTAGACCATACCTAGCTTTTAGTACCTCAGAAGGACACTATGAGTTTAATAGATTGCCATTTGGATTGAAGAATGCGCCTAGTGTCTTCTCTAGAATGATGAGAAAATTGTTGGATGTAAACATTTCGGAGGAACGTAATGAATCCCTGAGTTGCCTCTTTGATTGAGGATATTCCGAATGTTTCATACAGGATAATAAGAAGATTATGGGATCCACTACGAAAACTCTGCTATCACCAGGTATATGTTATCTCCTCATAACGTACATTTTGAGGGAAATATAATGTTCTCTGGACATGTCATTGCGCAGACTCAGAGAAGAGAAATGGTGAATACGGGTTGCGAAGCAGCATTAAGACAAGCACTCACACTTGCGGCTGTTCAGTAACATAACCGAAATATATTATTGGTTGTAGAAGTCTGAGGCAAATTTCATGAGTAGTGCCTACTTTGAATGGACCCAACTACATAGAACCATGATAGCACCACAGCAGAGTAAAGTCAAGTTGACTTACATTTATCTATGTGTATATAGAATAAAGGACTGACATGGAATGTCTGTTTTAAGAGGGGAGATGTCGTGGAATATTCTAATCCACATATATAAATTAAAAGGTAAAGGTAAAGCTTAACAAATAAATTCTAATAAAGAAAAGAGCAATGGTAAAATAACAGTGCTGTCACAAGGAATGTACTCGAAATCCCCTTTGTTTTATGCTTCGTCTGCAAATTGTAACGCTTTCACGTTGATAGTAAAAGCCTACTATATTATTACCCGCTTTCTTCAATGAAACATGTACTAAACTTGAGATACGCAAGCTGAAACAATGACCTAAATTTAATATTTCATTCATCCCATACACAGCGTAACTAAAAGACAGATAAAGCAGGATAGAGAGAAGGGAGAGGCAGAAAGCCGAACGCATGCAAAATTAAACACGCGTTTCGCTATTAATGCCACCCCAGCAGGCGTAACGCGATACACAATTACTACTATCACGCGTGTAAGGCCACATACACTAACTTTTTCGGACGGACAGTGATAAAAACACTACCCTTCCCAGAGTTAGGTTTTAAAACCTGAAAAACGCTTATTGGGGAAACCTGACATTCTACTGTTTTATGTCCGAAATCCTGACATTAGTCTGACAGTACAGCAGGACAGGTGGCGGTTCTCACATAAAAAAAAAAAAAAAAAAAACAACTACACGACTATCCTAGAAATTGCATATTTTGAACGCAGCCACTTAGCTCTTTTAAATTTGTATATTTGGGTTCCTTAGGGCTTGCTGACAAAGAATATGTAAAACGTTACGCAAATAGTCTAGGAATTAACAAGTTATAACCAAAATAAAATAGTGGGGATGCCTGACAGCATGAAATCATTTCTGCTCATAAAATTTTTTTTATAACGTGTTTGAAAAAACCTTGCGTACGGAAATAGCCTACCATGTAAACTCCAAATTGATTGGAGCGCAACAAATATAAGACTAAACACGATTGGTCGGACTATAAATACTATCTTTGGTTGTTAGGGGAGACGTAGGAAGGTAAAATTTTTTCAAACACTTGTCGAAACGTGGCTCCATTGGCCAGACTCGCTGATATACTCACTTAGGAGCGTTAGTTCGAGACCACTGGTTCAAATAAGCTTGATAAAGCAACAGTGCGTTGAAACCAGCTCATATTTTTGCTAAATAAAAGCCTGGAACATAAGCAGATGGGAATTTGTGCCAGTATTTGTGCCAGAATTCATTGCTAATCAACGTATCTGTGTTTGTTTCCATGAATTGTGGGACCGTGGTCTTGATGGTATTGAGCAGCACCTGGTCAGAGCTTTACTGAATCCAGAGTCGGACAGCATACTCCTTGGTCCATTTAGCTATCAGTGAGGTGTCTCCAGAGCCCAGGGGAGAATCGAGCAGAGGAGTCTTTTCCTGCCGCCATCACGCAAGATAAGCTGATGTGGCCAGCTGAGCTCAAAATTATGTACCCCCATCTTAAAATAACATTGTAACATAAATTTAAGAGGGGAAGTAAATTGTTTTAATATCAGGAACTGAGAACATCTCCAATACTAGTTCCAATAAAGACAAACTATTGAAGTCATGATGACAAATACCAACAGAGCTTGAACAAAACAAAACCAGTATTACCTCATAGTACTACTACACAACTGACACACATAGGATACTGTTAATAATATATGTCACTACAATATTCATATTGATAAATTCTGTACATATAACTTGTAATTAAAATTGATTGTGATTCCTGGTTCCTTTGTATTTGAATCAGGACACATATACATTCATGACAGCAATGAATACATATTGTTATTTGAAAAGTTATCAGTGACTCCTTTAAGATATCCTCTTAGAGTGTTATATGTATGTGAGTGTCACAGTGTTGTCACGTGTAGTGGAATAAATTAAATTGTTTATCTGTCTGTTGTTGTTTTGACTTACACTTCATCATACACATACCCTAGACATATAACGTAGTCATCACACTATTCCAGAATAATTCTGACTGAGATATATATATATATATGTGGCAGCAAGTAAGGTTATCTATAATACACTACTCTCATTAGATATAGATACCTTCACAGCTGATCTCAGTCAGTACACTAAGTCCCCCTATAAATATTTATAACATCCCACTTCACCACAAATGTTGAAAGGCAATCACAACACTAAGCATATAATTCTCGCAATTTCTAAGAGTTAAAGCCTTATTTTTTTCTAATTGTGTTGTTATTCTAATAAAGACACTTCTTGTCTCACTCAGAAAGTTCTCTGAGGTAGAATGTATAGCTAAAATAAAACAGCCCATACCGCTGCAGATGAAAGTAGTCTCAAGGTGCCTGTTAAACTGATTTCGTTGAATGACAGGGAGCCACCTACAAAACAACTTTTAATATGTCTGTCTTTTTCAACTAACGTCCGACTAATACGTCAGTGATTGTGAATCCGGTGGAAAAAAAAAAGAAAAAAATCAAAGAATAACTCTCCAAAAAAAAAGTTTCATTTCTATGCACATTTTAAAAAAAAAAAAGTTTGCCTCGTTTTGGCGAGGCGCGTCCCGTTTAACCTAGCCGGTTATAGTGGGGTGCATGTCCTAATATAAAAGACCTTTAAGTCTGGATAATTGTTAAATTCTATGTATATGTTTTATTCTTTCACATATAGCTAGATAAAACATGCAGATATATGGATGGCTGCTGTCTGCAAGCCACAGGGAGGCTATATTGCAGGGGTAGACATGGCGTCCATCACGGTTCACTGGTGAAACGATGAGAATTGTATAAAATATCTCCTGATATGTATACGTGTTAATTTTTTATAAAGGTTTTAATTTAAATCTAGTTTTAGGCATATTTTTCGTACCGATATTTGAGGACTAGTTGAGGCGATGCAAAAGTTGTTTGTCTTTGTTAAAGCCTCTTGTGTAATACTATTACTTAAATATTTTATACTTGTTTCAATTTGTTTTTAAATTAATTAGTACCCTTTAGCTCAGCATGGAGCATAGGCCTTTCACAAACGCATGCCAAGTCCTCCTGTCACGTGCCAAGTCCTCCTGTCACGTGATATCAGCTCGATATTTCATGTCTTCTTCATCAGTTTCATTTCTGGCTCCAGTTCTCTTCTCCACGTGTTTAATTTTGTTTCTACGTCTGCCTCTCTTACCCTGGGGATTACAGATCAAGATCTGACTTGTAATACTATCTGCATGTTTCCTCAATGTGTGTCTTATCCATCGCTAGCGGCTTCTTCCCATCTTTTCTTCTACTGCCACTTGTCTGTTCTTGTCATCGTTTCCACATTGGTAAACTTCTCATTTCATTTCCATCCTTGTATTCTACACATGCACCCATTTATGAAAGTCTATAGTTTTTTTCGTTTTTTTTTTTTTTTTTTTTTTGGTTGTTGGTTGTGTTGTTCACTATGCTTAAGAGCCATACAATGGGACTGACGTGACATTCGAGATGAAGATTCCCTCAATTTCTCCACAAACTGTGTCTACAGCGCTGCCAAAGCACGTGTATAATTCTACATCTTGAAGGGGTATTTTTTTTTTCTTCAAATAATTTCCTCATGTACACTCATTATCTTTGTTCCTTGTGTATTTTCACTCACTTGCTATGACCTCTCACTGATTGTTTTAATTTTTTTATGGGATAGAACAAAGTCAAGTCGTCATCAAAATCTAGATCATCAAGTTCTTTAATCAGATTCCACTGGATGTCATTTAATTTTGTTGTGATAAATGATCCTATTCTTGCGTCGTCTTTTACCAAATTTCTTCATCGTTCACATTATCTCTCCCCCCCCCGCATCCCCCACCTTGTATTTAATTTTAACTTTAATCCTTCCCGCCTTTCAGCTTTTCTGTAACGCTATCATCCATACAACCGGGTCTCGTTAAATGCCACTGTTCACTGTTTGCCTTTGCAGTACTGGCGATAAGAGAGTTTGTTTGATAGCTTCCACGCCTGTTTAAACAAACCGGTGTCATCACATTTTGAGTCAATAGAGTTGGCGGTCGAAGATAAGGGATTTTAGATTGAAGACAGATTAGCCAAGCATGAACGTTGCGAGAAACCATCTTGGACACAAACAATTATCTACCTTTGACGGCGGCTAAGCAGCTTAGATTTCTTTGCGTGCCGAGATAATAAAAGGAGATGTCACACAACAAAGAGAGAGTACCGAGAGCAATGCAATTTGAAAAGGAGTTGAAAAGGAGAAGCATGTCGGGTCGCAAAGAAGGATAATTATGGCAAGGGATAAGTCATTTCTCTATCAAGCGACCAATCACAAGTCATAATTTCTCGTATCACCTGTTGCTTCGACAGCCCACCCACCCTTCAAAGATTCACAGATTCTGTCCTCGGAAGCAAGCGCTCAGACGCGGCGTTAAAGGAAGAAAACTCTTTAATGGATGAGGGACCCCTACAAATTGTCACACATGGGAAATTGGAAAATATAACATGACGCGCAATTTAATTCAGTACGTTTTCACATATTCGCGGTGCATAAGTAGAAATCTCAAAACGAAGCCTGTTCTATAATTTTATTCCAGTGTGGATTATAATTTAAGTCCTGTAGAATTAATTATAATAGTGGTTTTCAAGGAATTCGTGAGAGCTAATTTTATTAATTTAAACTTGGAGATCAGGTAAACTCGCGAAAGCCTGTAGGAATGCACATATGGTCCCCATTTTAAAAACCAACAAATCCCCAGATGAACCCAAAAGCTATCGCCCGATATCTCTAACATCGTGCCTGGGCAAAATTGTTTGAAGATTGATAAACACACGTCTCTGCTGGTTCATTGAGAGTTCCAGTATTCTGTGTCATGAACAGGCAGGCTTCAAAACCAGCAGCTGCACATAAGACCAGCTTTTTCGGTTGATGCAAAGAATGCGTGATGGTTTTCAGAATAAGAAACATACTCTTCTTTGACCTCCAGCAGGCCTATGATCGTTTATGGAGAAAGGTCTCCTAATAAAGATGATTGGCATAGGTATAAATGGCAAGTTATACAGCTGGATAAATTATTTTTTGATATATCGAACAATCCAGACAAAGATAAACGGTGCAATTTTATCTAAAGAAGTCTTAGAGGAGGGCTTACCACAAGGCTCATCATTACGCTGCACTCAATTTCTCATCTGACCAGATCAAAGCCGTAAAAACTCTTCACGCTGATGACCTGGCAATATGGCAGAATCACGTGAATGTTGAAAGTGGAGCTCAGAGACTAAACAGAGACCTTACAAGACTGCATGAGTACTGCCAAACATGGAAACTAAAGGTCAACTATACAAAGACTGTTTGATAGTTTCAACCCAGGTTCTAATGCTTGTGTAGTTATGTGTTACGTTTGACCCTTGTGTATCTGTTCTTGACTTGACACTCGTCTGTTATTGAATATATCACTCAATTTCTGCCTGCCTTGTTTATGTGATGATGAGTGGTGGTTAACGATCAAACCATTATTCCAACTGAAATAACTGATTGACTAGTCGTTGATATACAAAACTTTTTATTGTTGACTGAGAACATATTCACAGCTGGCATCCCTGTGCCCGATTATAAATGGCAATAACATACATGAGACTTCTACATTGTCCTTCATACATCGTGTAACTCACTGTTCATGGATTAATTGATTAACTCTTGATCTACGATGAATTCTGAACACCCTTCACTTCAGATACTGTCTATTATATACTACTTCTTAATGGGTTGTTCGCAATAAATTCAATATGGTTTTGAAGTATAAGCTGGGTCACCACCAGTGCTGGAAACTTATTCTATGCCACTGTTGTCTTATAAAGTCTGCTTTATATGTCCGACACTGGACCACTACTTCTAACACCTGTCCTTGATCACCTGCCCTTAACTAATTATTCGAGAGTTTACATACCATGTTTTGCTTGAATAAAACTGTTGGCGATACTCTTGGATACAGCTCGACATGAAACTTAATTGTCGTGGGAACATCTTTCCCTTTTCTGCGAAATGCAGCGGCACCATAACACAATGATACCTGAGCTGTCCACTAAGTTTTTTTAGATGGTCCTACTGTTAGTCTACCTGACCTGCTCTGTGCTGACCATCTCAGCTAAACGACGAGAGAAGAACTCTTCATAAGCGCACGGATTTCTCATGTCACAATGCTGACGTAAAACTAAGTCCTACTACTCATTAATTATTCCTTCTCATTTCTATCTCAGTTATCTCCTATTCCTATCACAACTGTGTACACTATCTTTACCAAAAGCCATAAAGTAGCCAAGAAGAATATCAACCTGTGGCAGGACAAACACTAAGTGACAAAAGAAGAACATCGCACGTATCTTGGAGTCACACGTGATCGGCACCTCTACCTCAAGAACCATATTGAGATTTCTTTGGTTTTTTTTTTTTTTAAAGACTATCTTCATTGCACTCGGACAACGCCATCAGTGCTCCGATCTCCTCCCTTAGATTCCACAAGCAGGATCTCAGCGCAGTGCACGAACTCCGTAGCACCGGCGAGAATCCCAATGTGTGTATATAATGTATAGGAATCACACATTCTATAAATATTTTTGAGGTGGGTGGGTTTCCTAATATTTAAATTTTGCCACGGCAGCAGTCTGATAAGCCTTCTCTTTACGATTTCCAACTGCCTTGGGATTTTTAACGTGCGAAACTTACACACGGGACCTCCTATTTTTTCGCCCTTGTCCGAGTAGGCTAGACATCCAATCTCACTACCCATGAGACCAGGGGGAGTATGACGTAATTAGGACCACTGGTTCTGAAAAAAATATTTCAATAAATTATAATCCCTCAACTCGGATTTGAACCCGCTACCTCTTGAATACGATGCGGACGCCATACCTCTGAGCAACTCCGACCCCCATATATATTGAGATTACAAAGAACAAAGCACTGAGGCGATTACAACTATTGAAAAGACTTGCTGGCACTACATGGAGATCAGACAAGGATACTTTGAGAGGTATTACATGGTGTCGGGAAACATTCTAAATATACATATATAAATTAAAAAGTAAAGGTAAAAGCCTAACGAATAAATTCAATCAAAGGAAAGAAGAATGGTAAAAGACCAGTGCTGTCACAATGACTGTACTCGAGATCCCCCTTTTTATGCTCCGTCTGCAAAATTGTAACGCTTCCACGTTTGATAGTAAAGCCTACAGCAGCATACACGCGTTTCAAAAAAACAATACAACGTGTACTGTATTTCTTAGAAAACCTTGAGATACGCAAGCTGATTAATGACCTAGTTTAATATTCCATTAATTTCATTTTATACACTGCGTAATGAAAAGACAGATGGACTTAGGATAGAAAGAGAGAGAGGGCTGATCGGAGGAACACATGCAATACTACCACAGTCTCGCGATATTAATGCCACCCCCAACACGCGTAAGGCATGAAGCACTGATTTTTTTTCTAATAGACAGTAATAAAAACACTACCCATATGAGAGTGAGGTTTAAAAACCTGTTAAATGCTTATTGGTAAACATGACATTATACTGTTTTATGTCTGAAAACCTGACAGTACCCAGACACCACATCGTATCGAAGTGAAC
Organism: Oreohelix idahoensis; assembly: GCA_024509875.1. Taxonomy (NCBI): domain Eukaryota; kingdom Metazoa; phylum Mollusca; class Gastropoda; order Stylommatophora; family Oreohelicidae; genus Oreohelix; species Oreohelix idahoensis. Next base: position 212,396 of record JAMPIV010018273.1, on the reverse strand, counting down.
GGGAGGTAGAAGAAAATGCATATTTTGAACGCAGCCACTTAGCTCCATTAAATTTATATATTTGGGTTCCTTAGGACTTGCTGACAAAGAATATGTTAAGTGTTACGCAAATAGTCTAGGAATTAACAAATTATAGCCAAAAGAAAATAGTGAGTTTGTCTGACAGCACCAAATCAGAAATGCACAGTGGCATGTTTTGAAACCACCATTTTACGGGAAATAGGCCACCATGTTAAATCCTATTTGATTGGATAGAAGTAAATGTAAGGCGAAACACGATTAGTCGGACTACAAATACTAATTTTTTGTTGTTAGGGGAAACGGTAGTGGGGGTACTTTTTTTGAAAAGCGGTGTAAACATGGCCCGATTGGTTAGACCCGCCAATATAGTCAATTAGGAGCTTCAGTTCAGTGCCACATTTTCAAATAAACTTACTAAAGAAACAGTGCGTTGAGATCCAGCTCATATTTTTCTAAATAAAAGCCTGGGACATAGGCAGATCGAAATTGCGCCATATTCATCGCCAGTCAACGAAATTGTTTATTATTTCCATGAATTGTGGTAAGCTTGACATATTTGATATCTTTTTGATGAAAATTGAATGTGAATTGATAATTTGTGTCTGTATAAGTGTGTGGTTCAGTAGCAAACATGAGGCCAAGCCTAGATATTGCTCAAACCTGAACAAAACTTGTCGGAGAGGAGTTTAACTGCCTAGGACTACATGGAATTACCAAATAGTACACTGACACCTATCTTATTGTATAGAAGGACTTACAGCTGAAATTGCAGAGGCGTAGTAACCATTAGGGAGAGGAATAATGGTGAATATTATTACGTGAGAAGCTAACAGTTGGCCTACCGCTCTGAACTCAGTGTTTGTTATGTATTGTGCTCAGTGTGGAAATAGATTATAAATTAGTTCTGAAGTAGGAGGTACAACCTTCTTGTTTCAGGGACCGTGGTCCTAAGTTATTGAAGCAGCACCTGGTCTGAGTTTTGCTGAATCCAGAGGCTGACAGCATACTCCTTGGTCCAGATAGCGACCAGTGAGGTGTCTAAAGAACGCAGTGAAGCAATCGAGCAGAGGAGACCTTTTCCTGCCGCCATCACGAAAGATAAGCTTCTGTGGCCAGAGTAGCTCAACATTATGTGCCCCCCTCTAAAATTGACATTATATTAAACACAGAGGGACAATAAATTGTTTCCAATGACAGGAACTGTGAACTTTTCCCAATACTATTTCCACGATAATCAAACACTTGAAGTCATGATGACAAACAACAACGTAGCTTGAAAAACAAAACCAGTATTACCTCATAGTACTACTTCACAACGTACACACATAGGATAATACTAATAAAATATGACAATCCAAAGATTCTATTTATAATTGTGTATATATAACCTGTGATTACATTTGAGTGTGATTCCTGGTTCACTTTGTTGTTGAATCAGGATATCAAATATTTGCAGTAATTAATACATATCTATTTGAAACTTTACACTTGACTCATTTAAGATAGTCTTATAGAGTGTTATATGTATGTGAGTGTCACAGTGGTGTAAAGTGTTGTGGAATAAATTAAATTGTTTATCTGTCTGTTGTTGTTGTGACTTACACTTCATCATTTTCATAACCCTAGACATTCAACGTAGTCATCACAATATTCCAGAATAATTCTGACTGAGGTATAAATGTGGTAGCAAGTAAGGTTATCTGTAAAACACTACACCTATTAGATACCGATACCTTCACAGCTGATCTCAGTCAGTACACTAAGTCCCCTATAACTATTTATATCATCCCACTTTACCACATATATTGGGGTCTCGCTCCCGGGATATTGAACTTTCTCATATTATATATAATGGGAATAATAAAAATTTAAAAGATATCCTTGGGTGAAATTAAATAAGGTTGAGCTCTCAGTGCCTGTGGTTGTCAGTAGTTAATTAGACATAGATAAAATTGTTTGGTTAAATATTTTATACATATATCTGTTAGACAATGGCCGACTTGGCAAAATTTCGATCTGCTGCTGTGCAGACTGCAAAAGAGTTAGGAATGGACGGGCAAGTTATGATTGCTTATGTCACTACGGAATGTGACAAATATATTGAACGTGAAGAAAGAAATTTGAAGCCGAAAGAAAATTAGAATCTGAAAGATTAGAAAAAGAGGCTGAAAGAAAGTTAGAGGCTGAAAAAGAAATTAAGAGGTTGCAGATTGAGGCTGAGGCTAAGAAATTGGAGGCAGAAAGGGAACACAAAAGATTAGCTGCAGAAAGGGAAGACAAGAGATTAGCTGCAGAGAGGGAAGCAGAAAAGGAGGAGAAGAGATTACAAAGGGAACATGAGTTACGACTAAGGGAGTTTGAGTTTCAAGGCCATGCTCCTGAAAATGGTGCCAGTCCCTTTACCTCTGATGCTACTGCTAGTCAGGGAGCCTCAACCTCAGCTACGAATTTTCATTTAGATCATTTTGTTGAGAAAGACGATGATATCGAGAGCTATCTAAATAGATATGAACTATTAGCTACCACGTATGGGTTAGAGAGAGAAAGGTGGAGCTTAAAGTTATCTCAAGGGCTTCGTGGTGCAGCTTATGAAGTTTTTGCCAAAATGAGCAGAGGTGATCAAGAAAATTATGACATGCTAAAGCAGGCTCTTTTGTTAAGATATGAAAAGAATGCTGAATTTTATAGAAAAAAACTTAGGAATGCTAAACTACTGTCAGGTGAAACCTATCACCAGTTCTCTGCACGGTTAGAGACATACTTGGAGAAATGGACTTCTCTGGGGAAAACCCAAGATCTTAAGAAAATGATCCTTATAGAACAACTAAGAGAGTCCATGGCTCCAGACCTGAGAAAGTTTCTCATGGAACAAGGTGCAGAGAGACTGGGTGAGTTACTAAATGTCGCTGAAAGGTATCAAGCAGCTCAGGCAGAGGTATCAGGTAATAAAAAGAAACAGGTCGAAAATTTTAGGGCACCACAGAACTTTAATAAATTTGATCCTAGAGATCAGAACAAAGGTAAGCACCAGTTTGATAGGCCACGGTATGACAATAAAAATAAAACCCCACAATTCGATGAAAGGAAATATGATGAAAGAAAATCTTTCAACCAAGGAAGGAGGTGGTGTAAAAATTGTAAGATGAACAATCATGACACTGACCATTGTAGAAGGAAACCTCCTCATTGTGCTGCTATGACATCTGGAAAGAAGGGAAAAAAGGTCAAACCTGCGGAACTATAGGAACCATACCACCCCCCAGTGTGTGAAGATGTAATCTGTAATGGTGTCACCATAAGGTGTTTATATGATACAGGTTTAGATTATGATTCCGTTGTGAGTTCTCACCTGGTGCAGGCAGATCAATACACCACAGAAACAGTGGAGATTCAAACTGCAACCAAGGATGTATCTACCATGACACTTCCCGTCGCCCAGATAAAGGTGAAAACGCGATATGTGGAAGGAATCATAAAAGCAGCAGTGATAAATGAGCCAATCTACCCTCTGATATTGGGGTGTAGATATGTCTTCTTGGGGAATCCCAAGAGACCTGTGATATTGGCAACAGTGCAGACCAGATCACAGTCTAAAAAGGAGGAGGATAATCCAATAAATACTCATCCAGATGAGATGAGGAAGGCACAGGCGGAGGACAAGACACTCAAGCCGTGTTTCAAGAAGTTGCCCAAATCTCATACACCTCCAGGCAAGGGAGAATTTTATATAAAGAACAAGCTGATTTATAGGAAGGCTGGATCTGAATCCAATGGTCACGGATGTGGCGTTAAAAGTTTATATTCTTCAGTTGATTGTTTGTGCTCGTTTTCACACTGTGTCTAGGTTTATATATCATAGGTCCACAAGATTCAGGACAGCCACAATAGTTCATTAACGATACTTTCTATGACTCGAAGATTCCACACAAAGATCAATATAACAGCTGGATATTTTAGTAACATTCCATTTATTATTCACGTAGACAATACATCATTACACAGCATGCATAATTAGGTAGATTCAGCAACTTCTCTAATCCGTAGGTCCATATAAACATTACCTCATTCCTCTTCCTACCTTTCGTTGTATTTAATAAACATTAATATGTTTCAAGACACTTCTCTTTTAACATTTCCCATATTTCTACCATTAGGTAGAACACACACACAAGTCGCCCATTCAGGGTCAACACACGCTCTGTCCATCTTTCCTCCACACTGCTCACGTCATGTGCGCAATACACATATCGACAAATTACTATCGTGCAGCGCTCATCAGCACCAAAATCCTATATATTTTCTAGCGTGTGGCGTGCAATAGCCGGCGCCACATTACCCCCCCCCCCCCCTCGAACAACTGAAAACTTAGTTTTCAGTCAGGCAATTATAATGTGAAGCGAGATTAAATGATATCTATCTAGATTTTAAAGGAAAAAAATAATGTCAGTAATAACAATATGAATAAATAAGTAATTATTGTCCACTTCCGTATTCGAGTTATTACATAACTCTAGAGAGGGTGTCAGCTAGGACATTGTCCTTTCCTGCTATTGGTAAAACGTCAAAATCATACCCTTGCATTTGTAGCGCCCATCGGGTGAGACGTGCATTAGTCGATTTAAAAGTCTGTAAATATGTGAGGGCTTTTTGATCAGTGTATAATTTAAAATGTGTACCCACCAAGAACTTCTGTAGTTTATGTAATGTCCATACCAATGACAAAAGTTCCCTTTCCACAATTGGATATCCGGATTCTGTCTCTGAAAGTTTTCTGCTGAGGTAGAATATCGGGTGGCACTCGCCATCAAAGGTCTGCATTAAACATCCCCCGATTCCTTTCAGAGATGCGTCTGTAACCACGAGAAAAGGTCGTCGTAAGTCTGGTAGTCTTAGTATTGGACTTTTTGAAAATTGTGTTTTGATGTTCTGTAAGGCATGGTCACACTCTTTGTTCCATATTATTTTGTCAGGCATACCCTTTTTTGTCAGAGCAGATAGAACAGAAGTTAAAAGGGAAAATCGTGGTATAAACCTGTGGTAAAAGTTTATGAGTCCCAGCAAACTACGAACTTGTTTCTTAGTAGTTGGTATGGCAAGATCCAATACCCTTTTTAGTGTAGACTCATCAGGTTGTATTGTATGTCGGCCAATCTTATGACCCAGAAATGAAATCTCAGTAAACCCAATTTCGACTTTGGAAGGTCGAGCTGTGAGGTTATGTACTCTGAGAGTTTGGAGCAACGACTGTATCCCAGCGATATGCTGTTCCCAAGTATCATGAAAAATGCAAATATCTTCCATATACGAAATGAGATCGGTGCGATTACCTAAAACGCGACGCATCATGCGTACAAAGGTCGCTGGAGCATTCCGTAAACCAAAACACATGACATTGTAATGAAACAATCCACGAGAAGTGGCAAAAGCAGTCAAAGGTTTTGATACATCAGCCAGAGGAATCTGCCAGTAACCTTTAGATAGGTCAAACTTGCTGAAGAAAGTGGCGGATGATAGGCGTGGCAACAAATCCTCCAGCAAAGGCATTGGTTCAGAATCGGATATGGTCACCTTGTTAAGGCGACGAAAGTCAATACAAATACGAATTGACTTGTCTTTCTTTCGTACTGCCACCATAGGAAAACAGAAAGGTGAATCAGACGGTGAAATAATACCCAGTTTTAACATACCATCTACTTCACTTTCCACCTGATCTGTAACATGTAGAGGAACGGCGTATGGTCGTAATGAAATCGGGGTGTAATCTGACAATTTGATTTCATGTGTGATAATGTTAGTACGTCCCGGAAGATCAGACAAAACGTCCTGAAAGGATACCAACATAGAACGAATTTGATCCCCATGATCTGCAGGTAAATCAGTACAAATTATAACATCATTCCATGTTTCCGAAGACTTAATAGGTGCTACCGGAAACGTGGAAGGTACATCAGCGAAATTGGTTTGCACCTCATCCACCAACGCGATAGATGCATGATGGGTAGGTTGGTTCATGATAGCATCACAAATGAATTGTAACTGAGGAGGACGAGTGATGTATGGTAGGAGCATGTTAACATGGAATGTTTTTTCTTTACCCCGCATATTGATGACGTAGTCCACGTCCGTTCTCTTTGCAACCACTTTAAACGGACCTTGCCATGTTACTAACAAGTGATCTACTTTGAGTGGCAGGAGAACAAAAACATCGTCATTGATTGAGAAAGACGTTAGTCGTCTATCTCTGTTAATGCGAGATCTGGTCTTATATTTTGCCATCTCAGATGCTTCAGTCGCCACCTGACATGCATCCACAAGATGTTGGCGTAAATCTGTAACGTATTGATAAGTGGATTTCTTCTTATTATTATTATTCACATCAGATTCCATTAACAAATCATGTAAGAGAGACACTGGTCCTCTTGGGTTCGCACCAAATACCAACTAAAAAGGCGAAAAACCAGTATGATTAGGAACCTCTCTGTACGCAAACAGTACAGCAGGAATAAAACGATCCCATTCTTGAGGAAATGATGTAGTCACCTTCCCCAACAATTGTTTTAATGTCCCATTCCAACGTTCCACCCCGTTAGAGCTAGGGTGAAATATAGCACTAAGAGAGTGACGGATACGAAGTGTGTTGAAAACATCTGACATCATACCCGACACGAACTGAGATCCATGATCAGAAAGGATTTCTTCCGGAAACTCGATGCGTGAAAATATAGACAGCAACGCATCTGTTACCGACACTGTGGTAATATTTTTTAAAGGAATGGCTTCTGGCCATCTCGTACACAGGTCAATACATGTTAATATGTATTGAAAACCTCTGGTAGACCTTACAGACAGTGGTCCTATGATATCAATAGCCAATTTGAAAAAACGGCGTACAGCAATATCCGTGACCTGTAAAGGTGCTGATTGATGTGCACCCTTACGTGCAACACTTCGACATTCAGCGCAAGATTTACAATAAGTTGAAATGTCTTTATTTACCCCAGGCCAATAAAAGTGTTTTAGTAATCTAAAAGCCGTACGGGAAATTCCCATATGTCCAGCAAATGGTACGTCATGCGCATTTGACAAGACTAGTGCGCGAAATGACGTAGGTACTATAACTTGTTTGAGAATGAAAGAGTAATTATCAAAACATCGTATCATAATATTATCCTGCATTTGAAACCAATGTCTTGAATTTTTAGAATGTTTAATAGTTCGAGCAATAGCTAATGGGAATAAATGTCCCAAAGAAGGATCCATTTGTTGTTTTGCTATAAATATATTTTTGTCAATGTAATGACAAGTTGTAATGTGTTGAGTGTGTATAGAAGAATTTAATTCAATTGTTTCTGCAGCTTGTTGTGCTCTGGTTGTGATCGCGTTAGCAAAGGAGGGATGATTTCTCTCCCAATCAATAATATCCTGTTCAGAACACTCTTTAACCCCCTTTATGTTACCGATAAGTAAATCACAACAAGGTCGATCGAGAGCACACACTCTTACTTTTCCCGAAAAGAAAGGAGTATCTATTACCACATCTGCCAGCGGATAAGATTCAACAGTTCCACCGAAAGTTACGAACTTTATAGAGGTTCCCGTAAAGCAAGAAGAAGGAATTAGTGCCTTCCTTAGGTCAATGGTGGTGCATCCGCTGTCACGTAAAATAGAAACGGGTGTGTCAAAAACACAACCTCTATGGATCACGAGTGAGCCAACCCCATCATTTAAAGACAAAACTGGCAGAGCATGTCCACATCTCAGACGTGGAGTAGATCCAGGTTGAAATAGAGTCATACATTCTGTGCAATTACCACTATTTTCTAAATCAAAACTACATGCATTGGCGTAAGTATTATTCTCCTTATTGGAAATATTATCATTACCAACGTTAATCTAACAAGCGTGAGCTTGTGATCTTCCTCTACTTTGACTCCTAGAAAAATGTGTTCCTCTCCGATCCACTGGACAGTCAGACCGATAGTACCCCTTTTTGTCCGTGCGAGAAGAATCATCACGAGATGGTGGTGAGACATGATGTTTGTTATTGTAATTACTGTTATTGTAATCATTACGTGAGGGTGCCGAAAAATGATGTTTGTGAGTGTAATTATTATTGGAGTATTGATTATTTCTTTGCCATGACTTTTTATTATTATTTTTAAAGTTGCGTCTCTCTATACCCCGTGAGGGCGAATGATTATGAGGGAAATTATATCTACCTCTATAAGAATTTTGATAGTCTTCCCTATACCGTCGGTCCATGCTGCGAGTGCGTGATCTATCATGAGTGACCGCACAAGCTGGCAAAGTTTCTAGGACCTTCGTCTTACCTAAAGGCAAGTTTGGGTGTGCGACCGAAAATTGTTGAGCTAATTTTTCCATTTCTCCTATATCGGTAGGCTTCCTTTCTTGAAGAAATGAGAAAATTTCCGTATTCACAGAAGATAAAATTTTGTCTCTTAAGATGAGATCATAAAGTCCTTCAAAAGATTTAGTAATATTAGACAGTTCAATCCATCTGTTTAGACACATCTTCACTGAAGACACAAAGTCTTCGACATCCTTACCTTCCACAGGACCCATCGATTTAAATTTTAAACGATATCCTTCCTCGTCTAAACAATATTTGCGAAGAAATACTGATTTTATGGATTCATAGTCGTTTCTTTTATCATCGGCAATGTTAAAAAAAGTTTGTAAACTTTCACCAGTAAGTAACCCGACAAAATGTTCAGGCCATGAGGCCTTAGGTAAATTTAAAGCCGTAACTCTTGATTCAAATCTCAAAAGAAAGAATCCTATATCGTCATGTAATGAAGAAAAATTTGGTAATTTTAAATTAATGATCTTAGACGATCCTGTACCAGACGATTCTCTAGAAGAAGAAGATTGTAAACGCAATTTTTCTAACTCAAAAGTTTTTTTCGCTTTCAAATTTCGCTTGTTCTGCAGCAATTTCTGCTAAACGAATTCTTTCCCTTCTCTCATGTTCCCTCTCTTCTTTCTCTCTTTCTTCTCTTTCTCTTTTTTCTTCTCTCTCTCTTTCTTCTCTTTTTTCTTCTCTCTCTCTTTCTTCTCTTTTTTCTTCTCTTACTTTGTATTCTGCAATTTCTTTATCTACATAAGATATCAAATCATCACCCGAGAAACCACAGTCCTTCCCATTTTGTATAAATCCTGCTTTAACTTTTACAAAGTCAGCCATAATGGACTCAAAGAGTAGTGGGATATAGATGCAAAATGAATATATATCCCACTTGTAGTCAAATGACTATACTTAGTCGTAAGGTAATTCAAACCTGTTTCAAAACCAACTGTATGTACAGTATTTATTCGTTTTGTGTGATATACTTGTCTCTGAAGTATATGATACTTATCCACTACTATCACAGAGTATCTGTAATAATCGTATATATTAACATATTAGCAATTAACAATATAATATAATCAAGTACTAAATAACGCCATTACTACCTATTTAAAAGCATGCCATACTATCACATTAGACAAAAGATTAACTGACAACGCTGGAAACAAATCAGGAAAAAGACAACAGTGTAAAAAGTCATAAAATCTTACCATATAATAAAACAGTTGTTTCCACCGTCAATGAACAGTACAGGACGAGATACAATCACATAGAACTTCTGTACATATTAAAAAGAAAGTCAGAGAAGACCTACAGGTACGAAAATAATCCTATAAACTAAATAAGAAATACACGACAGTATGTTACTTAACAGCACAGCTAAACAAATAAGAAAATATTAATCTCAGTCAGAGCGGAAATACGACAGCACTAAATGCTGAATCCCTGAAAGAGATCAATACAATCAAAATCTATAGAACGACGACAACTAAATTCATCCGAGGATATAACTGAGTGTCGTCCACAAGAAAACATTAAACATAAAAGATACACAAAAACAAGATGTGCCTGACATTTTTAGGACCGGAGACCATGACCCTACCAACATATATTCACTTATATGATTAAAATCCACGACCGCCAATCCTCGTTGTAGACAAGACGCATCAACCTCGCAAAGTAGCCTTGAATCTATGCAATAAACACGGGTCAAGGAAAGAATGTAAAGTCTGAGTTGCTAAACGCGTATAAGTGTCCTGTTCAAGACGTTCCATGTTCCTGATTACGAAATCCAAGTGGTCAGCAAATCTGTTTGATGACGTACGTAAAAGATTAAATCATCCTTCTTGACCATTGCAGACAACCGAAATGATTTCTCGGACATCAGGGTTGAAAGACTTGTCAGACCCGAAAGACCCAAAAAACTGGTTCTGGATACCGTCACGATTCTCACGATTCATATTATGTGTATAATAAATGTCCACTGGTAAGTTTATTTTAGGATTTACAAGTCCGTTCAGGTGACCTTGATGTAATGGTTCACTACACCGATTCGACGTGAAATGGCCTCGAGGTGACAATATTCTTCATAGTAACCTGTGGCCGCAATATATTGTGTCGAAATTTCATATCTGTTCGTGGGCAGTCAAATGTCTGTTCAGCGACTTTAATAGGATATATGTTGTTTGGTAATAACGTCTTCCCAACAGTCCAAGGTCTTGGCATGACCTCGTACGAAAAATTGCAATTTCTATTGATTCCACAAATTCGTGTGCTTGATATCTTGCGTACTTTCCACAGTACAGCTGTAAAGTTTCTTTTCTTCTTTCCACTCTGTAAAGTGTCAGTCTGTATGCTCTGTAAGGAAGAGTGGTGTGTTGTTGAGATCAGGCATGCTCCAGTCTACCCAGCTGTAAATGGGTAACTCACCCTAGTCCTGAGTTAGGGAAGGCAAAGGCTCCAGGGGAAGCAGGCCCTAAACTTGGTCACTCCAACCGACGCAGGATGGTGTATGTATGAAGTAGAAGTGTAGAGTGTGATTACCGCGAATGGTGTACTGTTCGTGTGCTGACCAATATAACCACTCATACACATGTGTCTACAAGGCACCAATGCAGACTGCTGGAATCTTTGTTTACTCAATTTATTCAGACGTACACACTGGGACATACGAGTACATCATGGTATGTTGACATATCAATTTGTAGGTATACATAGCAGATCTGAAGTCATGACACATTCAGAAATAATGGGCAGTACATCAAAAGTTCCATGTCATGATATATTATGGCCGCATCCCCCTATCTGACTAAACGCGTCAGTGAAGGCAGATCGGTAAATAACTAAGGTTACTTGACGTCCATAGTTTGTAGCATATATTATGAAACCACGAAAGAGGGGGTTTCTAGCAAGATTGAGATCTCCCTGTCACTGTCCGATAATAGGATAAATAATCTGTTCTCTTGGCAGTGATCAAAACATATGATGACCGAAATCTAACATGGCCGCCTCCCTGAGTTGTCGTTCACTCATTCATAGGAAGGAGAATATAAGCCAGAGTTAATTTATAATGGGTATATAAATGATTTCCTGAATGTTCCTATACAGCTCTACGATGATCAGGTTGATTCATGTAGCCATAACCGCTGTAGGAAAGTCTGTCATCTTTGTCGATACAAAACACGACCCTAGCGATACGAAGCACAATGTTCCATCTAGGTCGAATCGACATGAGATCATCAAAATAGGGTCTGGCAGTACATGGAGTCCGAATTATACATTGTACCGTACCTTAGGAGAGTCTCTAACATAAACCATAGTAGAGATACCATCTCCTTTAGAAGAAAACCACTTCATGAATTAGATTTCCTTAAGAATCTACCAGCCCTTTGAAAAATGCGTACCCGCCATTAACACGGTACATCGGAACTCATCACGACTTGTCAAGACAACTCATACTTCCGCTAGACCGGAATAATAAGAATCTAGTCCCGCCTACCCATCCAAAATATACAATATAGGACTGATTCTACTTGTACTAATAATATGTAATACATATGAATTCAGGCCATAAACACAATAAGCAAATTAATATATTTTCTGGCCCTAAAAAATAAGTACAACCGTAAGAGCAATCCATGCGCCGGATCAATATCCAGAACGATTACTCCTATAATCAAAAGTGTGAATCAAACATGGATTCTCTCGCTTTCCCCATAGACAGCATTTCCATACACAAATGAATGAATGTCTATATTTTTCCCATATCAAATAGCCATATCGATTTTTGTAATATGTGCGTCAAAAATATGCACGCAACAACAGCATTGTACAATTTCCAAACAATTAATTCCTCTCCAACGGAACGAGCCTCCCATATCTGTGGCGTTAAAAGTTTATATTCTTCAGTTGATTGTTTATGCTCGTTTTCACACTGTGTCTAGGTTTATATATCATAGGTCCACAAGATCCAGGACAGCCACAATAGTTCATTAACGATACTTTCTATGACTCGAAGATTCCACACAACGATCAATATAACAGCTGGATATTTTAGTAACATTCCATTTATTATTCACGTAGACAATACATCATTACACAGCATGCATAATTAGGTAGATTCAGCAACTTCTCTAATCCGTAGGTCCATATAAACATTACCTCATTCCTCTTCCTACCTTTCGTTGTATTTAATAAACATTAATATGTTTCAAGACACTTCTCTTTTAACATTTCCCATATTTCTACCATTGGGTAGAACACACACACAAGTCGCCCATTCAGGGTCAACACACGCTCTGTCCATCTTTCCTCCACACTGCTCACGTCATGTGCGCAATACATATATCGACAAATTACTATCGTGCAGCGCTCATCAGCACCAAAATCCTATATATTTTCTAGCGTGTGGCGTGCAATAGCCGGCGCCACAACGGACAGCTGGTCCTTCCCACTTCATATAGGACTAAAGTGTTGGAACTAGGGCACGCGATTCCCTTCAGTGGTCATATGGAGATCAGCGCAACAGGACAGCGTATAGCTTGTCACTATTTCTGGCCAGGGATAACTGAAGATATCAAACGATATGTAAAATCCTGTCCAGAGTGCCAACGAGTAGCACCTAAGCATTGGACTGCACCAGCAACGTGGGAACACCCTTTGAGAAAGTTACCGTGGACATTGTGGGACCTCTAACTCGAACCAAGAGGAGGAACAGCTACATTCTGACTCTGGTGGACACTTGTTCTATGTGGGGAGAGGCGGTAGCCCTGTCATCCATTGACTCCAAACATGTGGCAGAGGCATTACTCACAATTTTCACAAGGTTAGGCTTTCCCAATCAAATCTTGACTGATAATGGCTCTCAGTTCAGGGGGAATCTAACAGAAGAAGTTGTCAGGATCTTCCAGGCCAAACACTTCCATTGTAGTGTGTACCATCCCCAAGGAAATGGCCAAGTGGAAAGATTTAATGGCACGTTGATGTCGATCCTGAGAAAGTTGGCACACGAAAAACCAGATACATGGGACCAGTACCTTCACGCCGCCCTCTTTGCTTATCGGGAGGTACCCCATAGTTCAACCGGTATGGCCCCGGCAACATTATTATTTGGAAGGCCAATAAAAGGTCCACTCGAAGCGCTGTTAAGAACGTGGACTGATGAAAAGGCAGAGGAAAATATTACATCCTCATACCAATATGTGAATGAGCTGACCACTCGTTTAAAAACTGGCTGGAAACTTGCCAATGAAAATTTGAGACAAGCCAGGAAGAAACATGCTGCCTATTACAACAGGAAAGCTAAAGACAGAGATTTGGTTGTGGGAGAGAAGGTACTGCTTCTTCTACCCGGCAGTCAGAATAAATTACAAATTGGATGGCAAGGTCCATATACAGTTCTAGAGAAGGTGTCTAGAACCAATTATAAGATAGATAAGAAGGGGAAAGAAAAAATCTATCATGTGAATCTCCTGAAAAAATACTTGGAAAGAGAAAATCAGGAAGAGACACACTTGTTGACCTTGTCCATTGCCATGGAGATGAAAAAGGAACCACTTTCATCATTTGAATATCCATTACACCCCTGTGAGACAGCGGCACAGGTGAAAATCAGTACACATTTAACAAAAGATCAGAAGAAGAGAGTGCAACAGGTTCTAGATAATCATACAGAGGTGTTAACAGACCGACCGGGGCATACAAACTTATTGGAATATGATATGAAACTGATAGACCCCACACCTGTCTGTATGAAACCCTATTCGATTCCTTTTGCTAAGGAGAAAGCTTTGAAGGAAGAGATAGACTATTTGTTGAAGGAGGGAATAATTTCACACAGCGAATCTTCGTATAGTTCCAGTGTGGTACTCTTAAGGAAACCCTCTGGAGAACATAGACTCTGTATAGATTACAGGAGACTGAATGCTATCACAGAAGGACAGGTGGATCCATTGCCGGATACAAATCAGTTGTTTGCCAGGCTAAATAAAGCTAAGTATTTCTCAAAAGTGGATCTGAGTAAAGGATACTATCAGATTCCAGTAAAGCCTGAGGTTAGACCATACCTAGCTTTTAGTACCTCAGAGGGACACTATGAGTTTAACAGATTGCCATTTGGATTGAAGAATGCGCCTAGTGTCTTCTCTAGAATGATGAGAAAATTATTGGACCCTCTGAATAATCCATGCATCACAAATTTCATGGATGATATCCTTATAGCAACAGAAACATTTGAGGAACACATTGACTCTCTGAACATGCTGTTTAATCGACTTAGGGAAGCGAATTTAACAGCCCGACCAACCAAATGTTGCGTTGGATGTAAAGAATTAGAATTCTTGGGACACACAGTCCATCAGGGAAACATGACCCCTACCCCAAGAATTTAGAGAAACTAAAGAAAGCCCCGAGACCACAAACCAAGAAAGACGTGAGATCCTTAGTCTCATTATGTGGTTTCTACCAAAAGTATATCAAAAACTTTAATTCCATATGTGCACCGTTAACTGATTTGACACGTAAAGGACATCCAGATCGAATTACCTGGACACCACAATGTGAATTGGCTTACCAGGAATTGAAGAAAAAGCTCACAAGCAAACCTATTTTGAAATTACCGGACTTAAGTCAAGAATTCATTGTAAGGACGGATGCCAGTAATATAGGGGTAGGTGCGACCCTGTTACAGAAATCAGATGCACTAGATGGGGAATTAAGCCCAGTGGCATATGCTAGCAGAAAGTTGAATAAAGCTGAAACCAATTACTCAACTAGCGAAAAAGAATGTCTTGCAGTAATATGGGCGATAAAGAAATTCATTATTTATCTGTATGGGAAGGCATTTAAGTTGCAAACGGATCACAAACCCTTGTCGTTTCTAGCGCAGGCTAGGCATGAAAATTCTAGGTTACTCAGATGGTCCTTACTTATGCAGCCATTAGATTTTAGCATAGAGTATATTTCTGGAAAAACAAATCTGGGAGCGGATTTTTTAAGCCGCCATCCGTGTGATGAGAATCACCGTAAGCCCCAGAAATAATAATAAATTTCTCTATGTGTATATAGAATTATAGACTGACATATAACGTCTGTTTTAAGAGGGGAGAATTTGTCGTGAAACATTCTAAATCCACATATATAAATTAAAAAGTAAAGGTGAAAGCCTAACGAATAAATTCAATCAAAGGAAAGAAGAATGGTAAAAGACCAGTGCTGTCACAATGACTGTACTCGAGATCCCCCTTTTTATGCTCCGTCTGCAAAATTGTAACGCTTCCACGTTTGATAGTAAAGCCTGCAGCAGCATACACGCGTTTCAAAAAAAACAATACAACGTGTACTGTATTTCTTAGAAAACCTTGAGATACGCAAGCTGATTAATGACCTAGTTTAATATTCCATTAATTTCATTTTATACACTGCGTAATAAAAAGACAGATGGACTTAGGATAGAAAGAGAGAGAGAGGGCTGATCGGAGGAACACATGCAATACTACCACAGTCTCGCGATATTAATGCCACCCCCAACAGTAATAAAAACACTACCCATACGAGAGTTAGGTTTAAAAACCTGTTAAATGCTTATTGGTAAACATGACATTATACTGTTTTATGTCTGAAAACCTGACAGTACCCAGACACCACATCGTATCGAAGTGAACGGGAGGTAGAAGAAAATGCATATTTTGAACGCATCCACTTAGCTCCATTAAATTTATATATTTGGGTTCCTTAGGACTTGCTGACAAAGAATATGTTAAGTGTTACGCAAATAGTCTAGGAATTAACAAATTATAGCCAAAAGAAAATAGTGAGGTTGTCTGACAGCACCAAATCAGAATTGCACAGTGGCATGTTTTGAAACCACCATTTTACGGGAAATAGGCCACAATGTTAAATCCTATTTGATTGGATAGAAGTAAATGTAAGGCGAAACACGATTAGTCGGACTACAAATACTAATTTTTTGTTGTTAGGGGAAACGGTAGTGGGGGTACTTTTTTGAAAAGCGGTGTAAACATGGCCCGATTGGTTAGACCCGCCAATATAGTCAATTAGGAGCGTCAATTCAGTGCCACATTTTCAAATAAACTTACTAAAGAAACAGTGCGTTGAGATCCAGCTCATATTTTTCTAAATAAAAGCCTGGGACATAGGCAGATCGAAATTGTGCCATATTCATCGCCAGTCAACGAAATTGTTTATTATTTCCATGAATTGTGGTAAGCTTGACATATTTGATATCTTTTTGATGAAAATTGAATTTGAATTGATAATTTGTGTCTGTATAAGTGTGTGGTTCAGTAGCAAACATGAGGCCAAGCCTAGATATTGCTCAAACCTGAACAAAACTTGTCGGAGAGGAGTTTAACTGCCTAGGACTACATGGAATTACCAAATAGTACACTGACACCTATCTTATTGTATAGAAGGACTTACAGCTGAAATTGCAGAGGCGTAGTAACCATTAGGGAGAGGAATACTGGTGAATATTATTACGTAAGAAGCTAACAGTTGGCCTACCGCTCTGAACTCAGTGTTTGTTATGTATTGTGCTCAGTGTGGAAATAGATTATAAATTAGTTCTGAAGTAGGAGGTACAATCTTCTTGTTTCAGGGACCGTGGTCCTAAGTTATTGAAGCAGCACCTGGTCTGAGTTTTGCTGAATCCAGAGGCTGACAGCATACTCCTTGGTCCAGATAGCGACCAGTGAGGTGTCTAAAGAACGCAGTGAAGCAATCGAGCAGAGGAGACCTTTTCCTGCCGCCATCACGAAAGATAAGCTTCTGTGGCCAGAGTAGCTCAACATTATGTGCCCCCTCTAAAATTGACATTATATCAAACACAGAGGGACAATAAATTGTTTCCAATGACAGGAACTGTGAACTTTTCCCAATACTATTTCCACGATAATCAAACACTTGAAGTCATGATGACAAACAACAACGTAGCTTGAAAAACAAAACCAGTATTACCTCATAGTACTACTTCACAACGTATACACATAGGATAATACTAATAAAATATGACAATCCAAAGATTCTATTTATAATTGTGTATATATAACCTGTGATTACATTTGAGTGTGATTCCTGGTTCACTTTGTTGTTGAATCAGGATATCAAATATTTGCAGTAATTAATACATATCTATTTGAAACTTTACACTTGACTCATTTAAGATAGTCTTATAGAGTGTTATATGTATGTGAGTGTCACAGTGGTGTAAAGTGTTGTGGAATAAATTAAATTGTTTATCTGTCTGTTGTTGTTGTGACTTACACTTCATCATTTTCATAACCCTAGACATTCAACGTAGTCATCACAATATTCCAGAATAATTCTGACTGAGGTATAAATGTGGTAGCAAGTAAGGTTATCTGTAAAACACTACACCTATTAGATACAGATACCTTCACAGCTGATCTCAGTCAGTACATTAAGTCCCCTATAACTATTTATATCATCCCACTTTACCACACATGGGGATCAGACAAGGATACTTTGAGAGGCATGTACCTTGGCTATATTCGTTCTGTGATAGAATACAACAATTCACTGCTTACAACCTGCTCCTAGACAAACTTAGACACTTTTGACAGAGTGCAAGGCAATGCCCTTCGACTAATATAGGAGCATTGAGGTCAACTCCAACTGCTGTATGTGAAATACACACAAATATGGAACTCTTTGGGTTGCGGAGGGATAAATCTGCTTTAGACGTTTAGGAAAGATGTAGGAGAATGAACCAAAACCACCCCAATAGACACCGTGTAGAAAACTGAGAACACAAGCAAAGAATAAAACACAAGTCTGTCTTACACCTTGTCCATGAACTTCAAGATAGTTACCACCTCCCAGAAAGAAGACAAGGTATACAGAAAGTAATAAAGAATTTACTACCACATACTCGCTTAGAAACAATAGAAGTACAAATAAAATTAGTTGACGGAACAACCAAACATTCCGATCCTGTCAGTCTTATGAGTGCATCACAACGAACCATTGATGCATACCTTGAAGAATAGTTGCATGTTGATACGTGATGCCATATGATGATGGATGGTATCCGCATGTCTGGTTTTGTGTAGTGTGCAGATGTGTTCAGTCAAAACAATGTTCATACAAAAATAACAGGGCAATCCACATAGGACGTCAGTAAACTCACGACGTATAAAGTCAATGATTCTTGAAACAGCCGTTGACGTTTTTCTTCATTATTTATTGTGGACGCCACAGTGACAAAATGGTTACGCGAATATGTAGACACATCAAACAGTCATTATCACAGCAACATTCAATACAGCAATGGACGGTAGACAGCATTACAATGATGAGTCAGATGCATGTTATATTTCATAGTGCTGTAAATGTAGTCAGGTGAAAAACTCCATCCTTTTCTATAACAGCCAGGAGATAACCAGATATATGAGATCAGTTCACTCTCCTTAGTCTGACTTCAGCAAGACAGACACGTCTGCCGAAGTATAAATAATGTCCTCAAAAATATCCTCTAGATAATAAAGGTTTTCCAAACCTAGTTCATTTAACAAAGTAGCAAGTAATGGTCCTTGGTACCTGCATCAACCGATGCAGTACAATACAGCGACATGTGAGCTAGGAAAACATCTCGTGACGACGACTTTCGAAGACAGGCGATGAACCAGAAATCGTTCACGACCAAAAATCGATAGAGTTAATGAAAATGTTAATTTACCTTGCCTTCCGGAAATACACAGAAATATTATGCCTCCCGGCATGTGCAAATACACTAGAGGTATTATCTCGAATAAACGAAATATCCATAAGAGGACTCTCACATTCCTGACAGAACAAAAAAAGCGGAGATCCCCTCTTCAACGAGGCATCTCTTTCGCCATTCCAAATCGCTCACTCCACTAGTGGTGGGCGGAAACCGATCGACCAAGAAGCAAGACAAGTCATGCGCAGTCCAGCGCAAAATGACCACAGCTCAAACTTAACTGCATTCGATACCAACGCGAGAAGACAAATGCTTACCGAGAAAAGTGACTATAAATTTCAAGCAGTTGTTGCCCTTGCGTTATAAAATAGATATTGTAATAAAATTATGTTGCGAGAATTTATCACGCAACACATGTCTATACTGACAGATCTGCATTTAAGGCCACCATCAAAGCAGGTTATGGAGTTTACATATGTTATCCAGATGGTTCCTTCAACGAGCTGTTTCATGCATGCTGGGATTTTTTCTCCAACTATGAAGCTGAAATCATTGCACTGGAAACAGCTATGTACCATCTGAAGACTGTTTTAATGTCTTTTCCTCAAACGCTCTAAAAATATCGTCATTTTTAATGACTAAATGCCTGCCGTTCAAGCTTTATTGTAGGAGTGACTTAGCCAAATTAATCCTGGATGCTGATCAACTTATCATTTCCTATGGCATCAGAATAGTTATTCAGTGGATCCCTGGTCACTCAAATACACCAGGTAATGACAGAGCAGACAGATTAGCAAAGAAGGGAATAAGACAAAAACAACGACTCACAGTAACAACTCTCCAAATACCCAAACCAACATGCGAACAACAAAGAAACTTGGCTGAACAGATGGGTCACGGAAAACATCGGGTGAGAGGTTTACAGATATATGGTCCGTCCTGATCCTGATGACAACATTTGCCATCTTAAAAGAAGGGATCAGAGCACAATGTATCGGCCCAGAACACAACATATAGCACTCAGCAGTCACTTGAACAGAATCCAGCCACAGCACTCTCCAGAGTGTCAGCTATGAAACTATCCCTTTGAAACTGTTGACCATCATCTCTTTGAGTGCCCAGCACTCGAAGATATTAGGCAAATGCCCATTCCTCCGAGGCCAGATAAGTGGAACACCTTGTACGGAGAAACAAAACAACTTGCGAAAACATGCAGATATCACTACATGGCATTGAGCCGAAGGGCGAGAGCCCAAGAGCTGGATCAACAACCACAACAAGGAATTCGTGAAGGGGAAAAGGAGTTTAGAAGACTTAATAAATTTTCTCTTTCATATTTTGTGATTGCTTTTTGCAGTACACGCCTCACGACTAAATGTGCAAATATTATTTTTTTCATTACTTATATCTGTTAATGGTTAAATGAATCATAGATTCTTCCTTTCACGTAATTTAAAACCAAAAATGAAAAGCAGTTTACAGTTATATATTTCACCTTCAAATAGACTAATCGCCACTACAAACTGACAATAGCAAACACGCTGATGCTCACTATATTTAACACTGTCAAGTGCGCCTCATGTCATCAAAGATGATAATTAAAAAATAGAGTGATCAATTATGAGTAAGCAATGATGAAAAATAAGGTAACAAGAAAGTCAACTATTGATAATAGATATTAAATTCAACAAGCCACTTTGTGTCTTCAGTCTTTCAGAAATCTGAGTATACACATTAAGTGTCTAATCGGAAAGAAGTTGTAAAGCCTACGTTCTGATGGCAGAATTGGCAAGATAGGACTTCGTAAACTTCCTAAGTTACAAGGATGATATCCACATCAGCATTTGTACACGTTTGTTGGTACATAATTTTATTTATTTGTTTATTAAGTTCAAACGTTCACAAATTGATTCTTTAAGATATCAAGTTCACGTACTCACAAGTTGATTCGTCTGTATTTCAAGATGACCATACTCACAAGTTATTTCATATATATATATATATATATATATATATATAGATATATATATATATATATATATATATATATATATATATATATATATATATATATATATATATAATAATGAATTAATAGCCCCTTCAGTCATAACTGACTATGGGAATGCGCCCCTGAGGTGACAGCCCTCAGCTGCTTATTTTCCTGGTGTTCCATTTGATGTTTTCTCCTCTCTTCTGTTTGTTGTGTGAGTTGCTTTTCGCCCAATCTGAGGTGGCGCCGCAGATAGCATCGCCCCTTGTTGAGTTGGGCAGCTTCACCCTCCTAGGTTGCTGGATTTATGTCCAGTGCCCCCACGTCTCTCTTGCACACATCTTTGAATCTCAGCTGCGGCCGCCCAACTGTTCTTTTGTCATCTGACAGTTGTCCGTAGAAGATATCTTTCGGGATGCGACCATCTTCCATGCGGCGGACATGGCCAAGCCAGCGTAGTCTGCGCTGTCTACGCAGTGTATACATGCTTTGAAGACCAGCACGTGACAACATCTCAGCATGTGTCACTTTGTCTTTCCACGAAATTCCGAGAATGTGGCGTAGACACCGTAGATGAAAAGTATTGAGCCATCTTTCTTGCTTTGTGTAGGTTGTCCATGTCTCGCTACCATATAGAAGTCCTTATTGGTTAGCTTGTCTCCGCTGATGGTTTTTAGCGGTGCCCTCTTACTTGTTTGGGGACAAAGGTCTTTCTTTATACCGTCATACATTTGTCTGGTGTTGTCGGTTTGCGCTGCGGTCTGGATGCTCTCGCTGAGCTGGAGCCAATTGTCATTTGCGCAGCGTCGAGCAGTTTGTTGAACTTTGCTTCTCGTAGCCTTCAGGATCTGTAGGGTTCTTCCACTCTGTGAACGTTTGTATTCAATCGCAGCACTGCGCTAAGCTTCAATGAAAGGTGCCATCATACCTGATGAAGTATCAAACCAGTCTTTTGACTTCGCAGATTTCTTACCAAAGGTGTTAGGTGCAGTACTTTGAATGGTGTTCCGCAGGTGCTCTCATTTCTCTGTAACAGTATCACCATGCTGTGGGCTACTGAGCAATTTCTTGAAGGTCAAGGTAAATTGAGCGATTATGACAGCGTCTGATATCTTGCTGGTATCGATGCGTGGTTTTCCTTCATGTCTGCCTCGATGGAGATTTCTTGATTGTGCTCTGATTTTACAGCAAACCAAGGCGTAATCTAACAAAAACAAAATTAAAACTCAAGAAATTTACAACAGTATACAGCTATAGACAACAGTACAATGTGGGATGTCTAAGAAATCAGGAAATAAGAGAAAAGTTTTCAATCATAGTATCCAACAATACGAAGTACGGTATTGGAAGATGAAGCATTGATTCCGCGTGTAGCTATAGCGATCTTTTGGTGCAGTTTAGGAAGATACAGCTGGAAGATGAAGCAGATACAGAAGACCACTGGCAACAGGTAAAAAATATATGGAACAAGACATGTGAAGAAGAACTGAGAAAAACGAACGTCAGCAAAAAGCATGGATAACAACAGAAACGATTACCAAGATAGAAGACAGGAAAAACAAGAAGGCAGATTTAAACACAAGCAAAACCAGAAGCTCCAAAACCAAAGCTCATGAAGTGTACAACGAAGCAAACAAAGAAGTAAAAAGAAACATCAAAAGAACGAACGAACAAACTTTATTTTCGAAGTGTTAAGAATTGGGCGCGCAGGCCCGTCTAACATTCTGCCCTTCCATTCTCATTAATCTTGCATACTATATCCTTTCATTCTCACATGTTACTTTAAGCATTAATTTAAAGGCATGCAACATTATAAAGTTAACATAACAGCATTCATTTACAGTATGCAATCATAATAAAAAATGAGTAAGTTTTTTTTTAAACAAACACGATAGTAATTGAAAAAAAAATTAATTAATTAATTTAAAAAAAAAATAAAATAAAAAAAATAAAATAAAAAAATAAATTAATTAATTCTGTATACCGTCACTCACTCATGCGCTCAAAACGTCTACAATTAATCTGTATTTTTGAATGTGTCGTCAATCATCAATACTTAAATTACATAGACACATTCTTGCTTACATCCATACATTCTTGGTGGAAAATGAAATAATAATAATAACACTTTCTTACGCACTTCTGTAGCAGGAAAAGTCTTTGAGCAGTTTAAAAAAAAAAAAATTATATCTGCTTATTCTCATATACACCATCCCATTTAAGCAAACGAAAACATTCACATTTCTAAAGTACAGTGGTATGCGGGTACATTCTCACATTCATTACATTATATGATAATATTACATGGATATAAAACAAATTATTCTTATTTTTAAAAAATTAAAAAGAAAACGAGCGGAAGAGGAAAAGAAATGTTGACTTATAGATGAGATGTGGACAGGCAAATGCTGTTTCAATGGGGGTAGATAATTCACTAGTCAACAACCAAAATGTACCAGAAATGAAAATAGCTGATCTTAACTAATTTTGGTGTGCTGAAAACGAAAATGACATAAAAAAATGTTGATTGGCTCCAGTTTTCAAGATATATGCAACTAGTTTATTTAATTACGGTCAATTTATATATATGACGCAACTGTTGTGGGCGATTGCATAATTTTTTCTAATGACCAATAAAAATGTAACTAGAAGTTGATGATGCAATCCTACCTATGATTACCTCACCTTTGTGTATAAATATCTTATCTCTGATAAAATTTTGCCATTAGTTAGTGCATTTGTCCTTATCAAAAGTATCGTAGTTAGAAATGCCTAGGAATTGTGTGAACAGTGCTAATAATTTCTGTTATATATGTGGTGAGGTGACATTTCTATCACAAAAACGAAATGTTTTATTATATAAAAGGAGTCTATGGGATGGCACTGACACAGTTCGACACAGGGGTGAAAATGAAGTAAATTCCTTCAATGCGTGATGATAGCAACTGACCGGTAAAGTTTTTAATCCAGTGAGGAAAAACTAGGCTCAGTCACAGTCAGGTAAATCGGTATTCTCTCACAGTAGAGCAGTAAATAAAATATCGCTACTGGCACTGTTCATCTTCCAGTTTATCTCACAGATTGAAATTTAATTTGATGATTTATTTAAATGTCCTTGGGTAGGCTTTCTTTCATGTAATTATGATAGCTAGGTCG
The DNA here is from genome assembly GCA_024509875.1 of Oreohelix idahoensis. NCBI lineage: Eukaryota > Metazoa > Mollusca > Gastropoda > Stylommatophora > Oreohelicidae > Oreohelix > Oreohelix idahoensis. The sequence goes on along the minus strand of JAMPIV010018273.1, from coordinate 188,156 downwards.
CATCGGACCGCCACAAGATTAAATTTTAAAAAATGTTTCATCAATATGTCTGGAAGTTTAAGAACCGAATCTGAAACTCCCTGTATGATTTCTTTATGCTGGGATTGCAAAGGTGATCATTCTATAGAACAAGATAGAAAACCCATGACAACATAATCATAACTCAAAAATCAAATAATATTCTAACGCGCGATAAATTTACCGTTAAGGCTATTATATACACTCGCGTATTTAATTATGTATTTAAGAAAACACGTCTAGAGTCTAATGGTTAAAATACACCTCTATATATAGGACTTAACTAAATTTATTAATTATAAATTCCTTCGCGACTTTAAAAGTTACTTTAACATTAAAGCATCTATTATTTTTGAAAATATTATAATAGATATATCATTAACTTTACCACTGGAACTTTTGGGATGAGTTTAATTTAATAGATTTAAATAAACACGAAATCCAGTGAAATAAAATGAAAGCACTAGACCACTGATCACTTTAACAAATATATTATACCGTTCACAGAAACAGAAATCACTCCAATGTAGCCACCAATTCAGATGGAAATCTAGCAGAATTTCTACTATAGCTAATGAATCTTAAATCTCTAGCAACCGAATGATAACATGGCTTTCTACGTGGTCTGTATATATCTAACTGAAATGCAAGATTGTTAGGACATGAGAAAATTGACACCTTTTTAGATCTCAGGAGACTTTTGGGGATCTGACCGCCAGGCTATGGAGAGAAGCCGCCCCTGGTCTGACGTATCTCCGCTCGCTGCTTGCGCGTCGGCTTTCCCGTTCGCTCCCACTGCGATCGGTTTCGTGTTTAACACCAAGATGCAAAATACGGGCAGGAAACTTGCGTCGCTCGTTTCAGGGACCACTACTGCCTTTGATAGCGCCGATAGTCTTTCCTGAGATCCCTCAGTCTGTTTGATCGTGTTCAGCTACTTTCTGTTTGATTCTGGCACCGCCCTCCACTGGCCAAGTTAATGAAAATACTGCATATGATTGCTCAAGAGATGTCCGTGGGCGTGATTTAATCTCTCCTTAAATCAATGCGATGACCAGAATGAACGGTAGATAAACTGTCCACATATTAATCAGCAAACGTGTTGACCATCTGTGTGGAACGGTTACATAGCTAATGAGTCCAGGTTAACAAATTCCCGTTTGACGAAAAGTTACCACAATATTCGGGGGCACTGATGCTATACGAAGGGGTCGTTACAAAGGGTCGTACCATATCATCCAACACTTCAGGGTCATTCAGGGTCAGCTGAGTTCGTCTGTCACAGCTGCAACATGTCTTTGAAAATTCATTTTGTGGATTCTCGTCTGGATTTCTTTACGTCAAACTGTGGAGCGGTCAGTGATGAGCATGGTGAACGATTTCACCAGGGCATTGCTGCTATGGATACAAAGTATCAAGGCAATTGGAGCCCTTCAATGCTTGCTGATTACTGTTGGACTGTAACAAGAGACACCTCATCGATTGACTACAAGAAGCAAGCAAAGAGAGCTCGAACAGCGACAGAATAACGACGGAATGGGTTCAAATGTGCCTTTTTAAAACATGATATGTGAACTTTAAATAATGTTTTTATTTTTTCTATCATTTTATGTTGAAATATCAATTAATTGAGTATGTAACCACAATTTTTATAATGCTAAAGTAGAAAGACTAGCTGTTCACCCCAGAGAATTGAACAAGCATACATTATTTGTATTACTGTAATGTAAATTCATCATTTAAAAAAAACCAGTGCCAGTTGGTGAATTTCATTATGATATTTGAAATCAGCATGTCAAAATCAATAAGAAATGGTATATTTAATTTCTGGTACAAATAACTTTTGAAAATTTGTTGACTAGTGATCAGTGTTTAGGAAGTGTTTGAAAAGTCCTTTGTTAAATGAATATTGTGTACGTAGGCTTTTTGGGTGGTGTGGACCCAGAGTAGGCTAGACTCTTTTTGAACAGGTCGATCCTAGGTTTGGGCAGATGTAACTGATGTAATTGTTGTCCCTCTCTTCTACTGGTTTGAAACAATGATTGTAGGTACGGCGGGGCATTGTTAGATAGAATTGCGTGAGTCAGCTTGGCTTTGTTGTAGAGAAGACTTTTTTTAGGGACAGTGTTTTGGGTTCTTTTCGTGTCCTTGTGTGTGGTATCGTGCGATTATCGGTAATCAGACGTAATGCTCTCTTATGCAGGGAGTGCAGTCTCCTAGAGGTGGAAACAGGGCAACCATCCCATAGTGTAGAACAGTAATCTAGATGTGCTTGTATATGTGAGGTGTAGAACAATAGTCTAGTGTCTGCGTCTGTGAAGTTTTTTATTTTGTCTAGCTGGTACGTCTTTTGAGCTAACTGTTTGGTTAAATTCCGTACATGGGAGTTCCGCGTTAAGTGCTGGTCAATCGTGATCCCTAGAACTTTGTGTTCTATTACATGTTCAATTTTTATTGATTCCGCGAGTAGCTATAGCGATCTTTTGGTGCAGTTTAGGAGTTTCTGTCTGGTGGTAATCAACATAGATTTCGTTTTTGCCGTGTTTACTGGCACACGATTCATATTACTCCATTTTGTTAGATTGTCTACATCGCTTTGAAGAGCCATTTCAAGTACCACGCAGTCGTTGTCACTAGTGTAGATAGTACAATCATCTACAAAGAGGTCACATGTTGAATATTTTAGATGTAGTGGCAGGTCGTTGATGAATACTGCAAAAAGTAGGGGCCCAAGAATAGAACCCTGCGGTACTCCTGTATCTATCTTCAAGAAATATGATGTCGAGTTGTTGTGAAGCATTAAGTGTTGTCGATCTGCCAGGAATGATTTGATGATGTTTAGGGGATTAGGGCCTATTCTGAGGGTTTTCAACATTTGAACCAAGATAGTGTGGTCAATCATGTCAAATGTTTTTTTGAAGTCAACAAAAACAGCACCACCTAATTTTCCATCATTTACGTTCGACAGCCAGTTGTCTGCCATTTTGGTGAGGGCCGTGTGACAGGTATGTTTGGGTCTGAAACCTGACTGGCTCTCAATGAGCAGTTTGTTTGTTGTTAAGTGTTGACATGTGGTGTTGTAAATGTGTTTCTCTAGTGGTTTTAAAAGAGATGATAGAAGGGATATTGGTCTGTGATACGTGTCGTATTATGTAAAGTCCCGGAGAAGGTCTCCGTGACCAAAGCATACACTATGGGATAGTCCAACAACACGAATCAGCATAACTGCAGTGAGCTGACAAACACCTCCTTCACAATTCACAAATACGCAGTTTATTATACTTGACACAAAGTTCCATGATAATAGAATAAAGGCCCAATGGCAAATGCAGTACTGGGTAGTCGTCCAGCCCGTTTACTATCAAACGCTGGTCAATGGCAATCATACAAACTTTATTTTTAATGGTCCACTGGATATGTTCTTGAATTGGCATACATTTCCTGCATATAATAAACCAGGGACACCTCAACTAAGTATATTGATGTCCTGGTGATGGAATGATGCAGGAAAAACACAGTATACTGCAGGAGATCAATACACATACGTCCGCTCACATTCAAACACAGGCCGCATCTCTTCTTGCAGACGATCACCTCACTTCTGCTTCAAAATGTTCGCATCTGCCACTCCACCATATTGGCATGACGTCACTTCCTTTATTAATAAGTAAGTCCGTATAAAATTATCAGAAAAGGAGCCCTGTTGAGCAACCTATTATACCGACATAATCGTTATGAATTTTAATCATAACAGTCTGTAACTGTTGGGATGGCTATGTGAGCCAGATTTATAGAGAGGATACACTTTGGCAGATTTAAATGATGTGGGGAAGTAGTTGTGTGCAAGAGGAAGTATATTGAAGAGTTGGCAAGGAAGCAGAGGAAGCTGCAGCCAAAGGAAATATGAGGGACCTGTACAACAACACAAAGAAGATAACAGAGAAATATAAGCAAGCAAATGGCCTCATAAAACATAACATTGGAAAATTGCTTAGTAATATACAAGAACAAATGAAGAGATGGACAGAACATTTTGAGGAACTTCTCAATAGACCAGCTCCAACTCATCCCCCAGACATCCAGCCAGCAGAAGAGGTGCTACTAATAAGCTGTGAACGACCAAGTAGAAAAGAAATAAAGAAAGCGATGAAGCTTCTGAAAGATGGGAAAGCAGCTAGTCCAGATGGAATTCCAGCAGAGGCCATCAAAACAGATATTGATTTATCTACAGAGATATTATACAAACTACTTGGCAAAATCTGGGAGAGAGAGGAAATAGCAGCAGAATGGAAGAAAGGTTATCTGGTCAAGTTGCCTAAGAAGGGACATTTACAAGAGTGCACAAATTATAGAGGAATAATGTTACTATCAGTGCCAGGAAAAGTATTAAACAGAATCATCCTTGAGAGATTAAAAGATTCCATAGACAAGCAACTGAGAGATGAACAAGCAAGTTTTCGACAAAACAGATCATGTACAGACCAGATATCTACATTGAGAATAATAGTTGAACAAAGTCTGGAATGGAATTCACCGCTATACATCGGATTCGGGGACTATGAAAAGGCATTTGACAGTGTAGACAGAAAATCACTTTGGAAATTGATGAGGCATTATAGAGTTCCCATGAAGATCATTAACTTAATACGGAAGACCTACGAAAACATGACATGCAAAGTTCTTCATGAAGGAAAACTTACAGAACCGTTTAGGATGAGAACGGGAGTGAGACAGAGATGCCTCTTGTTTCAATTTCTTTTCTTACTAGCAATAGATTGGGTTATGAAAACCTCGACATCCCACAACAGAAATGAAATCCAGTGGAATTTGACTAAACAGCTTGATGATCTGGATTTTGCAGATGACTTGGCTCTTCTGTCCCATAACAATAATCAGATGCAAGAGAAAATAAAAATTCTCAATGAGAAGTCACAACAAGTGGGCCTGAAAATACACAGGGACAAGACAAAGATTGTGAGAATAAATGCAAGAAATGATAACAAGGTTGAACGAAGAAACACCACTAAAGGATGTAGAATCGTATACATATCTTGGCAGTAATATAGACAGAGTTGGGGGGACACACAATGATATCAAAATAAGAACATAAAAAGCAAGAGGAGCTTTCATTGCATTAGGAAACATATGGAGAACAAGAGAAAACAAGTCCAACACGAAAATAAGAATCTTCATCTCAAATGTCAAATCAGTCCTATTGTACGGCTCTGAGACATAGAGAGCAACAAAAACGACAACCAAAAAGCTACAGACTTTTATAAACGGGTGCTTGCTTGCGTTGAAAAGAAGGACTGAAATGGTATGACAAAGTCACAAATGTGGAATTGATGACAAGAACGAGACAAGTGCCGGTGGAACAAGCGTTGAGAAGAAGACGCTGGCGATGGATAGGACACACATTGAGGAGACCTGTTGATAGCATTACAAGGCAGTCCTTGTTCTGGAATCCACAAGGAAAGAGAGGCAGAGATAGACCAAAAACACATGGAGAAGAGAACTGGATACAGAGGTGAAAATGATGAGGAAAACGTAGAAAGAACATGAGCGGATGGCACAGGACAGGAAGACTTGTTATGTGTTTATTGATGGCCTATGCTCCTCGGGGAGCTAAAGTGTATTGACTGATTGAAGGAGTGATCTGTATCACAGTCTGCACTATGGTACGAGCGCGTGGAGAGCACAGACCTAAGAAGTGGCCTTCTGACGAGAATCAGATCCAGTTGGTGCCAGATCGTGGATGTCTTCATGGCACCATATGCTGGGGTTTTGTCTGACAGTAGATGTTGGTCACGCAGAGGTCATGATGGACACACAACTCCAGGAGCCGTTGTGCATTTTCATTCATCCTGCCAATACCAAGCCTGCCCAGACATGAAGGCCATGAAACATTATCGGCAGCTACTCTAGCGTTAAAGTCACCAAGGAGAAAAAGCTGTTCTTGCCTAGGTGTGATTTTGATGACTGCTGCTAGATTCTCGTAGAACTCGTCTTTAGCTTCTGAGGCAGAGTCCAGAGTATGAGCATACACACTGACAAGGGTGATGGGGCCTGCACTAGTTTGCAGGCAAAGAGTTAACAGACGTTCTATTCCATTCTCCCCTGGTTCAACCATTTTAGTTAGAGATTTTTTTACCGAAAAACCTACTCCGTGTACTCTAGTTTTATTAAGGCCTTTCCCTTGCCAATAAAATGTGTAGTCTTTCTCGCTCAAATTCCTGAGCCAGCCATGCGCCTTTCCTGAAGTGCAGCTATTTCCACCTGAAGTCGTCTGAGTTCGTCATTGATGATGAACGTATTTGTTATGATAAAATTCATAACGATTGTGCCTATTACAGGTTTAGCTCAGCAGGGCTCTTTGCTTGTTTATTTTATACGGGTCACTGATAAGGACGGGTGAGCGTCGTTAAGCGGATATGCTTGGCTGGCTCACGGGAAACTAGGGGAGAAGTGCTGGGAGAGATTCGAGTGTGTGTCATAGCGAGTAGGCGGAATGTGTTTGAGCTCCTTATTGCCAAAGTGTTAAAAATGGAGTTCTATTATTACTAATACATCAAGATCTTTGGTGAGATGTATCTAGTCAGCTAGTTATCGAGTATCTTTATCGACAAGAAGTATAATTGCTGTGTTGAGTGTTGATGTGAATAAAGTTTATTGAGAAAAGGACAGCCTTCCTGACATGGACTGACTGACTACGGTATTTCGTATAACGCATATTATCTGCTATTACATGTTGGCTTGACTTGATTTGTGGAGCTGCGTGCTGTCCTAAATAAAGTATATCGTCCATTTCGGCCATTGTGACTCAAATCATTAAGAGTGGTGTAGGGGCCGGTTGCGGTGTCGTCAGAGATTTACTACCCTAGAAGTTATCTTGGCCACAGGAACCATCCTGTTATTACCTATCAACATTAACATTAAAACGACACGTAACAGTATTGATTATGTCCTGTAGGTTTTCAGATCGTGCAGTCAACATAGTCCGGACGTTCCAGTATCCCAATCTGATAGGTTGTTTATTTATATTTCTTCTTGTTTTTCGATAATTGCTTGGTGTAAAATTTTCTGTCCACAGTTCGGGTTTGACCCTAATCCCTATGCACCCAGTGGGAGAAGCAGACAGTGGCAGGACAACAACTAATTGACTGGGGGCTTTCCAGCTTGAAGCGGGTGGTAGCTGTCCAGTGAGTTCCTAGAACCTCTCCCACTGTCGGAAGTAGCAGCTGGCACCATGCTGTACGCCAATTGGGCAAAATGCTTATAACCGGTAACTGATTATTCCCGTGTTTTACCGACACCTATAGGGTGAAGCTGGAGTGTCCTCTCCAGGGCGCGAGCTTAGCTACAGTTATATGGAGATCAAGCTGTTGCCCATACAGCATGTTCCCCCTCTCCACGCAGCCGGTAGATACAAAGGAACGGCAGTAGCCGATACAGTTTGGTACCAGCCAAGTCGCAGGAGTTGCGAGAATAATGTCGAATCAACATTAAACTGCCTTAGGGACTCCTCCTCCAGATTGTTCTACAGGTTTTACTCCCGTAAGCCTTTCCCATAAATGGACATTCCCGCTAGACTGCAGTGGTTTGAATTCAGATTTATACCTTCTCTTACGTAGGCTACCAACCAAGGATCACGAGCCATATCTGCCCGAAGCTACTGGTTTTACTTCGTCAGTGACTCGCTTTCGCCCCTTCTCCCATCAGAGGAAACAGTTCCACCGGGCTCAAATTGAGCCATTCTTGAAGGCCGGGAGCTGGACTTGGTTGTCAGAGGCTGTTTGAGGTGCGTGCCATAGAAGGATTAATCTGCAGTGAGAGCTTATCCACACCACAACTCCTGGCTATAACAAACTTTTGAACCTATATATATATATATATATATATATATATATATATATATATATATATATATATATATATATATATATATATATATATATATATATATATATATATATATATATATATATATATATATATATATATATATATATATATATATATATATATATATATATATATATTGAAGCACATTAAAAACGCACCACTGTTATATATACTCATGCCGAGAAGCTGGAAAAAAAAAAGTGTGGGAATGGATTTTCCCCGTGTTTGTCATGAGGTAGAGAGCGAATGGCTGCTGGAATGGAAAGTGCATGATTAAACCCACGGGTTTGTGTACAGACTACATGAAAACAATGAAAGTTACACGTGCAACACGATTTCCAACAGCTATGACTCTAAAAATGTGTACGCGTTGTGGCAGTATATTCGGTATAAAAAGGCCGTTGAGACAAAACACACAGTACTTGTGCTTGAAATGCCACGACTATCTGAAAACGACCGCCAACGATCCATTGGTATTTTGGAGACCGGAATGAGCTCGCGGGTCATTGCCAGAAGGATGAATTGCCACCACAGCACTATTGTACGTCTCAATGAACGTTACGGAACCACTGGCAGTGCCCGGAATAGACTTCAGAGTGACCAACCACGAGTTACTACCTCTGCGCAAGATCGTCATATTGTGCTGAGTTACCTAAGGAATCGTTCTCTCCCGGCAAGTCAAACAGCAAGAGCAATAGTGGGTAGACGTGGGCAAGTCTCTCGAATGACAGTCATATGACGACTCAGAGATACAGGCCTTACTGCAAGACGACCTTATGTTGGGCCAAACTTGACTCACAGACATCGTCAGCAGCACCTGCAATGGGCAGAGCAACATGTCAGATGGACTAGACTGCAGGGGAATGCTGTCCTATTCACAGACGAGAGCAGATTCAACATATCCTTTGCTGATGGACGTATGCGGATTTGGCGACGGTGTGGAGAGCGCTTTGCAGATTGCTGTGTTTGTCAGCACAACCAATTTGGAGGTGGCAGTATTCACATTTGGGGAGGATTCAGTTTTCACCATCGCTTGCCTCTTCACGTCTTCCGTGGAAATGTTAATGCTGTGACATATCGAGATGAGGTTCTGATGCATTGGTTGCTCCTGCGTTCACAAATTATCCAGACTTGCAGCTTCTCCAGCAGGATAACGCACGTGCGCACACCGCATGCATTACGCAGCAATATCTACAGCAGCAAAACATTGTGATGATTGATTGGCCTGCCCTATCACCAGACATGTCCCCTAAAGAACATCTGTGGGACGAGTCTAGACGCAGAGTCTACAGGCAAGGTTCTCCAGCTAATCTGCAACAGCTCGAAGCTGCTCTTACACGTGAATGGGACTTGATTCCCCGGAATTTCCTTCAGAGACTTGTGCGTTCCATACGGAGCCGCTGCCAAGCTTGTTTGCAAGCACACGGTGGACATACCAGATACTGATGATAGTGTGAATGAATTTTTTTATTGGTTGCATTTTTGGTTTTCTCCCTTGTCTGCACAGAAAGCAATGAATTTCATAACAATCAAATGTAAAAATTAATGACCAGCATGGATTCATAGGAAAATGACTAAAAATTCCAAATATGTAAACTTGTAAACATTTATATTTACATCTCACCCTCTTATGGCAGAGAGATTTATGATTAATAAATTTCAGATATTTATTCTTTATTCTACACTTGTATTTTCCTTTAATTCCGCTTTTTTACCTTTCTTTCGCTCTTTTACCTTTCTTTTTGCATACGCTAGATTGTTAGCAATTCGTACCTTTGTCATTTTCCTTTCTAATATTTAGCAACGCATTTTATTGCTGTTAAGCTAAGTTCTTTGATGAGACCGAATCGTGTTAATTCGTTCTTGACAGGGATAAGAAGTAAGACGAGTGTCTATCACTTTTCTCTAATCTGCTCGCCTATAAGTTAATTATTTACGATGTAAGATGTGAGATGAAAAACGAGCGTGCGTGTATTTCGTTTATGACCAGAGTCTGAAGGCAGTAATAGTGTGAATTATCGAGAGCAGAAATCTCTTGCACGGTCTGGTAAATCATATTACGCAAGATCAAAGAGAGACTGTCCGCTCGATTAGCAAGTCTGTTTCAGCTTCAGCGTGAGAAATTCGCAGAATGAGATAGAATTATGTAAATTTTCCTCTAGGTGCGAACATGTGGAAGAGAGAGTCTGGAGTTTCGATAATGTAATGATTTTCCTTTCATTAGAGATATACTTATACCAGAGCAGTTTTAGACTTCATTTATTCAGACATCCACAGTCTCGCTAGACAACCTAGCTACGTTCTAGAAATCACTTTTATTTAAGTAGAATTTCTCAGTTTCGTTGGGGGATAGTTTTAAGTAGTACTGTGCGAGGTAACTATATTGATAGAGTTTGTGAGTGATTTAAGTGGTAAATCGCCTATTATATCTTCACTACATTTATGTGCAGAGTGATTAAATGATAAGTCAGTTATATTTTTTAAATTTACGGCGTTACAGTGGATAGCAAAATAAATTACTATTTCTAGCTAAAACTCATAAAGCTATAAATAAATTTAATTAAATTGCTAGTAACCAGTCCGAGAATATTTTAACTAACTAGTAAACGCACTGATTCATCATTGAGTATTGACGAAATATATTTAAATATATTTTTAATTCATGACGATTGATTTTTTCAATGACTAGAATATATTTCACGGAAGTTTAAACAAGCGCTAAGCTTATAGTCTCTAACTTAAAGTTAATAACCGAAGTGAATATTATATTTTACGCGAGGGTAGGTATAATATTGTAGTTAAGTATTTTGTACTTTTCTCTTCCTTATACAGTTTTGGGTCAGCCCAACCTCTACCAGCGGTTTTGTTTCAGTATATGAGAAAAACATAGAAGAAACATTTTGTAATTTAAATAAGTGAGTTTCCAGGTTACAACCTGTCTGGCATGGTGTTTGCATCCAGAAAGAGACAGAGTACTCATCTCACTAACTTTAAAACTAAATGCAATAACTGGGCCTATCGAGCCAGATTATAATTCTTCCCAACAATCGCATGTTACATTCAGCCCCTGTGGCGAGAGAAATTACAACCAATAACATTTCCGACGTTTTTTGACTAATTGTGGTGTGACCAAGAATTTTACATTTTAAAGTAGTTACAAACCTGTCATATTCTTAAGTAGTGGAAACCTCGTTATTCTGACACTGGGAGCCCGTTTAACATTTCTTACCTAAGCCGATTCAAGTGACCTTACTTTTGATCTGAAAATATAGCTATAAAGCGAATGCTCCCCGGAACATCGGAAGAAACCTGTATCTGCAGAGCTGGGATTCGCTTTATCAAAAGAATACAGATTCACTGTAGAGAAGTGTCCTGAAGTTTGCGCCAGAAAGCGAAAAACAGCACGTGTGTAGGTAAGAATGTATGTCAGGGGCCCCTGCTGAATGAACAGAGAGAAAGCAGAACGAGTGATTCTTTCATTTTATATTCATGCTCCCACTTTGAAATTTCTTTATGCAATTTGTGTTGCAAAATGCTTATTTAATCTTAGGATAGATTAATATATCAACTCTGTTCTTAAACTATAGAGGAGAAATCTTAGACCATAGCGTATAAATCTGTGACTCTTTGGGGGGCTATAACTTCTCTTCTAACGGGATCGTGAGCTAAACAGAGGGGGAAAGGATTACACCTATGGGTCTATTCTTTTAGTAATTCATTAACCTATGTGTATTTATATGTGATTGATATTCAAATTTATGGTGTTGGTAAATTGTCTAATGTTAATAAAATTTACATAAACTTATACCAGTGTGTCAGTCAGCTCGTCCCAAATGTCTATATTCCATTGTTATAGTTTTCACGTCTGTGCGTCTAACTTTCGTCACTTATGTGTGTGTGTATGTGAGTGGTATATATATATATATATATATATATATATATATATATATATATATATATATATATTCTAATAGATTGTCTGACTCCTTTAGATCTGTTGTAGAAGATATGCTGAAAGAGAGAAGATTCTCGATTTCAGGGACAGGCTGTATTAATTTCTACCATCTCACTCGTGAAAATCTATTTCTAGTATCATCTCCCACTGAGTTATCACCTATTCTATTTCTATTCAGAAGGGACCATTCTATGTCTTAATTCCCCTATCAAAAATCTACGACAACTCTGTTCCTGGATTATACAGGTGGTGCGTTTTTAATGTGCTTCAGTATATATAACTCACTGTGACGAATTGGCTCAGAATTATTCTGTCAATTTTGCTAGTAGCTCGATGATTTCTTGTCTGTAATTCTAGTACCTTCTCCTCCTCTTTTTGTATCTCATTCTGTTGAATAAACCCTGACCTCTTAATATCATTCTTATGAGTGACCTCCTCTGGTCATTGTATTTGTCTACACTATCATTCATGACTTCACTACACGCTAGCGGTGTATTTTCTTTAATTTCACTGAAAAGTATGACTCGTTAGAAGTACCCTGGTATTAAAATGACGCAACTGTTCCCACTCCCAGACGACGTCGCTTTAGCGTACAATTATGTAATCAACCCACCTGTACTTTTTTTTTGCCATCTGCCAAATGTCCGTAGAAGATATCGTTCGGGATGCGACCATCCTCCATGCGGCGGAGATGGCACAGCCAGCGTAGTCTGCGTAGTATATATATATATATATATATATATATATATATATATATATATATATATATATATATATATATATATATATATATATATATATATATATATATATATTCTACGAACAACTGGCAGATGGAAAAAAGAACAGTTGGGCTACCGCAGCTGAGGTTTAAAGATGTGAGCAAGAAACACATGAGGGCACTGAACATTGATCCAGCAACCTGAGAGGATGAAGCTGCCCATCGCACCAAGTAGCGAAGCTCTCTATGATGCCATATCAGATTGAGCAAAAAGAAGTTCTCACGGCAAGCAGAAGAGAGGAGAATCCGTGGAAAGGAACACTATGGGAAACAACAGCGAGGACTGTCACCTCATGGGCACATTCCCATACCCAGTTAGGACTGAAGGGGCTATTGATATTATTAATATAGACAGACAGACAGACAGATAGATAGAAAGACAGGCAGATAGATAGATAGGTAGATAGACAGATAGATAGATAGACAGATAGACAGATAGATATTCAATGTGACTATCTGATCTGTATATAATCGGTTTTGCCTAACACCTGCTTGTTAATCTCTCCGTTCTCTATCTATGGCACGGATCCCCAAACATTTGTCAGTCCCAAAACCTCCATGGACTCCTTGGTCCTTAATTAACCCACGGCAAAAACTTATTTAACAAAATAAAGAAATTGTTATAGATGCGTATTGCGGATACATAAGTGGGGTAGGAGGAAACTTTAATGTTAAAGATATAAATCCTTATGTAGATGCCAGTGGCGGGATATGCGTCAGATCAATGACGGTGGCAAGAAGACAAAATAGTCTGCTGACAATAACAATCAGCCGTGGTCGGGCTTACGAATGGCCGACAGGTGTGTGAATATGTAGATGTCCACATACGCGAATGTTAAAGGGTTCTGGCATACCTGGACAAACTGGACTCTCACATCACAGCAAAACATAGGAGTCAGGGAATGTCGGAACGAGTGGTAACGTAATACAGTTTATTACGACAGACTCACGTAGACATCATGGGACGACATTTCATAACAAATCATGGAGCATCAACGGTTCACAGCATAATCATACAGCATCAGGTACAAAATATCCGTCACATCGGTTGCATAAACCACAGGCCTCAGCACAGTACACTGTTACAATAAATATCCCTCAGGAACAAACTTCCAACATCTTAAATATCTAGTAAGTAAATCCAATGGGGAAAAAAATAGGCTGCGTAACAAAGCAGCTCACAGGATCTCTTATTTCATAATAGACCATGGTAAACATCCATTAGGAACAAAGGTTTGTATGAATATCTTCATCAATAATAATACTCGCGGGCGGCATACTCCATGGCCTCGAAAAGATATCTTCAATATCACAAAATTCTCCCCTTTACAAAAGAGACACCCTGGAACGCACTAGCGAGATGGGACCGCCATCCCGAAGCCCTGCCAGCAACACACTGTCACGAGATTACAGCTTCTCGGAGCAGCTCAGTACAAATTACTCATGCGTGAACTAACCGCGTGAGACTATCGCTCAGCTCACCCGTCTCTTTCCCCAAACTATCACTAAGAACCTTCGAAAACTTTCTTTATCTTTTTAAAAAAAATTAAACTAACAGCTACTCAGTTGAGCTATGTTTAAAAATTACAGAGCACAAAGCCCCCAACTAAAAAATCACATCATCACTAACAGCGTGCTAACTAGCGTGGGTACAAAAATCAGACCCATACATATGAGTCTTTAACACCTAACTCCTATTAACAAATTATGACTTAACAGATTACACCGACCCCCGGGGAAAAAATGATATCATTTTTTTGTTGTTGAAAATTACATGGAACAAAAAATTTGAGGTCGATGCAATTCCACTATCTGCACACAAGGATTACACTATGTTAAGTCATATTACTAAATCAAGAATAGAGGGATGGAAATATGTGTAAAGTAAGAAAATCAAATATAGAAAGATAATCAAATTCAAACAACGATGAGGTATGTCAAGTATAGTGAAAGTGAAAAGACAAGATGAAGTACAAGAAGAATGACTGACATTGAAAGAAACCAATGTAATGAGAATAGGAAAAGAAAACAATGATATATCATGGTAACTATTAAGTTAAACAATGCATATCTATATCAAAGAACAAATAACTAGTTACCATCTAAAAATAGCATAATATGCATGATAACCAAGTTAATAAACTCATAAAGTACCAATGATGAACTTGATATAGACATCAACATTAATAATATCGCTATACTTAGTTACCCCCTAGCGTACAATCAAGCGCTCGGTAAAGAAAAAATACATCACAATGTCAGAAAAAACACCTTTTCAATGTACAATACCGAAATGTATCATAATGATAATTTAAGTTTAAATAGTATTATCACTATAATTGTTACATATACAACGATTATCCAACACACAGTCATATAATAATAATATGGTCATGACATGGTGCATGAAAAGGAAATAATACAATGTTTTAAATTAAACATATACTTTAAATATCAATAGATGCAGTGATCTTGAAAACTCTCGTGAGCATGCAGATACAAAATCATCTAGTGTTGCGTAAAATTCAGACTAGCTTCATTGGAACAGGAAAAGTGGCTAAAGGCGACATTTAGAACATGTTGAAAAGAAACAGCTTAATCACGTAACATAGCACCCCTGATTCTCATGGGAAGGCCGTTGCTGTGAAAAAAATAAATGAAAATTTCTATTTTAATAACGGTAAAGATTTTATGGAAGGCAACAGTTAACTTCAAATTTAACCTATCAAATGTGGCTGTGTAAACTTCTGACCACTGTAAGATGCTAATCAAACATTCCACCATTACACGCGAAAAGGTAACAGAGAAAGTAACACAGTCTAACTAGAATCCTGAATTAAACAGGGTCATAAAAATATTATACTAGTGTGCGATAATGTATAATAGAGTCGTGGATATATACAAGTGATACCAACGTCATGTTGAGTGTAATGATGACCAAGAGTGTAATTATGGCTGACAATCTGAGATTTTGCGCAAGACAAAGGAAATGCAGTTGACAAATGCGTACATCTCAAAGGCTGAACTGAAGTCATAGCCTGTGTACCGGGCAAAGAAAAAACAAGAAGCATACAATAAAGATGCAAAAGCAGACAGTAGTAAACTTGGACCTACGTCGAAGTTTAAAAGAAAAGCAGTAAGTACGACAAAGAGTCGTAAAAGACGAAGATACTGAGCTAACCGGCGCAGTAAGAAAAGTAAAGAAACTCATAAGGTATAGATATGTACTAACAATTAAGTTCGTACATGTAGCAAATAAAACGCTAGTCATTGCAGTAAAGGAGTTGCAATCCACGTGACTGGATGTAGATTCAGTCGTAGCGCTAAAGTTAGTGTGTGTGTGTTGAGGATTGCTTCATGTCTGCAGCATGGCGCGGTCCTCAAATGAATATATTAATGATCGATGATGTCGGGAATTGTTGCATGTGTGCAGGCATTTGGATTTGAGCTCGATCCAAATGGGTGCACCATGGAACACCGCAAATGAATATTAACGACATAGAATGCATATCTCTATGCATGACGCGTAGGACTTAGTAACGTCATTCGAATCGTGGGTTTTGACCCTAACGGCAGCGTGTTTTTACAAGTGTGGCCTAGCCACTATGATATGTGTGGTATAACCACTGAGGATTGCGTGGCATTGTCCACTGAATTTATATGTGTGGCTGGGAAGCCAATTTAGCAGTGTGTTCTTGGATTAAACGTAAGTCGTATTGTTATTAACGCAGTTTGTAATTATGGCAGATTAGCCTGGCATTGGATGCCAAATGAACATTCGTACTAGCAGTAGGAGTAAGACTAGTGTAAAACGAATATTATATAGCTAGCAGCAGACGTAAGCCTAGTGGAACAAGGATATTAGACGACTAGCAGCAGATGTAAGCCTAGCGTAAGGAGAATATTGCAAAACTAGCCGTAGAAGTAAGTCTAGTGGAAAAAGGGCTATTATTAAACTAGCAACAGGAATAAGTCTAGTCAGCCTATGAATTTATGCCACGGGATGTTGGCCAAAAATAACTGACCATTATACAGAACTATATATTAGTGAACATAGGCTTTAATGAAGAATAAGAACTCATTCGACACGTACATGGAACTGTGTTTATGAACTATGTTTTTCAATAGTTGTGTCTACCCATGACATGAGAGTGTTAATTAAACATGTTTAAGTCGTCAAATACTGGTCTTATCAAATGCCGTATTCTGAGTTGAATTCCATACTGTTTGATTCATTCATAATGACCAGTGACACTTAATTGCCTAAACACGCTGCATCACACACTGCTGATATTAAGAAGGCAAGAATAGACAGGTCAGTCATTACTTATAATTTTAATATGAAGCATGTTCCAGTATCAACGCATCACACGGGTTACTAGAGACAATATCGATACTAACGTAGTGCCCAACGGAATCCTGTAAAATATATATATGAACCCGGCGGACTTTGACATTATAAGATCAGAATACGCACACAACATCTTGGTCATCCTAAGCATTTAGAGCCTTACTATAAACTGGTGTAAAAGGTTGTCAAATAGTCCGTAACATAATTCTGGTGTCAAGAAGCGTTTGGATTTCGTAGGACTACCGTCCCCATAAAGTATTGAAAGGGAGTCGAACTAACGATAAACTTTTATAACGTGAATACTCATTCAAGACAAGCCGGCAACTCTAGCGCATGTCAGTAGATGACGTTACAGTATCGATGCTGTCATCCCTAGCAGACAACACATTCTGAGAGAATCCTATCTTCACCTACTACAAGAAGCTGAACCATTTCAAAGGAACGATATTCATCAACTTCACGTATCTGAATCGTTGGAAGAAGTGTGTCTTCATCTACAGCATCAACAGCTGCAACGCAGATCAGTACGCAGTTCGGTAACCAACGTTTGAAAACGGTTGAATCTCTCAGACGATCGTACTACCAAGGTCAAGGTCTGTCTATCAATGGTCATCAGCTGCTGTCTGGACTTGAGTGGAACTGAAGCTTGGATTCACATGCACTAATGTATTTCTCGGGATAAGCAGGACAGATAAAAAGATAAGTTCTTAATTTTATCGAAGCGCTTGAGCACTTTCATACTGTCCATGAACTACCTTTAGTCTGCAGTTTGTCGTTACTTTGCTTACTTTCCTACTAATCATTTTCTGTGCCCCATCCATATCTATCTGTTTATTCGTTTATTCGTCGGGAAGGCTGGAAAGAGTTTAATATTGACTGAGATTTTCTTTGGAAAAATCCAGGGAATGTTAACGTCTATTAGATTTTCATGCTTATATTAGCTGACTGAGGATCTGACTTTTAGAGTCAGAATATAAATTCACTGAAGCCTCAGTTCGCAATATAACCATACTTGTGTGTACTTAGCTGTTACGTCACGTAAACATGTCATCCTTATTTGCATAGCCTAATTTCGGTATTGTTTACAATTGTTTTCGTATGTTATCTAACACTCCTCTGTCTACATGTTAGTTAGAGACGACTTGTCTCGTTATCTTCTTTGTATTGTTAATTCTTTACTTTCCTTTGCTAATCAATACGTATAAGTCTACCTTAGTTACTTTATAATCGTAAATTTTTGTCGGATAACTGATATATCATTTCATTGTAATTCATTTAATTGTTTTTCATTGTCCTTTGTCTCTCGTACTTGTATATTGTTTGTTATTGATTAACACATGTACATAACATATTGAGTTCTATATATTAGTATATAGTAGATATTATTCGCAGGTATTCACAAATCTATAAAAATGTCGACACTGGAAGACCTTATCAATAGTGGAAAGAGTTTGGGGAAATCAGGATCTGAACTTCAAATTTATGCAGAGACCAAATTTGAAGAACATTTATCGCGTCTTGAAAGGATAGAACAATGCGAGGCTATTAAACGAGCTGAAGAACTTAGGAAGTTGGAATTGGCTCAACAAGATAAAGAAAGAGAATTTAAGGAAAAGGAATTGGCTCAACAAGAGAAGGACAGAGAACAAAAAGACAAAGAAAGAGAACTTAAGGAGAAAGAATTAGCCCAAGAAATGGAACTTAAGGAAAAAGAAATGGAATTAAGAAGAATGGAACTTCTTCCACTAGATCAGACTCATAGAAATGCCATGGAGCTTGAGGCATTAAGACTTAATGCAGAGAGAGAAAAAGTGTTGGAATTGGCTAAAGTGCAGTCTGAGCAGGCTAAGACTTCAGCGGGTACGAATGTTTTCTACCCGAAGTTAAAAATGCCTAATTTTGATCAATCTCGTGATTGCATTGATTCTTTTTTATCTAGGTTCATCATAAAAGTCACCGCCTTGAATATACCAAAAGAAAGATGGAGCAGTCTTTTACTTGATTTTTTGACTGGTGACTCACTTAAATGTGTCATGAGTCTGGATGAAAAGAGTAGAAACGATTTCGACGTCGTAAAAGAGGTACTACTAAGACGTTTCCAGTTAACTGAGTCTGGATTCCGGGATCGTTTTCATACGGCTAAGCCAAGTAAAGATGCAGATTTTGGCGAATTTATTGCATCAATTAAACATTTTTTTAGCAGGTGGATTGATCTCTCTGGTATTAATAAAACTTATGAAGGTGTCATTGATCTCATGCTACGAGATAAGGTTTTAACTGCATGTAGTAGCGATTTGGAATCATTTTTGCAGGAAAGACATCCTAATAATATTGATGAAAATGAAAAACTCGGGAGACAATATGTGATCGCACATCCGAATAAAGACATTCATAGATCTTCTATTCGAGATCCTTTGCCTGCGTGCTCAGCACACCACGATCACAGATCGTACGATCATAGACCTCGATCGAAGAGCGTTGATGGACGTTATCGTTCAGATTGTCATCAGTCTGAGAGAGGGTTTTATAACTTTCGGCGTCATCGCTCTCCTTCAAATTCGTATCGAAGAGGCTATAGAGGGTACCCACCTCATGATCGTGGGTATCACAAAGGCAGGGATTATAATGATTCACATCAGAAAGGATACTATAAACAAAGATCATCATATGGTAGAGATTACAGGAATGATAATTCCTCTGATTTTGATTATTATAAGAAAAAATTCGGTCAGTAAGAATAAAGGTCAAGTCAGATCTCGCCTCGAGAGACAAAAGTAAACATAGACATGCAAATAATTGCACTGTCAAGAAGGACAAAGGTAATGATGATAATGATCATGCTAATGCATGTATGGTAATAAATGATTCATGTTTTGAGTGTCAATCGCAACACATAGCTAAGGCTACAAAGAAACTTAATTGTGGTCATATTATGCCTACAATGTCCGCATGTGTGAATATGGATTATCTCACATTCCATCCAGGAATATTATATGGAAAAACGGTGCAAGTTTTGAGGGATTCCGGATGTTCAACCATCGGAATGAAGCACTCGCTTATCGAGCCCTCTGCTTTTACAGGCAAATCCGTCAAGTGTATCACTTTTGGAGAGAATGTAGAAAGTTTCCCTGTGGCAAAAGTATACATTGATACGCCTTTCTACACAGGCACTGTGTATGCCTGCGGGTTGAAGGCGCCAATAGCTGAGATAATTGTTGGTAACATACCTGGAGTTAAAGATTGCACTCCTGAGGAGATTGCAATGTGGGTTGAATCTCACCCACAGGTGGCGAATGCTGTTGTAACCAGGGCACAACAGTTAGCTACGGACATGGCTACACCACCCACTCCAGTCATAGATACAATTATATCTCCTAATAGTACTGTAACACCTTCTGTTTTTGCAGAAAAACAGAAATATGATCCAACATTACAAGGTTTATTTATCCTAGCAATCCACAAAACTACTAAACACACAGGATCAGCTAAACATTGGTTTAAAATAAATAAATCTATACTTACTAGATACTTTGACAATGGCAAAACGATCATACATCAAGTAGTAGTTCCTAAGGAATACAGACCATTGGTCCTACAAACAGGCCATGACTCCCCCATGGCAGGTCATATGGGGATCAAAAGAACATTGTTTCGTACTACGTCACAATTTTATTGGCCTGGGGTTAACAGGGATACCAGGTTGTACTCCAGATCTTGTACAACATGCCAAGGTAGAGCACGTAAAGGCAGGTTCCATAAGGCACCCTTACAAATTACGGACGTGCCTGAAAGACCATTCAAAAAGATCGCAGTAGATATAGTGGGTCCTTTGTCAATTACTTCAAATAATGGATTTCGTTATATTTTAACTTGCGTAGATCTTTGCACGCGTTGGCCAGAAGCCATACCTTTAAAAACCATTACGACTGCATCTGTATACGATGCATTATTTTCCATAGTCTGTCGTATCGGTTTTCCAGAGGACATTTTGTCAGATCAAGGATCACAATTTACGTCCAATATTATGAGGGATCTACAGTCCATGTTATCTGTACACCATTCGTTTTGTAGTGCGTATAGGCCTCAATCGAACGGTGTTTGTGAGCGCTATAATGGGACTCTTAAACAGATACTGGCTAAGATCACTGAAGAGTGCCCGCGTGAATGGGACCGTCTCCTTCCGGCGGCATTGTTTGCTTTTCTAGAAGTACCCCAAGAAAGCACTGGCTTTTCTCCATTCGAATTGGTCTATGGATCGAATCCTCGCGGACCAATGATGATACTTAAAGATTTGCTGGTTGGAGCATCAGTGGATACATCCACCCGAAACAGCTATGAGTTGGTTATTGATCTCCGACAGCGAATCATTGATGCGTGCACTTATGCATCTAAAAGTATCAAAACTGCTACTCAAAGATCAAGGTTATTACATAATCAAAAAAGAACTTTAAGATTCTTTAAACCAGGTGAAACGGTTTGGTTGTTATTGCCACATAATGACAACAAATTATTAATATCATGGCAAGGTCCATTTGATATTATCAGACAAGTCACAGATGTTGATTATGCTGTGAACATTAGAGGAAAAATCAAAACCTTTCATGTCAACATTCTAAAATTAGCAGTAGAAAGACCACAGGAGTTAATTCCTGTCATCAACTCTATTAGTGATTCTTCACATCAAGCTGTTTCTTTTGCAGTTGTTCATGTGGAAGATACTACGTCATCTATTCCTTTACACTTTCAATTATATTATTCAACTTTTCAACCAGTGCAAATGTAAAGATATTAAACTTAAATGTAATGAGTGATTTTCGATCACTGGGATTAATGTTATTGCTCAGAGATGGCAAAGTTCTGAGATAGATAGGATGGTGGAATGAAAAGTGGGGCCACATGATTGTGTGTCAGGAAACCCAATACTCAAGAGGGTATTTGTTTCTCTCCTTTCATAATACTAGTCGGTGGTCCCAGTTGTGGTGAAATTACAGTGATGCAACGTTAAAATTCCCCCATTTTTAAAGTAAACAGGTAAAATAACATGTAGGGATAAAAATATAGGTAAGATACGCTGATACATTCTCGCCCATGCCCGCGTTTTCTAGCGCCATTGAAACTAACTAGTTATAACATGCAGACTAAACGAACGATCTTTTTAGACGGGGTGGAAACGGAGATTTAAAAAAAAATTGTGACGGTCTGAACACGTGTTTGAATCTAAAAAGTCTAGAAGACGCAATTGGTAGTTTTAAAGAAAAAAATTATGCCACTAGTTGACATAATGTAAGGAAATGGACAAAAAACGACCTTAGCTCTTGTTAGAAACAGACGTAAATTTGGACGTTTTACGGTAATTAGTTGTTTTAGTTTGAATCTAGCGGCAAACGCGTGAACGAAGGTACCAAAAACAAATTTCAAAACTAACCTTGAGAAAAGTAGGTTTTTTCTTAATAATAAGTTTAGGAGAATAAAAAATAGCTAGTTTGATAGCCCATCTTAATCTGAGAAATAATATGCTTTTAATTACACAGACGAACAGATAACACGGAAGATATTGACGAAAGACTGTATTGTTCAATACAGACTAGCAGACAGTTTTTTGTGCTCATTTTCACTAAAGTTACATTTTGGCGTCCTTGAGACTAAAAATGTAAAACCAAACTGCAGGTGGACTAGGGGCAGGGTAGGAGGATAGTAGCTAAAAATAACTTAGCACAGAATCTTAGAAGTAGGGGGAGACAAAAATTTGTGTAGTTTTTTCTTGTAGTCTCGTCCAAAAACAAGTGCAATTTTGGGAAAAGCCAAGTTGGGACGGACAGACCGACAGAAAAATACTACACACTAGACTGAGACTGGACCGAAATTGGACATTTGTAGTTTGAATATTTGAAAGGTTGAGGGGAAGTCCGCTGATTGGACAGAAGCTTTTATATTATAGAAAGAAAGACGCCCGCTAGTGCCATTTTTGAAGAAGACTGTCAATTGACACAGTTCGTTAATGCTAGAGGTGTGATTTCCAGGAAATATTAAATATTATCAGTGGGACGCCTTAATCTAGCCAGCAGCTCAGCTGAGTTTTGCTAGTACAACTTAACTGTGTTTTAAATTTTGAATTGTGGTAAGGAGAAAAATTCATTAACCCTTTTATTTAATATTTAATATTTTGAGTGATCGATACTGCCATATCATGAAAAATGATTACGACAAGTGAGTGCTTATTCTAGGTCCCCAGCGACAGACCAGGGCCTAGAAGCAAACAAATAATATAGGAAAACATATCAAAGACTATGGAAGACAGATCTATATTTGAGATCAGTGGGAACATATCACCCACCTTATTGGATGGAAGGGGAAACTATTGAACATATTTAGAATGCAATGCAGTCATGGGAAACTGGTACTATTTGATACCACCTGGGTGAGATGTGCTGAGTTGGTCAGAGAGATCTGATCTGATCTTTGTAATGTTTTTTCGTTGTTATGTGTATAAAATTGGTGCATTAGGCAGTGTGTTGACACATGGCATAAATTTAGGTTTCAGAGTTTCTGGAGTGCCAGATGCTGTGTAGAAGTACAAGAGTGGATGCCTAAGCAGCCTATCATTTTACTCCAGCTACTGTGAGGAGTGGGCCGCTTGAATTCTTTACTGCATCATCACAGGCCAGATAAGTGAAAACCTGGCCTGCTGTGGATTGATCAATACTTGTCCACAAATCAATAACTAAATAAAATCCTGTGGTACAAACACTAAACCTCAGTCCATATTTTAAAGACAATGAACATTATAAACAGAGATTGGGTATGATGACATCACCCCGACTAAACATCCAGTGCTAGTTTTCCAAAGACACAGTAATTAGTGTTAATATTAACCAATGTAAACATATATCCATGTACAAAATTTGCATTTGATTATTTAATATATATATGCACTTTTATTGATAAATACATATTGTTTCATATGTCCTGATCATAAGAAAATTTGGCTCAGGACTAAATAAATTCAAAAAAATTATAACTTTAACTTCTAAAGCCAGTGTTAGTTGAGTTGATCATAGAGCTTATCATTATTATTATTAGACTAAGTGTTTTCATGTGTGTGTCAGTGTATTTAAATTACCTACACATCTCATTTCATTACCCTAGACATTAAACGTAGCTAACATACACAATAGCAGAATAAGTCTGTTTGAGGTCATAAGTGGTAGCAGAAAGGCATTCTGTAACTCACAAACTTTTATCATCAGGAGCCTTCACAGCTGACCTCATCCAGTACACTAGGTAACATAGCAACCACACAATAACATCAAAAACCACTACACCAGTTGAGGGTACTATCTCTGGAAGAAAGTGTGTGGTATAAGTGGCCTGCTAAACACCACCATTAGACGCGTCTTGAAGACGCTTCGTGATTACTCCCTGATATTTCTTGGAGCGTGCCACAACCTCCAGACTTGACCAGTGACGAAAGTGCATCAGTCCATAACCTGCAAACAATTAACCATCGGCTGGAGCACAAAACAAACTTACTGGCAGCTAAGTACAAACTTAAAAGCTGCCAAGTGAGCTTTTCACAGAAAATTTCCTCAATATCCATAACATACCTGGTGATGACAACCTGTTTTTTTTTTCAAAAGAGAATTATTCATTTTACACTGTTAAATGTAATTGCTTATTAAATTTTTATTAGTATATAAACAAATTTATAGTTGAATTAATCCTTTTGAGTGTACTGCACCAGTATGTCTCAATCATCTTAAATACACTTAAAACAGAGCACCTAAATTAAGATGTCACTGAATTAAATCAGTTGGGGTTTGAACGAGCTAAAATACATAATAAATCTTCATAAAAGGTGTCGGGCAGATACAAATTTAACAGTTGCTTAGTCCAGTTCAGCAATATTCTTAATTTCTAAATGATGTTATGGAAACTCCGTCGAGGTAGAAGCATCATTAACCTTCTATCTGTATATCTTGTGCGAAGGTAGATACCTTTGAAGACCCATGTTATATACTCTAGGTTTTGGCCATTGTTGGACCATCACTGTAGAGCAAAGGGCAAGCAACCCGTGACATCCATGATTGTGGGCAATACGGTCAGACCCATTGATATACGGTTAATACGGCATATAGGGCCTACTGACATAACGTCATAGAGGAGTGGTCAGTTGCTGGTACTCGGTACCTGTCTGTGTTCAAGTATTCACTAACCAGTACCAGATGTGCGTCATTGGACCCGTTATGGTTACTCGTTTCGCCAACAGAAGCATTGTCGGATATATATATATATATATATATATAGTCACAAGCACTTGCCTGTTTAGTATTGCCTCAATCCAAAGTGCAAACACTTAGTATCCATACTATCTAATACAGTTATTTTTCACACACTTAGTATCCATATTTTCTAATACAGTTATTCTACGATTCATGCATTATATTTTCCAGTCTATCCCGGCATCGCTCGTTTCTTCATTTACTTCTCATCTTCTCGTTGGGCACCAGCCTTTCCACAAATACTCGTCCAAGCCATCAAGGCCCGTGTGTTCTGTCCAAAGATAGAAGGCGCGGAATAGGAAGGCTGGGCACGAGTATTAGCTGAAGGCGTGTGCTCCACCTGGAACTGAAAAGTAATTATTAAATGCCCGATCCTGGTCCGGTTTCTTTTTTATAGTCTTCCTGTTCGTTGCCTTTTTACCCTGGGGGTAACATTCATAACATACATTTATTAGGGTTATAGTGTTAAAGTTATGCTTAGGGTGAGGGTTGTCGTTAAGATTATAGTTAAGGTTAGAGTGCTACATTTAAGGTTACGGTTATATGGTTAGAGTTATAGGTTTAGAGTTAGGGCTAGGGTTATTGGGTTATGTTTATGGTTAGCGTTAGGGTTACTGGGTTACACGGGTTAGGTTTATAGGGTTAGGTTAGCGTTTTCACCCATACAATTAATTACATACATGATACATGTATAACCATACAAGGGGAAATGAAAATTTTAGTACTAGAGCAGATAATAAATTGAGAACCAAGAGAGACACTTTTTATTACTTTCCTCGTAATACTGTTCGTTTGGAAATAAATTAACACGGCGAATTGCCAGATCAAGAAGGGCTGCGCTCGATGACCACGTCTGCAAGTAGTAAAGTAATTAAACAGGGTCTGGTCAATTACGTATATGCCTGAATTAAGGAGAACGCGATTCTGGTTTTCGGCTCTTGAGTGAAGATGGCTTTGAGTTACGTATAAGCAGAAATGTGAGCAGAGAATTTACCGTAGGTGCTAAGATCTGGCAGATAGTCTGGCAGAATCTGGTTTTAGGTAATAAAAGCATCTGGATTTAATATATATATTTGCCACAGTGAGAGCTGAGAACACTCAATTAGTGGGAAAAAGTATGGTATTTCTCAGCTGAGGAGTAATTTATAGTCCAGGGTTTCTCACTACACAGAATCGGCCGTTTTCGTCACAGAGAACTGGGGACCGCCCCTGTCAGTTAGATTGTCCTGGTTGTGGTGTAATTTTTAAAGTGTAGTAGTGGTGTGTCTGTGTTCTTGAGTGTAATACAAAAATCACTGGCCTAATAGCTCTAGTGAGATTATTTTATTTTATTTTCTTTGTGAATATTTTATCTAATAAATGTAATTCTATGTTCTACGCGGTCAGAATTTACCTCTGTTCTACCTGTCACTTGATGTTTGCTGTTGTAGTCCTTACTGTAATTCATTAACCTATTTAGCAAGAGAGGACGGATGAGGTATGACGTCTTAAACATTGTCTGGGAAGAAGACATTAGATATCTGATTATATCTTTCTTCTCTCCAGAAGTCGTATCTCTCTTCTTATTTTCATTAGTGACTTTATTTTTCTATACTTTCACATTACTCATTCATACTCCGTCTAAATTCAAACATCATCTACTTCCACACTCGCGACACTCACTATGGCCGGGAAAGTTGAGAAGTGGCTCTGTGCAGGACGTGATAATTCCTTGGGAGAGCCAAGAACCAGAGTACAGTATTTTAGCTCGGCTTAGTTGGAGAGCCCCCTTGGATGGCGGAGAATCCACAGTATGCCACTCACTTCCTACTTCTAGATTGAGACCAGATGTGACGATCCTTTAAATGCAAGCCAAGCTGGAGAAACTAGGGCTTATGACTTCAACTCAACACGTTTCGGAATGGCAGAAAAGCCACATGAAAAAGCCTAGATCTATAATGTAGATAATACCAGGAAGTCTTCAAATTGGTATTGGCTACTAAAGAGCGAGAAGCTCAGCAGCCATAGTTAAACAACAACAACTTTTATTACCTATCATGCACTGACTTCGGTTCTCGTTACATACTGTTTTAATATATAATGTGTTTATTAGGTATGCCTGTTAAAGGAGAGTAACAAATCCGTATATATTCTTCTGTCAATGCTTTTTACAATTTAGAAGCAACTACTCTGTATTACAGTATTATCTATTATAACTAGAAATAAAGTTTCGGTGCATTTTGGTCACTTGTTGGTTGAAACTGTTTTAATTTGTCAACGCCCTATCTTTGTACGTTCTTTTTTAAAGTGCTCCCACGTATCTGTGAATTTGCTTGAATGCTCTAGTTCGCATTGTCAGTGTTATTCAAAAGCTCATCCTCGTCTAGAGATTTCTTTTGGAGAGAATAGCGTAGGGTCTTTTATGAATGCCGTTCTGGCTGCACTAAGGTGAAAGAGTACACCTATTTAAATTAGATGGTTTTTAACTTGATAGCACACAGGTATAGAGACCTTTGTTGCGAAAGAAATAACTAAATGCTAGCAACTGAATGCAGGTTAACATCCTGTAGGGTAGGAGTCCTTTCGTTTGACGTAAACCTTGCAAGGCTAGTGGCTGGGAGACAGAATTATTTAAAAATGTACTTTGCTTTACGTTGTTCTGTAATATGAAATATGTATCTAGCTTGTCAGTATCATGAATTGTGTAGCACACCACATCAAAATTTTTATTACTATAATGAATGTTTAGTCAACGGACTCACCATCGACTAAACACGATAAAAATAATATATTATCAGATGTAACCAACTCACTTCCTGAATCTCATTATAAATTTCGTCATTCTGTATGTTTCCTATCAGAACAGTTGTATATAAAAGCATATGTAACAGCATGTGTGTGTTGTGATGAAAAGCATCCTATTCGTTCTATTGTATACTCCTCTCGGTGAGTATTCATTCGATCGTTCCTATTTTCTCTTCATCCTGTCATTATTTTACGTTTACGCCTCGTATACTGATATTTTCTTATCTTCGGTTGACACACTTGGACACTTCCATACGTTTTAGGCTTAAATGCACATGACATGTTATCCTTTGATCGTGGACAGTAAACATTTAGCCAGATAGAACAATATGTTTAAATCAAACTTTTCGTTTGCGGTTTGACGCCAGCCATATTGTTTAGTCAGAAGGGCTATTGATAGAAGCAAGAATTACTTCCGTCAAGGATTAGGTGTTTGTTAGATAAATTCAAGATGATAATCTGAAAGTATATTTATTAATCTGTATGTATATATATATATATATATATATATGTATGTATATGTATATTTATATGTATGTATATGTATGTATATGTATGTATCCAAGATGGCAGCGTGGTAGGCCGCACTTTTGTGTTGTTCATTTCATGCCGTCGTGTTGGAGTCTACATCTGTGGTAACAGCCCTCATTAACGCTGTATGCGTTTGCAGTGTGTTGGGCTCATTTTCAGGATTATGTTGCTGAATATTTTAAAGGTGACAACATCAAGTTTGATTGTCATGTGAGTTCGCTGTTCGTGTTGGTACCAAGAAGCCTAGATGGCTGTCTTGTGACGTGTCAACCGGACTGTGTTTTAAAACATCACAAATTTAATGAAGGCTACTGTTACTGCTGATATCAAATTTCGAGAAGCCACATTAATATCGCAAATCGAAGCAATGCCTTATTATAATCATACATGCCCAACGAGGTTGCCATATATGAGTTCAACTTCAAGTTATTCGATCTATGACATTAGAAATATGTCAAGCCAACTGGATCTGACGATTGCATTGACACTCTCATGATAGTAAGTGGATATTCTTAATACATACTATAATAACACTCGAAGAGATTATTTTAAAAACTAATGATATTAGTGAAAGATAAAAAATGAAAAAGTCTCTAAAATTGACCTTTTTTATTTACAAAGAATATATATTCGTTTATGAAGCCACCAGGAAGAAACAATGTTTTTGTATGGAAAGATCCACTGACCCTTAATAATTTTGTGCATGATAAAAGATATGCAGCAGAAAAGAGACTTTAAAACGGCTTTGAGAGGTGTGACAACTTATGCGTCCCGTAGCATTGTAAAGGTTAGGTTATTTGCTCATGTTTCAACGAACGGTGACGAAACAAGTCAAGCCAGCCTGATCTGGCTATTAATATTGATGCTCTCACGTTAGTAAGTAGAAATTCATAACAGCGATTATAACAACACCCGAAAAGATGGCTACAGAATTTAAGGATATCTGTGAAAGACGAAACTTAAACAAATCTTTAAAATGGACATTTTTATTTTTAAAGAATATATATTAGTTTATGAAGTCACCGGAAAGAAACTATAGCTTCGTTAGCAATGGCGACCGGATACCCTGACTCCTCATCGGGAATGAAAAGATTCATTGACCCTTATTAATTTTGTGCATTGCTGAAAGAAACTGCAGCACTTTACCACGGCGTTGACAGATGTGTCAACTTGTGTGTCCGGTATTTTTTTTTTTTTGGTTCGGTTTTTGCCTTCTTCTGGCGAGACGTGATCCTTTCAACCTATTTGGTTATATCAGAGCGCATTTACCATCCAAAAAAAAGTCAACTCTGTAGACTGCTAACCCGGTCAGCGTTGATAGATACTAAGTTCCGGTACAATTGTGAAGGTTTGGTTTTTCGCTCACGTTCCAAAAGACGATGAGGTAACTGAAGGCTGGAGACCCATTTCTCTTTTGATGTCAGCTTGTAAAATGTGTACCAATTGAATTCAACCGATTATGAACGTTTGGCGAATGTTTCCTGGACGGAGTTTAGCACACTTGCAGACTCTAAATGATTATCCGATATGATATGGTGTTTTTATACTATATCAAGCACATGGTAATGTATTTTTGGGATAATAAAGATTATAATATATGTATGTATATGTATATATGTATATGTATCATCATCATGTAATGTATTCTTTCCAGAACGTTGTCTCCATTACAGCTGCTCTGAACGCATCACGATTCTGGGCAAGTCGACCTGCATCAGCCAAAGACAAGTTCAGACTCTCTGTGATGTCCTGGGTCCACCGTCATCTAGGTCGCGCCCTTCCCCCTTTTCCAGGAACCATGCCTTCCATCACTGTTTTTTCCAGACTATTATGTCTTTTTATATGACCGAAAAATTTCAGCTTCCTTATTGCGATGGTATTTAGGAGCCAATGTTCCTGTACGTTTAGTGAGTACAGTACTTCTCTGTTGGTCTTTTTTTCTGTCCAGGGTATTCTCAACATCCTTCTGTAGCATTTCATTTCGAATGATGTAATCTTTTTTGCAACTGTTTTATTGAGTGTCCAAGTCTCGCAGCCGTATGTTGCTACTGGGAATATACATGCTCTGATCAGTTCGTTCTGAAATATTAAAAAAATTAAAAAAATATGTAAAAAGAAAAGACCATATTTCTTTAAATGACGATTTTCGAGGTAAATATCTTTGTGAAAATAGAATTCATGTACACGGATCCACTTAAAATCCATTCTTGGGGACCCAAAGGGATCCGGGGACCTCAGGTTACCAATACCTAGTGCAAGGAGGGATATAACTGGTAGAACTGAACTAAACATTCAGAAAGTAGTGGTTAACAATACAGTGGGGAGGAGCTACACCACATTTTAAGTCAAAACAGCCCAAACATGAAAACTGAGATTTGCCTGTATTCACATAATTTATATTCTCCTGAATCTAAATATGTGAAAATAATTTGTCAGAACCCATGCTAAGTTGGTGTATTTTGATTTTGTAGATAGTATTTTCTTCAGAAATTGTTCTTTTCCTATGAAGCAAATCAGGATTTTCTCATAACTTTGATTTTTGTTAATAATGTTCTTATAACTTGCACAGTTTTTAGTCAATCAACATGAGATTTGGTACAAATACTTGCCATTGGATAATAAAACGTTTTTCAGATCCGACTTTTTATATCTTATCAAAATCTTAACTTATTGCAAATAATGTAAAATTCTGAAAAAAATTGTTATTTTTTTAGATACAAATTTTAAAGTTCTATATCTCAAGATCTACTTATGTTATCTAAAATCCAATCTGACAAAAATTTTAAAACATAATGATGAATATTGTGTTTAAATGTGGCATTGATATTTAATTAATAAAAAAAAAAAAGCCTTAGCAAAATGAAATAGAACAATATAATCCAATATGGCCGCCGCTTCCGTGGCAACCAATTATGTAATACCATCAAACTCTTCATTATGCCTATCTGTGATTGATGTGGTTAAGTCTGTGCATTTTAATTGAAATCCTGAGATTAATAACGAAAATAGCATTCACGGTAGCTCCTCCCCTTAAGTCACACGATGAAATTCGCATATACGGGACAAACGAAAGTATCCGAGTGTATAAACAGCAAACGTGGTGAGCAAGACGGAAAGAGACCCATTTATTGCTTCTAGTGAAAGATCGTTTTTATCATTGACAGAGAAGTGCTTAATTGCGACGTTCTTGTAGTATACAGATGAAAATTAAATACAAAAACATAAGTTAAAACGAGCATCCAATCTAGATGAATCACTGACTATGCTCTCAATCGGAGATGATTCTCAGTACTAAATAGGAGAAGAAGACAAGTCGATGTTCAGACTTTCGTATCGTATAAATCAATGAAAAGTGGTGCTGAAATTTCCTTTTTTTTTTTTTTTTGGAAAACGTGCCACGAGGTAGTTGGCACAACATGCAGCCATTATTGAAATATGAAGAAAATTCGCCCAAGCACCATCAGATATAGCAAGGTAGAAATGACAAGTTACAAGATAAATGAATCATACATGATAAACTGGTGTAAGCGTTCTATTCATAAAAATTAAGGTCGGTAAAAAATTTTTGCTACTTTTCACTAGATGTCAAACCTCGAGGAAACCCTTTATTAGTCAAAGGTCCAGATCCTGGAGGTAGGCAGTAATCTTAGCTAAGAAGGGATTGTCAACTATACTTAGAGGGAAGAAAATTTCAATACTTAAAAGATGGACTGACATGAAGATACTGGCTAACGATTCCAAAAACTCTGAAGAAAAAACCTACTGGTGTCGTACCCATGTCTCATTTGCAGCATCGTCTTACTTACATCTTGATTTACGCATCAGGTTGGGACAACGCAAAGATCCAATTCTATTCAATTCTACTTTATTCATTGATTGATTTATCTCTCATTTATTTGGTCTCTTGGCACATTTCTTAGGGGTAATGACAGAGAGAAAAACCTGACGCTAGTTATTCTAACTTTCCTTAAACAAGTAGCATATGCCTCCTCTTGAATCCTCTGTAATCTTCGATCAGAAATGACACACTTCCATTATACGAACCAAAACCTGCCGTAGATATATCTCTGGAAGGGGTATCGAACTATTTAGCTTTTTATGAAACCTATTGTCCTCTACTCAAAATGCGAGACGTGCATCTATTTTCATCTCCAAACGCAACATACTCCTAGTGTAGAACGTCTAGTGAAGATTGGGCAAAATCTGTTTTAATATTAAAGATTCAGAGGCTGAGATGCAAAGAATGAACCAGAGCTGGGGCACTGTACGAAGGATGGCCACCGACCGAGCAAAGTGGAATAAATTTGTTGTTGCCCTACAAGACGCCACTAGGCGTGATGGCCACTGACTGCTGTGACGGTCGGCGGCTAAGGATCAAAGAAAGAAGAAGATTATAGATTCCACTAAAACAATCATGCATAATATAACAGAGTGCAAACTCTCAATTGAAGATATTTGTAATATTATTCATAAATTCGGAGTAACAAAAAAAGCATACATCGTATAATTCATCGTAGACTTTCTAGTGAAAATATAGACTTACAGAAACACGATTAGTGAATTTTAAAATTGATTTTCCCCCCCCCCCCCCCAAAAAAAAAAATAAATAAATAAAAATAAAATAAATAAAACCACAGCTCATGCATCATTTAATCAGCTGCAACGTTTATAGTGAAGATACAAATAATTAAATACACAATTACTACATGATAACATAAGATATTGCCCTTTACATGTGATTTTCAAACTCCATGACCACATAAAGTCTTACCACTTCCGTTGTTACTTATCTTGTTTAAAACTTTAAAAACTTACTAATACACAGATCTATCACTGATAATATCTTCCAAGATGTTTCTTTCCGGTAGCTGATTACACTAGTCAACAACCAAAATGTACCAGAAATGAAAATAGCTGATCTTAACTATTTTTGGTGTGCTGAAAACGAAAATGACATTAAAAAATGTTGATTGGCTTTAGTTTTCAAGATATATGCTACTAGTTTATTTAACTACGGTCAATTTATATATATGACGCAACTGTTGTGGGCGATTGCATAATTTTTTCTAATGACCAATAAAAATGTAACTAGAAGTTGATGATGCAATCCTACCTGTGATTACATCACCTTTGTGTATAATATAAATATCTTATCTCTGATAAAATTTTGCCATTAGTTAGTGCATTTGTCCTTATCAAAAGTATTGTAGTTAGAAATGCCTAGGACATGAGTGAACAGTGCTAATAATTTCTGTTATATATGTGGTGAGGTGACATTTCTATCACAAAAACGAAATATAACTAAAGTGATTAAGAAGGCGTACAGTTTGTATTTTGGCTGCAGAATAGGAGATCAAGATAAGAGCTGGGCGCCACACATATGCTGCAATACATGTACAGCCCATCTTAAACTGTGGTTGACTGGCAAAAGGCAAGCTATGCCTTTTGCAGTCCCAATGATTTGGAGAGAGCCCACTAATTATCTCAACAACTGTTACTTTTGCATGGTCCCTCCAATTGGGAAAGGCATATCAAAGAAGACAAAATGGACTCTGGAATATCTAAACATCCCCTCTACAATACGTCCGGTACCACATGGCGATGACCTACCAGTTCCAAAAGTGCCAGAATCATTTTCAGCTGCTTCCACCGATGAAGAAGAGGACATTGGTGGTCCTGAATCATCAACCTCAAGCGACCCAGATTTTGAGCAAACCACATCCACTAAACCACACTTAATAACCCAAGGTGAACTGAATGATCTTGTAAGAGATCTGAATTTACCGAAGAACAAGGCGGAGCTTTAGGGTTCCAGATTGCAACAGTGGAATCTCCTGGCAGAAGATGTTACAATTTCTGTGAATAGGAACCGCCAGGAACCGCCAGAAGCCGCTTATTACATTCTTTTTCAAAGAGGGTGACCTTTCTGCGTGCCACAACATTTCTGGTTTAATGGCAGCCCTCAAAATCAATTACATACCGGAAGAGTGGAGGCTTTTCACTGATTCATCCAAGACGAGTCTTAAAGCTGTTTTGTTGAATAATGGTAATGTGTTACCGTCAATTCCAGTTGGTCATGCAGTTCATATGAAAGAAACTTATGAAAACATTAAGCAGTTTTTGAAGTGTATAAACTACGATCATCATCATTGGTCACTTTGCGGTGACTTAAAAGTGGTCGCTCTTTTGCTTGGACTACAGGGTGGATACACCAAGTACTGTTGCTTTCTCTGTAGTGGGATAGCCGTGCACGAAGTGACAATTACATCAGAAGACATTGGCCAATCAGGCAGTCATTGCAGCTTGGCAGTAAGAACGTTGAGAACCAAGCACTTGTCGACACCAGCAAGATTTTGTTGCCACCCTTGCACATTAAGCTGGTGTTGCGTGCATATTTTGACGCACATATTACAAAAATCGATATGGCTATTTAATATGGGAAAAATATAGACATTCATTCATTTGTGTATGAAAATGCTGTCTATGGTAAAAGCGAGAGAATCCATGTTTGATTCACACTTTTGATTATAGGAGTAATCGTTCTTGATATTAATCCGGCGCATGGATTGCTCTTACGTTTGTACTTATTTTTTAGGGCCAGAAAATATATTAATTTGCTTATTATGTTTATGGCCTGAATTCATATGTATTACATATTATTAGTACAAGTAGAATCAGTCCTATATTGTATATTTTGGATGGGTAGGCGGGACTAGATTCTTGTTATTCCGGTCTAGCGGAAGTATGAGTTGTCTTGACAAGTCGTGATGAGTTCCGATGTACCGTGATAATGGCGGGTACGCACTTTTCAAAGGGCTGGTAGATTCTTAAGGAAATATGATTCATGAAGTGGTTTTCTTCTAAAGGAGATGGTATCTCTACTATAGTTTATGTTAGAGACTCTCCTAAGGTACGGTACAATGTATAATTCGGACTCCATGTATTGCCAGACCCTATTTTGATGATCTCATGTCGATTCGACCTAGATGGAACATTGTGCTTCGTATCGCTAGGGTCGTGTTTTGTATCGACAAAGATGACAGACTTTCCTACAGTGGTTATGGCTACGTGAACTAACCTGATCACCGTAGAGCTGTATGGGAAAATTTATGAAATCATTTATATACCCATTATAAATTAACTCTGGCTTATATTCTCCTTCCTATGAATGAGTGAACGACAACTCAGGGAGGCGGCCATGTTAGATTTCGGTCATCATATGTTTTGATCACTGCCAAGAGAACAGATTATTTATCCTATTATCGGACAGTGACAGGGAGATCTCAATCTTGCTAGAAACCCCCTCTTTCGTGGTTTCATAATATATGCTACAAACTATGGACGTCAAGTAACGTTAGTTATTTACCGATCTGCCTTCACTGACGCGTTTAGTCAGATAGGGGGATGCGGCCATAATGTATCATGACAATTGAACTTTTGATGTACTGCCCATTATTTCTGAATGTGTCATGACTTCAGATCTGCTATGTATACCTACAAATTGATATGTCAACATACCATGATGTACTCGTATGTCCCAGTGTGTACGTCTGAATAAATTGAGTAAACAAAGATTCCAGCAGTCTGCATTGGTGCCTTGTAGACACAAGTGTATGAGTGGTTATATTGGTCAGCACACGAACAGTACACCATTCGCGGTAATCACACTCTACACTTCTACTTCATACATACACCATCCTGCGTCGGTTGGAGTGACCAAGTTTAGGGCCTGCTTCCCCTGGAGCCTTTGCCTTCCCTAACTCAGGACTAGGGTGAGTTACCCATTTACAGCTGGGTAGACTGGGGGCATGCCTGATCTCAACAACACACCACTCTTCCTTACAGAGCATACAGACTGACACTTTACAGAGTGGGAAATAAACAAATAAAGAAGAAAGAAACTTTACAGTGGCGAGCCAGATTCCTGGGTCCAGCTTACGCAGTTTTGTGTTGAGAATCACAGTTTACAGCTGAAAGAACATTTGTTTGAACACATCAACACCAGTAGGACAGCTATACAGTCGATGTCAGCTTGACCTGTATTACCGATAGGATGCTGTATCTAGGTCAGCGCTTGTTGACAGTTTTTCGCTGTACAGACAGTATTACACAGGACAGTGGTATCAAGTGTAGAAAATATCTGGAGCAGTATTGTTGACATTTCTCAACGTACAGAAGAATCACAGTGTTGTTGAACATAAAGTGCATAGTTCATCGTTGGATCTTCATATGCTCTACAGAGAAAAATTGACAGTGTAATAGTTTAAAATTAAATCTATTACTGAATAAAGTGGCAAGTTATTATTATTTAAATAAACTGTGCCTGCTTTACAACACTATACCTGCAACACATTCCATTCATGATATAAATTATATTGTATGCTATATGCTATTTATGTTTACATGTTATTTGTTATGTGGTAAATTAGTTTTTGTTCTGTGTGACTAGTACAAGGTATGCCGAGTGACATTGGTCTGGTACTAGTATTCTATAGGTACACATTTTCTTAATTGGAAATTTGTTAGCAACAATTTGCTGCTATTTCTGTTAGTTGTGATGAGGTGTTCTTTTCTTCGTTGTTTTTGTTAATAATTTTGTGTTCCTTAGTTTTGTTTGATTTGTTTGCATTTGTTGGTCTAATCTTTTCTATTTTTGATTTCTTTACACCCTTATGTTTATACACTGGGGCGTTATTTGTCTTGTTATCTTATTGCAGTTATCATCACGGATTCTGTGATCATTTTTTTCATTTCTCCTATTTAATTTAATTTGATCTCTGCAAATGTTTTCAGATTGTCTTTTCTTGTTTGTCCTTTGTAATGTCTTTAGTTGACATATGACACAGGAGTTATAGTGGTATACACTGATAGTATAGTACAGATCAGTACTTTATGATTATTTTCCACAGGTACCCAAGTGATCTTTGATTACATTGAGGTATACAAGACCTATGTAAGGCTTGTCTCCCACAGTATTTGAGATACAGTTATTGTTGTCCACAGGTACTCAAGTTATCATTGGTTATTATAAACCATACAAGTTTGGACTAAGACTAAGTCTATGGTATAGACTTGTCTCCCATTAAAGTGAAAGAGGGTAATTTATTTACTTTTTCAGGTTTCTGATTTAAGAAGACAATATGTCTACATTAGATTATTTTATTGCACAAGGAAAATCTCTTGATAAGACTGGAAAAGACTTAGAACAATGGGCTGTTGCTCAATATGACAAAGCATTAGCTGCTGAAGAGAGAAAAGCTGCTGCTGAAGAAAAAAAAGCTCTGGCTGAAGAAAAAAGATTAGAAAGAGAAGCTGCTGCTGAAGAAAAAAAAGCTGCTGCTGAAGAAAAAAAAGCTCTGGCTGAAGAAAAAAGATTAGAAAGAGAAGCTGCTGCTGAAGAAAAAAAAGCTCTGGCTGAAGAAAAAAGATTAGAAAAAGAAGCTGATACTGCTGCTGAACTAAAGAAATTGCAGATGCAAGTGGAGGAAAGGAGATTTGATGCAGAACAGAAGAAATTAGAAGCTGCTGCAGAACAGAAAAAATTAGAAGCTGCTGCAGAACAGAAAAAATTAGAAGTTGCTGCTGCTGCAGAACAGAAAAAATTAGAAGCTGCTGCAGAACAGAGAAGATTAGATAGAGAAGCTGAAGAGAGAAAAGCAATAAGAGAACATGAGTTTGAATTAGAGAAATTAAAATTGACATGTATGAGTAATGTTAATCAGGCATCTGGTGGTAATGGTAAACCCTTTGTGTACAAGGTCAAGGTACCAGCGTTTAACCCTACCAGTGATGACATAACATTTTGGCTTTCTAGATTTGAACGGGCTTGTCGATCTCATAATGTTGACAAATCACAGTATGTGAATCAGTTGTCTGAAAATCTAAAAGGGGAGTCCCTAAGTAAGTTATATTTTGTTGAAGAGGCCGACAAAGATAATTATGATGCTGTTAGGGCAGCTTTGATAAAGAGATATCAGCTGTCTGAGGAAGGTTACCGTCTTTTGTTTAAAACAATGAGACCTGAGGTAGGTGTAGAATTCTCAGATTTCATCTCAAAAGCACGAATTACACTTTCACGATGGATTGAATTATCCAAAACAGAGAAAACATTTGATGGTCTTACGGATTTTTTGCTAAGAGACAAGTGTAAAGGGCAATTTTTACTATCTTGCAATATAATACATTTATATTCTTATGTTCGCAAATATTTTGGTAAGCAAAGTATTTCCTTTTTAAGTGCTTAAGGAGAAGTCATTTTTGGGTTGCTTCCCTTGAAAATAGTTCTGTCATCTTCGATCGGACTCCGCAGACGACTCTAGGCCTACTGCGATTTATTCTGTGGCTGGGTAGGAATAGATTGTTCTTGCTTCAGTATATCTATGGCCTGAATTTATACGTAGTGTTTGTATGAGTAGGACGAGTCTGTCTTATATATGGATATCTTTGCATTTCTAAGTCGAACTAATTTGGTTGTCGCTAGAAAAGGTCAAAGGCTATGCAGCGGAAGTATCGCTAGCAAAGGGTGTGATCCATGGCTGTCATCCTGTGAGGATGCCGAGTTTTGTTGTAGCAGGCTTTTTGCCGAAATAGTGATCTATATATGGATGGGGAAAAGTGATAATCATTTAGACATGTTGTATGTACTTTACCCCAGTGTTTATTCTCTTTTGCCAAGGAATGGCAAAGTTATATTTCGCATAAAAAGGTAAAACCACAATTTATTATGAACTTGGGCTTCGCCATCGTTGTTGATAAGCAGATGCACAGTGGTACTTTTAAAAAGAATATCCATTCAAAGGAAGAAGACATTCCTATGTATCAGCACTGGATTGTATGATATTATTCAATTACCTCTATGAGAGAACCTATGAAGAAATGAGGACATTTAATGAATGACTAATTTTGGTCTATATTCTATAGTGAGTGAAGCTCACGAGAGAGAGAACAGCCATGTTGAAATTCATATACTTTGTATTTATCGAGTGAGAAAAAGGGATGCCTGTACTATCGCTCGATGAACCAAGAGATCACTGCTACATGTGAGAACCCATGTCTGGGATTCCTATATTATGAAATATATATATATTGAACTTTACGTGAAGGAATATTCGCTAGACGAGGTTAGGTCTAGGAGCCTTCCTATGTATTGGTTATGGTCTGACGTGCCCAGTCAGTAAAGCCAGATGATTTACATGATGGAACGCTGAATGCTTATTTACGAATGCTCCATTATGATATTTGCCAAGCATGAATGCTAACTTAAGATGATATTCCTGTGATCAACATTATACTGTCTATGTCGACATTTGTTCCTGTAACCATACACGTACTGTCCAAGTGTGCGTCCCATTAAATGTTATAAAAAGACCACCGTAGTTCCAGTACTTCTTGAATTCGAACAGTGTGAGTATGAGTGATGTACTACCAACCTGTCAACTCTATCGAATCATTCTACCATTCGCGTACTGACATTCAGATACACACTCATTGTTTACACTCACATTCTTGCCGGAGCCTCATCATGTTCCAGGACAAGATGACCTGTATGACCAAAACTGTGCTGGGTTTGATGAGTTGACAATCGTTACACTTTACTACACCAGTCCCAACATCTACATTTATCCACTGGTGGACATTCACATCATTTAGCAAATAAAGCATGATTCAACAACTAGTAGCCAGTATGAGTTAACAACTACACACAAAAAGAGTTTAACAACTGGTGTGCCAGCTTCCTGGGTCAACCTGCACAGTGACCATATTGAGAAGTAAACTACTGAGACCAGACGTTCCTTGGGGTCTGTTACGACACACAAATACATCAGCAGTACAACTCTACAGTGATGTCAGCGTGACCTGTCCTGTCGAGAGTATGCAGTAACTAGGTCAGGGTTTGTTGACATTTGGTTCATTGGACATTTGCCATACAACTGACAGTGTTACACAGCGAGCTTGGTTGAAACATAGAACATTACACATCAGGACTGGAGAATATTTGACAGTGTTTGCGAAAGAAAATGTTATTGAACTGAGAAGTCCTACATTGATTGTTATCATTCAAATCAACGATGGAGCTTCTATTTCTGTGTTGAATTTAAAATAATTAGACCAGAAGTATTTGTTTAATAAAGTACCACAGTACTGTACTATTAGGCAGTGTAACTGAGCCTTCATTCCAACACATTCTTTCTGCAACACTCTATTTACATCATATTGCCATACTATTTATGCATTTATGTATTTATGTTTAACTATTTATATGTGATATTTGTTTGTATCCAGCGGGTTGTTGTTTCGGTTGGGCGGTGTCACACAGCAGAGTATCCCACGTAATAGAGGGTCTGATGTGTGCGTTTCTATAGGTGCAATTTTCTTCATTGGAAATTTGCTGCGACAGCTGTTGCTATTAGTGTTAGCTGTGAAGTCTGTACTCATTGTTGTTTTTGTAATATTCCTCTGTTCTTTAGTTTGTTTTGATTTGTTTGTAATTTGTTGGTCTACCCTATTCTATCTTTCAGTTCTATTCTCAATTTATATTTATATACTGTGGCGTTATTTGTATTTGTTATCCTCTTGCGGTTTATCTTTTATTGTTTTTCCAATTTTATTTATTTCATTTCCGCAAATGTTTTCATGTTTTTCTGTATAACTGTTTTGTTTTGTGCCTGATCGACATACACTATTTAAAATATAGTTGATCATATAAATTGATGTACAAGAATCAACTGATAGTTAATTACTATTACTAAAGGTACACAGTTGATGATATAAAACACTATTTCTGGTGCACTGCACTTATATTATAGAGTGAACCAGCAACTTATAGCTGTTATTATATAAGGATTTATACAAGACCTTTGTAAGGCTTGTTTCCCACAGTGATTGGGATAGTTAAGTACTATTTTTCACAGGTTACAAAGTTATCATACAAAGTCTTTGATTAAGACTAAGAAAGTAAATTTATTTACTTTTGCAAATTACTGATCTTATTAGACAAGATGTCTACCTTAGATTATTTTATCACACAAGGCAGGGCTCTTGATATGACTGGTCAGCAATTAGAACAATGGGCAGTTGCTCAATATGACAAAGCATTAGCTGCAGAAGAGAGGAAACTTGCTATTGAAGAAAAGAAATTAGAAGCTGAGGAAAGAAAATTACAAAGAGAGGATGAACAAAAGAAATTGCAGATACAGACTGATGAAAAAAGATTCCAGATGGAAATGGAAAAAGAGAAAAGAAAAGATGAAGCTGCTGCTGAAGAGAAAAAATTACAGGCTGCTGCAGAAGAGAGAAAATTACAAGCTGAAGCTCAAGAAAAAAAAGCAATAAGAGAACATGAACACCAAAAAGAACTTTTAGCATTTGAGTTAGAAAAGTTAAAGTTAACAAACATAAGTAATGTTAATCAAGCATCTAGTGGTAATGGTAAACCCTTTACTTACAAGGTCAAGGTACCAGCGTTCAACCCTTCCAGTGATGACATAACATTCTGGCTAAACAGATTTGAACGCTCGTGTCGAGCACATAATGTGGACAAATCACAATATGCTAACCAGTTATCAGAAAATCTGAAAGGTGATTCTCTGACTAGTTTAAGTTTGGTTGAAGAGGCTGACAAAGATAACTATGATGTTATTAGGGCAGCCTTATTAAAGAAGTATCAGTTGTCTGAAGAGGGTTATCGGAAGTTGTTTAAGACAATGGTGCCTGAGGCAGGTGTAGAATTCTCAGAATTCATTGCAAGGACACGACTTACATTTGATCGTTGGATTGAGCTATCCAAAACAGAAAAGACTTATGAAGCCCTTATGGACTTGATACTCAGAGACAAGATTATGTCAAGTATAAATAAACCTTTCCTCGAA
This sequence comes from Oreohelix idahoensis, assembly GCA_024509875.1. NCBI lineage: Eukaryota > Metazoa > Mollusca > Gastropoda > Stylommatophora > Oreohelicidae > Oreohelix > Oreohelix idahoensis. The sequence goes on along the minus strand of JAMPIV010018273.1, from coordinate 145,687 downwards.
TTCTTACATGAGCGTAAACCTAAGTCTCTAAAAGAAATGGAACAGTATTGTACCCAATACGTCACTGCACATCCGGACGTAGCTATTAGCAATAGTAAGGTTAAAGAAGGTATGCCAGTTGCTTCTGCAACACCATACAACCCTAATCACTCTCACAAATTCCAAGGACCTCAAAATAGGTTTAATAAAAAAGGTAACTATTACAGTTATCAGAACCAAGGTAACCAATCATTTCAGGGTTCTTCTTCGAATACCTGGAGAAGAGCTGACAGCCCTCGATTCAGGGGTGGTCATAATTACAGGAACTTTCGCAAAGGAAGTCATTCTAGAAACTATCCAAGTTTTCCTTCATGGAGACAACAGGATCATAATTACCGAGATACTCATTATAATGAATATGATGATAGTAACCAAAGGAGCTATGATTCAAACCCGAGTAGAGGTTATAATAGTGGAAACAATGATAAGTACAGAGGCAATAATAACAGAGGTAGAGCACAATTCAAAAAACATAAAGCTCATTACCAGGCGAACTCTGCACAGCAAGAGTCCCACGAAGCCTATAAACAAAATAAAGATAATGATGACTCTAATAATATGGCATGTGCCGCTTTTGATTTTGGGAGAGCATCTCAGTGCCCCCAATGCAAAACATTATTTGAGCCAACCACAGTGTCTACTTTAAGCTGTGGCCATCCTCTTCCCGCTCTTCCTGCGTCAATCGCGCATGATGGGAGAGGTTCTCTTGTCTTACACAAAGGTTTAGTAAATGACAATCCAGTCTCAGTACTTTTTGATTCTGGATGCACAACTATTGGGGTTAGGCAGTCACTCATAGATCCTTCTCATTCTACAGGCAAAGTAGTCAAATGCGTAACATTTGGCGGCACCATAGAGAAATACTCTACCGCTATCATTAGGATTGCTACTCCTTTCTTCACAGGAGATGTACACGCATGTCTTTTGCCGGATCCGATCGCTGATCTTATCATCGGTCGCATTCACGGAGTCAAAGAATGCACTCCGGAGCAAATTTCCGTTTGGGAAAATCAAAATATGCAATCTGCTAATGCAGTAGTCACTAGAGCTCAAGCTCTCAATATGCCTGAAACTTCATCTGTTGAAGATAATGAAGTGCATAACCAAGATGATCCCTTGGTAATTTCTCGTGACTCGTTTATAAAACAACAAGAAGAAGATCCGACTCTTAAGAAATTCTTCACTTTTGTAACAAAAGGTGATCCGAATAAAGATTCAAATTGTAAATCTTGGATTACAATGAAGAATGGCGTACTTGTACGTATGGTGCAAGACTCCACTAAGTCAAGTCATTCTCAGATTCTTGTACCCAAGAATTTGAGAGTTAAGATCTTACAACATGCACACGACTCTCAGTGTGCTGGTCACATGGGTTTTTCCCGTACTAAGTCAAGAGTTCTTGCGGCTTTCTTTTGGCCTTTTGTGAACAAGGACATACGGATCTATTGTCGATCCTGTAAAGTATGTCAAGAAGTCAAATCCAAAGGTCCTCGTCATGCTGCGCCTATTCAGGCTGCAGATATTCCTATTCGTCCATTCCAGAAAATGGCGATAGACATCATTGGTCCATTCAAGATCAAATCTGCTAGAGGACATCAGTTTATCTTAACGTGTGTAGACATGTGCACACGTTGGCCAGAGGCTATCCCTCTAAAGAGCATTACTACCGCTGACATTGCAGATGCTCTTTGGCTTATATTTTCTCGGCTGGGATTCCCCGGAGAAATATTATCAGATCATGGCACCCAACTGATATCGGATACCATGTCTCAAGTAATGTCTACTCTACAGATAGAGAGATCTTTGAGTAGCATCTATCATCCTATGTCCAATGGGATGGTCGAGCGACTAAATAGAACACTTAAGAACTTATTAGGGAAGATAACTGAGGATCATCCTCAGGATTGGGATAGGGTTTTACCCGCGGCCCTCTTCGCGTACAGAGAGGTCCCCAATGAACATACAGGGTTTTCGCCCTTTGAACTTGTCTTTGGCGCGCGACCGCGCGGCCCAATGTCTTTGCTGCATGATCTTATAACAGCTGACAATATTGACGATGACACAAAATCTTCTTACGAGTATGTCATCGCGCTGAGACAAAAGATTATCGAAGCATGCAAATTGGCAACGTCCTCTTCTGAGTTTGCTAAGCAGAAGGCAAGACAATTTGCTAATAAGAAGAGAACTTTACGACAACTTTGTCCTGGTGACAAAGCATTTGTTTTGCTACCTTGTCGTGAAAATAGACTCCTTATTAGTTGGAAAGGTCCGTACGATATAATATCGAAAATTTCAGATGTTGACTACATCGTCGATATTAACGGGAAGCATAAAACCTTCCACATCAATATGCTTACGGAGTTCCATGTACGTCCTGACTATCTACAGCCTATTTTCCAGGCAACGGACGATTCTCATGTCAAACATGGTCATTACTCATCACTGTCTGTAATACAGGATGAGGAAACAAGTTTTTCGGATGTTAATCTCCCGCTTCCAATGATCCCACTTCATTCTAGTGAATCATGGAAAGACGTTACTGTTTCTCCTGATTTGTCTCTAGGAGAACGGCGACAAGTTTCGTCTATGTTACAAACATTTCAGGATGTCCTCACTGACATCCCTGGACAAACTCATGTCATTGAGCATGACATTGTTCTAACTGAACATACTCCAATTAGGGTTAGGCCTTATCCTATCCCTATACATTTCCAAACACAGGTTGAAAAGGAGTTGGATGAAATGATAGATTTACAAATAATCGAACCATCCACTTCTGCATATTCTTCGCCGATGGTTATTGTTCGAAAAAAAGACAATAACATACGTCTTTGCGTTGACTATCGCAAATTGAATCAAGTTACGAAGTTCGATGCTGAACCTATGCCTTTACTAGAAGAGTTACTTACTCGTCTTTCTAAATCGCATTTTTTCACTAAACTTGATTTGTCTAAAGGATATTGGCAAGTTCCATTATCCGAACGCGCCAAACCTCTTACCGCTTTCTCTACTCCCAGAGGCCTTTTCCAATGGAATTTTATGCCTTTCGGCCTTATGAACGCACCAGCTACATTTGTACGCATGATGCGTCGAATCCTATCGTATCGGTCAGATGTCATTGCTTATCTAGACGACATCTGTCTTTTCAGCGATACTTGGGAAGATCACTATTCAGGATTAGTTGAATTATTATCAACTCTACGTGAGTATAACCTGACAGCAAAACCATCTAAAGCTTGTATTGGCTTTAGCGAAATTGCTTTCTTAGGCCATCGAGTAGGTCACGGTTTCTTGAAGACAGAAGACCATAATATCACTAAGATACTTAACATCTCTATCCCTAGGACTAAAAAGCAAGTGCGAAGTCTTTTAGGTCTCATACAATTTTATGGACGTTTCATTCCGAATCTGTCCTCTATCATGGCACCTCTCTCTACACTATTAAAGAAAGGGTCGCCTAACATGGTTCACTGGTCTCATGAATGCCAATCTTCACTAGAGAAGATCAAAACTATGTTTTCATCACCACCTATTTTAGTGTTACCTACAACAGATAAGACATTTGTTCTTCGTAGTGACGCTTCATCCACTGGGATTGGAGCGGCACTAATGCAAGAGTACTCTGGAACTCTGCATCCTGTAATGTACATATCCAGAAAACTTAATGCTGCAGAAAGGAATTACTCGGTTTTAGACCGTGAATTATTGGCAATGGTTTGGTCAATTCTCAAACTCCAAAGATTCCTTCTGGGCGCGCATTTCGTAGTGGAAACTGACCAAAAAGCTCTTACGGCTATCCAAAGTAAAAACTTGAAGAGCTCGAGATCAACTCGATACGCAATCGCTCTTCAACCTTTTCATTTTTCGGTACGAGCTATCCGTGGTTCAGAAAATGTGATGGCGGACATTCTGTCCAGATGCCCACATGATGCCACTTAACTGTTAAATATTGGATCTTTTTAATATGTATAACTTTACAACAGTTATTTTTTTGTTTCTTTACTAAGATACACATTTGTAATTTAATAATAGAATGATGGTATCGCTACTTAGCGGTTTATTGATGTTAATTCACCGCTGTTCTTTGATGATTGTTTCTTCATAAATCATAAATTTAAGATTGTAGTGTGAATTTTTGGTATGCATTGTATAATTACCAGAATTGTATTATACGTACATCACACCTTCCTGGAAACATTTATTCGTAGGGAAACAATTTCTCTCAGATTTTGAGATATATATTCTCACCAGTCATATTAGGAATTATAGTTATTCCTGATATTTTCATCTGCGCAGTATTCTTGCGTTGTGAGCCTATTCTACGGTGCTCCTAGATGTATTTAAAAAAAAAAAAAATTTTTTTTTTTTTTTCCCGGGGGGGGTGGTAAGACTGTAAAGGGCAATTTTTACTATCTTGCAATATAATACATTTATATTCTTATTATGTTCGCAAATATTTTGGTAAGCAAAGTATTTCCTTTTTAAGTGCTTAAGGAGAAGTCATTTTTGGGTTGCTTCCCTTGAAAATAGTTCTGTCATCTTCGATCGGACTCCGCAGACGACTCTAGGCCTACTGCGATTTATTCTGTGGCTGGGTAGGAATAGATTGTTCTTGCTTCAGTATATCTATGGCCTGAATTTATACGTAGTGTTTGTATGAGTAGGACGAGTCTGTCTTATATATGGATATCTTTGCATTTCTAAGTCGAACTAATTTGGTTGTCGCTAGAAAAGGTCAAAGGCTATGCAGCGGAAGTATCGCTAGCAAAGGGTGTGATCCATGGCTGTCATCCTGTGAGGATGCCGAGTTTTGTTGTAGCAGGCTTTTTGCCGAAATAGTGATCTATATATGGATGGGGAAAAGTGATAATCATTTAGACATGTTGTATGTACTTTACCCCAGTGTTTATTCTCTTTTGCCAAGGAATGGCAAAGTTATATTTCGCATAAAAAGGTAAAACCACAATTTATTATGAACTTGGGCTTCGCCATCGTTGTTGATAAGCAGATGCACAGTGGTACTTTTAAAAAGAATATCCATTCAAAGGAAGAAGACATTCCTATGTATCAGCACTGGATTGTATGATATTATTCAATTACCTCTATGAGAGAACCTATGAAGAAATGAGGACATTTAATGAATGACTAATTTTGGTCTATATTCTATAGTGAGTGAAGCTCACGAGAGAGAGAACAGCCATGTTGAAATTCATATACTTTGTATTTATCGAGTGAGAAAAAGGGATGCCTGTACTATCGCTCGATGAACCAAGAGATCACTGCTACATGTGAGAACCCATGTCTGGGATTCCTATATTATGAAATATATATATATTGAACTTTACGTGAAGGAATATTCGCTAGACGAGGTTAGGTCTAGGAGCCTTCCTATGTATTGGTTATGGTCTGACGTGCCCAGTCAGTAAAGCCAGATGATTTACATGATGGAACGCTGAATGCTTATTTACGAATGCTCCATTATGATATTTGCCAAGCATGAATGCTAACTTAAGATGATATTCCTGTGATCAACATTATACTGTCTATGTCGACATTTGTTCCTGTAACCATACACGTACTGTCCAAGTGTGCGTCCCATTAAATGTTATAAAAAGACCACCGTAGTTCCAGTACTTCTTGAATTCGAACAGTGTGAGTATGAGTGATGTACTACCAACCTGTCAACTCTATCGAATCATTCTACCATTCGCGTACTGACATTCAGATACACACTCATTGTTTACACTCACATTCTTGCCGGAGCCTCATCATGTTCCAGGACAAGATGACCTGTATGACCAAAACTGTGCTGGGTTTGATGAGTTGACAATCGTTACACTTTACTACACCAGTCCCAACATCTACATTTATCCACTGGTGGACATTCACATCATTTAGCAAATAAAGCATGATTCAACAACTAGTAGCCAGTATGAGTTAACAACTACACACACAAAGAGAGAGTTTTAACAACAAGGTCATGTCTTCTGTAAATAAATCATTCCTAGAGTTCTTACATGAGCGTAAACCTGGTACAATAAAGCAAATGGAAGAATATTGTGACCAGTATGCCACGGCACACCCTGACATGATTCTTAGTAACTCTAACATTAAAGAGAGTATGCCAGTTGCTTCGGCAACAGAATATAATCAGAATTACTCACACAAATTCCAAGGAGCTAAAAATAAATTTGATAAAAAGGTTAATTGGAATAAGTATCAAAACCAAGATAACCACTCAAATCAGGGTTCTTCTTCGAAGAACTGGAATCGGGCTGATAGTCCTCGACACGCGAGGGGTACCCATAATGTTAGAAATTCTCGGAAAGGGAGTAGCTATAGGAACTACCCAAGTGCTTCATGGAGACAAAAAAACCAATATTACAGGGATACTCAATATAATGAGCATGATGATTATGATCATGAATATTATGATTCAAACCCAAATAGGGGTTATAACAGAGGCAATAATAATTATTGAGACAATTATAACCGAGGTAGATCACAACACAAAAGACATGGTAAATCTTATTACCAGGCTAACTCTGCACAACAGGAGTTCCACGACACCGATAATCAGAATAATGATAAAAAAGACTCCAACAGTGTAGCAAATTCCGCTTTCGATTTTGCTAGAGCATTTGAGTGTTCGCAATGCAAAACATTATTCGATCCAACCACAGTTTCTACTTTAAGCTGCGGTCACCCGCTTCCCGCTCTCCATGCGTCAATTGCGCATAATGGAAGGGGTGCTCTTGTCTTTAATAGGGGCCTAATAGATGGTACTCCGGTATCAATTCTTTTCGATTCGGGGTGCACTACCATTGGAGTGAGGCAATCACTCGTAAATCCTTCTCGAGCTTCAGGCAATATAGTCAAATGTGTAACATTTGGTGGCACATTGGAGAAGTACTCCACTGCCATTATCAATATTGCTACGCCTTTCTTTACAGGAGAGGTGCAAGCATGTCTCTTGCCGAATCCGATCGCTGATCTTATCATCGGTCGCATTCATGGAGTGAAAGAATGCACTCCACAGCAAATCTCTAATTGGGAAAATGTTAATATGCAATCTGCTAATGCAGTAATCACTAGGGCTCAAGCTCTTAATATGCCACAATCTTCACATTCTGAAGATAATGATGCGCAGATCCAAGATGATCCCTTGGAGATTTCCCACGATTCCTTTATCAAACAGCAGGAAGATGATCCTACTCTAAAGAAATTCTTTACTCTGGAAAAAAAAGGTGATCCGAATAAGGATACAAATCGTAAATCTTGGATTACGATGAAGAATGGCGTACTTGTACGTATGGTACAAGACTCCGCTAAGTCCATTCATTCTCAAATCCTTGTGCCTAAAAATATGAGAGTTAAAATCTTACAGCACGCTCATGATTCGCAATGTGCTGGACATATGGGTTTTTCCCGTACTAAAGCTAGAGTTCTTCAATCTTTCTTTTGGCCTGCTGTGAATAAGGACATACGAATCTATTGTCGATCTTGTAAAGTATGTCAAGAGATTAAATCCAGAGGTCCACGCCATGATGCACCTATTCAGGCTGCAGACATTCCCATTCGGCCATTTCAAAAAATGGCGATAGACATCATTGGTCCATTTAAGATAAAGTCTGCTAGAGGACACCAATTTATTTTGACGTGTGTTGATATGTGCACACGTTGGCCGGAGGCTGTTCCTCTAAAGAGCATAACTACTGCTGATGTCGCAGATGCTCTTTGGTTAATATTTTCTCGTCTGGGGTTTCCAGCAGAAATATTATCCGACCATGGTACCCAACTCATATCGGATACCATGTCTCAAGTAATGTCGACTCTGAAGATAGAGAGATCGCTGAGTAGTATTTATCATCCTATGTCCAATGGGATGGTGGAACGTTTGAATAGAACTCTGAAAAACCTACTAGGTAAGATAACAGAAGATCATCCTCAGGATTGGGATAGGGTTTTACCCGCGGCTCTCTTTGCATATAGAGAGGTCGCCAACGAACATACAGGATTTTCTCCTTTTGAACTTGTCTTTGGCGCGAAACCGCGAGGTCCTATGTCCTTACTTCATGATCTTATAACTGCTGATAATATTGTCGATGACACAAAATCCTCTTATGAATATGTCATCGCACTTAGACACAAGATTATTGAAGCATGCAAATTGGCAACTGCTTCTTCTGAATTTGCGAAACAGAAGGCAAGGGAATTTGCCAATAAAAAGAGATGTTTGCGACAACTTTGTCCAGGTGACAAAGCATTTGTCTTGCTACCTTGTAGGGAAAATAGACTTCTCATTTCTTGGAAAGGTCCGTACGATATAATATCAAAAGTTTCCGATGTTGACTATATCGTCGATATTGACGGGAAGCGTAAAACCTTCCACATCAACATGCTCACGGAATTCCATGAACGTCCTGATTATTTACAACCTGTTTTCCAGGCAACGGACGATTTTCCAGTCCAACATGGACAGTACTCATCTCTGTCAGTAATACAGGATGAGGAAACGAGTTTCTCGGATGTAAATTTACCTTTTCCAATGATTCCTCTTCACTCTAATGAATCATGGAAAGATGTTGCAATTTCTCCAGAATTATCTCCAGGAGAGCAGAAACAAGTTTCTACTATGTTAGAACAATTTCAGGATGTCCTTACTGACATTCCTGGTCAAACTGATGTCATTCAACATGACATTATTCTTACTGACCATAGTCCTATAAGAGTCAGACCGTATCCTATCCCGATACATTTTCAAGCACAGGTAGAGAAAGAGTTAGATGAGATGATAGAGTTAAAAATTATTGAACCATCCACATCAGCATATTCTTCGCCGATGGTTATAGTACGGAAAAAAAGACAATAACATACGTCTTTGCGTGGATTATCGCAAATTGAATCAAGTGACTAAATTTGATGCGGAACCTATGCCTTTACTAGAAGAGCTACTTACGAGACTATCGAATTCTCACTTCTTTACTAAACTCGATTTGTCTAAGGGATATTGGCAAGTTCCACTATCCGAACACGCCAAACCGTTTACTGCTTTTTCGACGCCTAGGGGTCTATTCCAATGGAATTTCATGCCTTTCGGTCTTATGAACGCCCCTGCTACATTTGTACGCATGATGCGTCGAATCCTATCTCATCGCTCAGATGTCATTGCGTATCTGGATGACATCTGTCTTTTCAGTGATACTTGGAACGATCACTATAATGGTATAAATGAACTATTGTCTATCTTACGCGAGCATAACCTGACAGCGAAACCATCGAAAGCATGTATTGGTTTTAGCGAAATATCTTTCTTAGGACACCGTGTTGGTCATGGGTTCCTAAAAACAGAAGACCATATACAAGTAAGATACTTAACATTTCTATTCCTAAGACTAAAAAGCAAGTACGAAGTCTCTTAGGTCTAATACAATTTTATGGACGATTCATCCCGAATCTGTCCTCCATTATGTCACCTCTTTCTTCCTTGCTAAAGAAAGGGTCTCCTAATGTAGTCCATTGGACTCAAGAATGTCAATCCTCTTTGGATAAGGTTAAAACTATGTTTTCTACTTCACCTATCCTAGTATTGCCTTCTAAGGATAAGACATTTATTCTTCGTAGTGACGCTTCATCCACCGGGATTGGAGCTGCACTAATGCAAGAGTACTCTGGAACTCTGCATCCTGTGATGTATATTTCTCGGAAATTAAATGCCGCAGAGAAGAATTACTCGGTCCTAGACCGTGAATTATTGGCTATGGTTTGGTCAATCCTTAAACTGCAAAGATTTCTTCTGGGCGCGCATTTCATTGTGGAAACTGACCAGAAAGCTCTTACGGCTATTCAGAGTAAAAATCTGAAGAGCGCGAGATCAACGCGATACGCGATTGCTCTACAGCCATTTCATTTTTCGGTGCGAGCTATCCGTGGGTCAGAAAATGTGATGGCAGATATTTTGTCTAGATGCCCACATGATTCATAACTGTTATACAACTTTGATACAGTTGTTTCTATGTTGAAATGTGTACACATATGTAATATATCATATATTGATTGTAACACTACTTAGCGGTTCATTGATATTTATTCACCGCTGATCTTTCAATGTTTTTCGTCTTTGATGATCATGATGTTAAGATATCTTAGATGAAATTTATGTATAAACTAATGTGGAAATTGTGTCATTGCTAATATTGTAGTATGCGTTGGTGACACCTCTCTGGAAATATTTATACTTAGAGAAGTACTTTCTCTAAGGTCATAAAATTTATGCTTATCATCTGCGCATTGTATTGGTGCGTTGTGAGCCTATTGTATGTTGCTCCTAGATGTATTTCAAAAAAAAAAATGTACCATTTTTTTTTCCCGAGGGGTGTGGTAATCTGTTGCGTGCATATTTTGACGCACATATTACAAAAATCGATATGGCTATTTAATATGGGAAAAAATATAGACATTCATTCATTTGTGTATGAAAATGCTGTCTATGGTAAAAGCGAGAGAATCCATGTTTGATTCACACTTTTGATTATAGGAGTAATCGTTCTTGATATTGATCCGGCGCATGGATTGCTCTTACGTTTGTACTTATTTTTTAGGGCCAGAAAATATATTAATTTGCTTATTATGTTTATGGCCTGAATTCATATGTATTACATATTATTAGTACAAGTAGAATCAGTCCTATATTGTATATTTTGGATGGGTAGGCGGGACTAGATTCTTGTTATTCCGGTCTAGCGGAAGTATGAGTTGTCTTGACAAGTCGTGATGAGTTCCGATGTACCGTGATAATGGCGGGTACGCACTTTTCAAAGGGCTGGTAGATTCTTAAGGAAATATGATTCATGAAGTGGTTTTCTTCTAAAGGAGATGGTATCTCTACTATAGTTTATGTTAGAGACTCTCCTAAGGTACGGTACAATGTATAATTCGGACTCCATGTATTGCCAGACCCTATTTTGATGATCTCATGTCGATTCGACCTAGATGGAACATTGTGCTTCGTATCGCTAGGGTCGTGTTTTGTATCGACAAAGATGACAGACTTTCCTACAGCGGTTATGGCTACGTGAACTAACCTGATCACCGTAGAGCTGTATGGGAACATTTATGAAATCATTTATATACCCATTATAAATTAACTGTGGCTTATATTCTCCTTCCTATGAATGAGTGAACGACAACTCAGGGAGGCGGCCAAGTTAGATTTCGGTCATCATATGTTTTGATCACTGCCAAGAGAACAGATTATTTATCCTATTATCGGACAGTGACAGGGAGATCTCAATCTTGCTAGAAACCCCCTTTCGTGGTTTCATAATATATGCTACAAACTATGGACGTCAAGTAACTTTAGTTATTTACCGATCTGCCTTCACTGACGCGTTTAGTCAGATAGGGGGATGCGGCCATAATGTATCATGACAATTGAACTTTTGATGTACTGCCCATTATTTCTGAATGTGTCATGACTTCAGATCTGCTATGTATACCTACAAATTGATATGTCAACATACCATGATGTACTCGTATGTCCCAGTGTGTACGTCTGAATAAATTGAGTAAACAAAGATTCCAGCAGTCTGCATTGGTGCCTTGTAGACACAAGTGTATGAGTGGTTATATTGGTCAGCACACGAACAGTACACCATTCGCGGTAATCACACTCTACACTTCTACTTCATACATACACCATCCTGCGTCGGTTGGAGTGACCAAGTTTAGGGCCTGCTTCCCCTGGAGCCTTTGCCTTCCCTAACTCAGGACTAGGGTGAGTTACCCATTTACAGCTGGGTAGACTGGGGCATGCCTGATCTCAACAACACACCACTCTTCCTTACAGAGCATACAGACTGACACTTTACAGAGTGGGAAATAAACAAATAAAGAAGAAAGAAACTTTACAGCTGGGTCTCATAAAAAAATTTGTCAAGACACTGGAGAAAACAGATGAGGCTTTCAAATACCTCATCAGAAAATTTCCAAGACTGAGTGAAGCTAAAATAAGAGAGGGAGTATTTGTTGGTCCGCAAAATCGAAAACTTCTTCATGATGACGAGTTTCTTTGCGTGTTGCATGGCAAGGAAAAAGCAGCATGGCTAGCATTTAAGTCAGTGTTGGACAATTTTCTTGGAAACAACAAATCTGATAATTACAATGAAATTGTAGAAAATCTCCTTCTGAAGTATAAGAGTCTTGGCTGCAACATGTCTTTGAAAATTAAATTTCTGGATTCTCATCTGTATTTCTTTACGTCAAACTGTGGAGCGGTCAGTGATGAGCATGGTGAACGATTTCACCGGGACAATGCTGCTTTGGAGACAAGTTATCAAGGCAATTGGAGCCCTTCAATGCTGCTGATTACTGTTGGACTGTGACAAGAGACACCTCATCGATTGACTACAGGAAGCAAGCAAAGAGAGCTCGAACAGCGACTGAATAATGACGGAATGGGTTCAAATGTGCCTTTTTGAAACATGATATCTGAACTTTAAATAATTTTTTTTTCTATCATTTTATGTTGAAATATCTATTAATTGAGTATGTAACCACAATTTTTATAATGCTTAAGTAGAAAGACTAGCTGTTCACCCCAGAGAATTAAACAAGCATACATTATTTGTATTACTGTAATGTAAATTCATCATTTTAAAAAAAACCAGAGCCAATTGGTGAATTTCATTATGATATTTGAAATCAGCATGTCAAAATCAATAAGAAATGGTATATTTAATTTCTGGTACAAATAACTTTTGAAAATTTGTTGACTAGTGATCACTCAAAAAAATTTCCATCTGTCGTAAGTATTACATCATTGTCCGTGTCTGAATCTTAAATCGGATTGTCATATTTCGACACTCCAATGAAATCGGCCGTGTATTTGGGCACGCCATGTTTACGAACTGACACCTTATCTCCCGATTACCGTCTGACATCCATATGGGAAAACCTGAACCACATGGTTTGTGGCAGTTATCTGCTATCGATGTCCCCGTACCAAACGTTTGTTCAATCAACCCTTACCGCTACTTACTGACGTCTTTTCTGTCAAGTGAAAGCAGTCAGATAACGGACAGACTTCACATTACACAAAAAGAAGTCAATGTTTTTTCAGAAACAGGTCATGCGGAAATGTCTTATTGATGGCGAGACAAGATATGAAAACATAACCTTTGACGAGGATAGCATAAACAATTAAATACTGGACGAATTAGCACGTAAACGGATTAATAGAACAATAATGGAGGTTGTCAAACCCCTAATAAGGGTAAGGGTGCTAGTTGGCTACCCACCCCCTCTTATATATATATATATATATATATATATATATATATATATATATATATATATATATATATATATATATATATATATATATATATATATATATATATATATATATATATATATATATACATATATATATATATACTGAAGCACATTAAAAACGCACCACTATTATAAATACTGATGGCGAGAAGCTGGGAAAAAAAAGTGTGGGAATGGATTTTCCCCGTGTTTGTCATGAGGTAGAGAGCGAATGGCTGCTGGAATGGAAAGTGCATGATTCAACCCACGGGTTTGTGTACAGACTACATGAAAACAATGAAAGTTACACGTGCAACACGATTCCCAACAGCTATGACCCTGAAAATGTGTACGCGTTGTGGCAGTATACTCGGTATAAAAAGGCCGTTGAGACAAAACACCCAGTACATGTGCTTGAAATGCCATGACTATCCGAAAACGACCGCCAACGAGCCATCGGTATGTTGGAGACTGGAATGAGCTCGCGGGCTATTGCCAGAAGGATGAATTGCCACCACAGCACTATTGTACGTTTCAATGAACGTTACGGAACCACTGGCAGTGCCCGGGATAGACTTCGGAGTGGCCAACCACGAGTTACTACCCCTGCGCGAGATCGTCATATTGTGCTGAGTTACCTAAGGAATCGTTCTCTCCCGGCAAGTCAAACAGCAAGAGCAATAGTGGGTAGACGTGGGCAAGTCTCTCGAATGACAGTCATACGACGACTCAGAGATACAGGCCTTACTGCAACACGACCATATGTTGGGCCAAACTTGACTCACAGACATCGTCAGCAGTGCCTGCAATGGGCAGAGCAACATGTCAGATGGACTAGACTGAATTGGAATGCTGTCCTATTCACAGACGAGAGCAAATTCAACATATCCTTTGCTGATGGACGTATGCGGATTTGGCGACGGAAGGAGAGCGCTTTGCAGATTGCTGTGTTCGTCAGCACAACCGATTTGGAGGTGGCAGTATTCACATTTGGGGAGTATTCAGTTTTCACCATCGCTTGCCTCTTCACGTCTTCCGTGGAAATGTTAATGCTGTGACATATCGAGATGCGGTTCTGGATGCATTGGTTGCTCCTGCGTTCACAAATTATCCAGACTTGCAGCTTCTCCAGCAGGATAACGCACGTGCGCACACCGCATGCATTACGCAGCAATGTCTACAGCAGCAGAACATTGTGACGATTGATTGTCCTGCCCTATCACCAGACATGTCCCCTACAGAACATCTGTGAGACGAGCTTGGACGCAGAGTCTACAGGCAAGGTTCTCCAGCTAATCTGCAACAGCTCGAAGCTGCTCTTACACGTGAATGGGACTTGATTCCCCGGAATTTTCTTCAGAGACTTGTGCGTTCCATGCGGAGCCGCTGACACGCTTGTTTGCAAGCACACCGTGGACATACCAGATACTGAGGATAGTGTGAATGAATTTTTTTATTGGTTGCATTTTTGGTTTTCTCCTTTGCCTGCACAGAAAGCAATGAATTTCATAACAATCAAATGTACAAATTAATGACCAGCATGGATTCATAGGAAAATGAACAAAGATTCCAAATATGTAAACTTGTAAACACTTATATTTACATTTCACACTCTGTTCCTGGATTATACAGGTGGTGCGTTTTTAATGTGCTTCAGCATATATATATATATATATATATATATATATATATATATATATATATATATGTATATATATATATATATATATATATATATATATATATATATATATATATATATATATATATATATATTTGGATACTATACCAGTGGAGATATATAACACAGCTGGACCTTGCCTTATCAGTAAGCTCACCGAACTCTTTCGCCTTATGTGGGCCAAAGGTGAGATCCCACAGAAGATGAAGGATGCCTCAATAGTTCATATCTATAAAGAGGAAAGGCAACCGACAAGAGTGTGACAATCATCGTGGAAAATCCCTACATTCAATTGCCGGCAAGATCCTCGCCCATATATTGATCAACCGCCTAAATGAACACATTAATTAGGACCATCACCTCCCAGAAAGCCAGTGCGGATTCAGAGCCGGGTGAGGAACAATCGACATGATATTTGCTGCTTGCCATCTCCAAGAGAAATGTCAGAAGGAAAATCTCGACCTATACACTACGTTTATTGACTTGACCAAGGCATTCGTTACAGTGAGCAGAGATGGATTATGGAAAATCCTGTCAAAATGTGGCTGTCCTGATAAATTTATTCTTCTTCTTCTTCTGTCCTTAGCCACCGACCGTCAAAGCAGTCAGTGGCCATTACGCCTAGTGGCGTCTTAGGGCAACAGCAGATAGGTTTTCTTTGCCATTGTTTCCCATCACGCCTAATGGCGTCTTTAGGGCAATGGCAAATCAACCCATTTGCCGTTGTTTCCGTAATCAAAGTGTCTGGCAAACGGGTGATCAGCCCGTTGGTAATGATAAATTTATCACCCTTGTAAAAAAAACTCCATGAAGGTATGCGTGCCAGCGTCTAGGACAATTGGGAAACCTCTAAAATGTTTGAGGTCACAAACGGCGTGAGACAGGTTGTGTTCTTGCCCTGACGCTGTTCAGCATGATGTTTTCAGCTATCAACAGAAGCCAGTTCGGTATATTAATCAAGTACCGAAGAGATGGCATACTATTTCACCCCCGCAGACGTCAATCCAAAACCAAGTTGCAAACTGATATGATCCGCGAATTCCTGTTTGCCGACGATTGCTCTCTGAATAGTAGCTCCAAACAGAAAATGCAGGTAGGTATGGACTTTTTCTCTACTGCATGCGACAGCTTCGGGCTAACCATCAATGTCAAGAAAACTAAAGTTATGTACCAACCAGCCTAAGATAAACCGTACAAGGAGCCAACGATTACAGTGGGGGGGGGGGGGGGGGGAGGGGGCGGGGGAGGAGGACACAGAGACTGGTGGCTGTGGATAAGTTCTCGTACCGGGGAAAAACGCTCTCAAGACTAGCCAACATTGACGACAAGGTGGCTAACAGAATATCAAAGGTCAGTGTTGCATTCGGAAGACTGCGATCCTCAGTGTGGGAACGTAGAGGTATTAGCGTCAAGATCAAACTGAAGATGTACCGTGCCGTCGTCCTCCCCACCTCCTTTACGCCAGTGATAGTTGGACCGTTTACGCTAGACATGCTCGAAAATTAAATCACTTCTATACAACCTGCCTGCGTCGCGTGCTAAACATTCGATTGCAGGATAAGATCCCAGATACCGAGGTTCTATCAAAAGCAAATATGGGCAGTGTCTATACACTGATTCAGAAAGCGCAGTTACGATGGACCGTACATCTGGTTCGTAGGTCAAATGAATGCCTGCCAAAGAGGCTGCTGTATGGCGATTTGAGGGAGGGAAAGCGTACAAGAGGACGATCAAAGAAGCGCTTCAAAGACAGCCTGAGGGAGTCACTGAAGAGCTGTCAGATTAATACTACTACCTGGGAGCAACTGACACAGGATCGCACAGCCTGGAGAGGCGCTATCAAAACGGGTTTCGCAGTCAGCGAGGCCAATCGTTTCAGAGTAGCCCAGAAAAAATGTGCAGCTCGAAAGTCAAGCGTGGATGTGAAGCCTATATTGTCTTTGGGCCTTGTATGTCGGTCATGCAACAGAACTTTTCTTGCCCGCATTGGCTTGATCAGCCATATGCGCACCCACTTAACAACTGTTAACGCATTATATCTGGTCCGTCGCCTTTTGTGAATGATTTAAGCAATGATTTAGCCCGTTCAAGCCCCCAGTTGGTGTAATCTAACGAAATTCCTCGTCGAAGTAACAGCTCTGTTTAGTGGTAAATATATGTCTAGGTAGATAAATATATATAAATATAAAATATTCTGGCTCATACGTTTGCTTTAATACATATTAAAAAAACTGGAGCGACTATGCTTGTTTAGTTTTAATACAACATGTAACAATTTTAATAATACATTAGTATTTAACAGTTAAACAAAAAATAAAGAAAATTTAGTGAAATTTAGATAAAAGTTTTCGTCACGGAGACGCAGGTGAGGATTTATCAAAAGTCCGTTGCTTTCGCCTATTTTACAAGAAAATTAACTCTAGATGAGTCCTGCAGCTGTAGTTTATCAATTATGTGATGACGAAAGCCTTCTCCACACTCTCTTCTCAC
The DNA here is from genome assembly GCA_024509875.1 of Oreohelix idahoensis. Lineage (NCBI taxonomy): Eukaryota > Metazoa > Mollusca > Gastropoda > Stylommatophora > Oreohelicidae > Oreohelix > Oreohelix idahoensis. The sequence goes on along the minus strand of JAMPIV010018273.1, from coordinate 128,163 downwards.
ACTAGCGGAGTTAGTACCACAAATCGTCTGATGGCTTGTAACCACGAACTTTAGAAAAATAGAAAAACAAATGCCTTCGGCTAAGTACATTTGTTTTGAGCTCTCTAACAGGCTCACGTTCCTGTTGTCCGCCCACCAAGGTAAACTCTCAGAAGAGTTTAATTCTCGAGCACGCACAGCGTAACTCCGAGAAGATGGTTAAAATTCATCACTATTACTCTGAGGATTAACGTGTAAAATGTGTCTGGACAGTGAGAATATGATTTGTACCTGAACTAACATTGACGAGTTACATACATCTCAAAAATGATACGCTACGCTTGAGGCACACATGAGGTAATCATCACTCATTACTGTTCCAGTCGGAGTCCTATGGTTACCTCTGCTGTCGGGTTTCTACACGACTAGTCAGAAACAATCACCAGCTCTTGCTGAACATCATGCTGAATAGCGTCGGGGCAAGAACACAACCTGTCTCACGCTGTTTGTGACCTCAAACATTTTAGAGGTTTCTCCATTGTCCAAAACGCTGGCACGCATACCTTCATGGAGTTTGTTTTACTAGGGTGAAAACATATACTGTTTTCATATGTGAAGGTTGCTAGCCTCATTTATAACCACTTAGCAAGAAACATGTCAATTTTCACATTAGTAAATACATTGTTTGCACTTACCCCAAAATTTTTGGAACACACGATCTCCTTGCACAGATTTAGACTGGACACAGCTCTGTATTAGATGCTTCGAATCCCTTAGGTCTGAAAATTAGAGTTAATTCCTCTGACGGCGGGTATTCTGCGAAATCACTGGCCTGGGAAAACTTTTGTTTAATTCCTCTATGACTTGTGATCAAATTCCTAAGTTTCCAATCTTGTATTAAAAATTCGGGTTTACTTGTAAATTCCTAAGTTGCCCAATACTCGATCTGTTACTTATAGTTGTGGAATTTCAATGTCTCCTTTTTCTTTCTGGCTTTAAGGAGTCGCTAGTCCGACGTTTGCGATGCATTGTGAGCTGTGACTCCGATTTCACTACATTATATTTCCAGTTTCCAAGTTCCAATTCCAGCAGTGTTTCCGTCTAATTTTCCAATGAGATACATTGTATATTCCGGCCTCTCAAATCAACCAATCCAATCGAATCTCATTCCGCACTACGTTGGTAGGGGTGTTTCAAATTAAAAAAATACCCTCATTTGTTTCATAATATTAAGTTTATTATCCACGCGTGACCTCTTCATATCGTTGCGTCAGACTTCCGCCGGCAACTTGTGCTATCTTCACAAACAAATATTGTGCACTGATACTACCCCGATGCTATCGTCTGCAAATCTTTAGTTTCCAGACAGATTTATCTGTAATTTCCCATACAGAACGTGCATCGGAAGCGAATACCTCATTATCTCCCGTCTTGTGCAAACATAGGAATAGTCGCTCGCCACTTGGTGCCAAATGTTGGACGGTTAAGTTTAAATGGGTCAGCCGGCTTATGTGATAACGTATAATCGGCTGGCTGATCTAATTACCTGGCGGAACGTGAACACGTCTAGGATGATAAACAAGATAAAGACAGTCCCCTAAACCGTTACTTCCGTAGGGGAGTTGAGTGTTAGAGACTTTCCCCCACTAGATTCCGCATAGAGAGTAAATAATGGTGCATTAAAAATGCCACATAATAATGACCGGGGAGAGAAAAATAGGAAAACATCACTCGCACGGGAATGTAATGCAATCCTGCCGGAGTGGACTTGAGATCGCATAACTGTATCTTCACAGACCCCCTATTCTAAGATATTGGTAGAATGTCCAGCTTTGGGCGGTCGCATGTCCGTGGGTTTACTGTGCACTGGTTTTACTTCTCGGTGCGACAGTTTTTCTCCGCTCCTTTTCTCGTTGTCAAACGTTTAAAGTGCTCGCTTGGCAATGTGTACAATTCAATAAGTACTGACGAACGTCTTTCCATCGGTTGTGTAGCGGAAGGTTTTATATGTGTGAGATGATAGTGCTAGAGTAGAAATAGTATTCTCTCCAGAATGTGTGAGGTCCCAGTGACAGAGAAGTACACTGGTATCACTCGATAGTCACGGCTGTGAAAGTATCTGGACTGAAAATATTCAGAGAACAGTCAGACCTTACTGCGCCACCTCCGCTATGTGACCACCTGTAATATAATAAAAATTCAACCAAACTCAGTATCAACTATATTGAATGAATAAAGCTGGTGAATACAATTTATATCCTCTTTATTTACATCTATCTAATTATGGTGATTGTGTGTGACTGGTGATACAAAAGTTATATTTATACAAAACCAAATTGGCGAATTCAATTACAGTTTTTGCAAGTTAAACTAAAATGTCATTTCTTTAGACTCTTCCAATTAGTTGGGTAATAGACTTCTTCACTGTCTTATTCACTTTATAACTTTCACTAGTTTATCACGCAAATTGTCATCACAAAACTCTGCTTGACAATTATCACTTCTTGGTTGCACGATTGTCACAAATATCACTCATCTGTTAGGTTAATCAGTGTTCATATGAGATGTACAGCTTCAGTAGGTCGTGCTTCTACCAATCCAGACACTGCCGGGGCGATTCGCATTGATCATCGAGCAATTCTTGATTATTGACCTCTGACTTTTGGTTGATAAGGTTACGCAGATAATTGTAGGTACCCTATTTGTGGAAACAATTACACCGATGAAGGTATATGAGCTTGCTTTTCATGTATGCGTGAAAATGAGGGATCTTGACAAGACAGGAGGGCTGTGGAAGAGTTGCTTCCACTTGGTATGAGGTTATAGTATCCCCCTGCCTGACACGTTAGCCTGTAAAGTGCAGTCTATAAGCCCTGATAATGATTGTTGGTAGTCCTGAAAATTGTTAATTGCCCCTTTGGACTCTGTGTAGAATCTTCAACAATCATATCCATGATACTTTCATAACATATAGATGAAGAAATAAAGTTGTAATGGGTTATTTTTTATCTTTACATACTCTGTTCAAAAGTCATGGCGCTAGGGTTATGTGCGTCCTATCTGCGTTCTTGCCGTAACTTCTGTCTTGCTTGCTGTACACAGAAATGTCGGGTACAGAGGTACGAGTTTTTCAAGGTGTTGGTCTCGTGCATGGGTTCACTCTGCTCATATACTCTTTCTGGGCAGTTTTGTTTTCATCCTTCTAGATTATCCGGATTATGGCGAGCATTTCCGAGCAATCTTGTGCAAATTCTCACAAACTAATTTCACCTCGTGAAGATATCGCAAAAGGAGACCATTCTCATCCTTGGTCATTCCGTTCTCCTTCCCGATCGTAATTCAAAGTTTCGGACGAATTCTTGCCTTATACAATCGCCGACATCTGATGGAAACCCCTTTAATGGGATGCCCTAGGGAAAATACCCCTGCATTCCTTTGTACAAATGCCCATTTCGGTCTGCATTAGGCGGGTGCTAAAGGGGAGTGGGACAAAAGTAACTGCCTCTTATTACGCCCCCCGTTCTATAAAGCCAAACAGAGGGTCTTAAAGGGAGGGCGACTAAGAGTTGCTTCCCTTGTCTAGTCCGTCTATAAATAATTCCCCTTTCTGTGTAGAAAGTTCCAGATGAAGAATGGGTTATTTTTATCCGACTCTGTTCAAAGTAGAAGGGGTTTTATTTTTATCCGAGGGTTATGTCGTCCTTCTGCGCTTGCCGTAACTCTGCCTTGCTACACAGAAATGTAATGTTGGCCATGTTTCATCCTTCTAGTTGTCCGGATTATGGCGAACCGAGCAATCTTGTGCAAATTGTAATCGTGCGCATACGGCCATTTAGAAAATGCCTTAAGGCTTGGACTTTTAGGATGGGGTTTTTGGCCCTTGGGGAGTGCCTGCCTTCAGCTCCAAATTTATTTGGCTGTTTAAAAATAAGAGAAAAGTAGGCTGCTGGGGAAATATTTGGGCGTTTTCCAGTGTGTTCTCTCTTTGTTGTATCGACTTGGAGTCACGTGATGGATCTCCAAGAAACACTTATTTCCTCCCTAAGATGAGAGGGTAGACTAGATCGTCTACAACTGCGGCATTGATTTTGACCCGTACATATCGGGTTGAAACATCAATTTCCGCAACTGAAAGAGTCATAGGCTTTATGCTCTTCCGGGGCCCCTGCATTTCTACAGATTCACTAGTGTATTGGTGGGCTTTCACCAAAGATGGGGAAATTAGAGCCGAGTATTCGAGACCATAATCATACAGGCACCATATGGTTTGGTTACCCAAGGTTACTTGCTCAGTAATAGAAAGGTGGCTGGAATTGTGATCAGATGCCTTGGGGTCATGTTTCCCTATCTGCCCCCAGACAAGCGACATTAAAAGGACCTGTTTTAAGCATCTTACAGTCCGATGAGAAATGCGTGTCAGATTTGCACACTTTACAGTATTGCCTTCCAGTACCCTGGGCTTAATTACTCTGTTTCTGCCTATGGTGATCCTGTGGTTGTTGTTGTGTCGTGTTGTGTGAGGTGTTGGTCGTACTCTTGGAGTCAGTGAAGAGGTGCTTCTCTCGTTTGGGGTGACTATCGTGTGGGCGCCTTTTAATTGTGTTCACTTCCGACTGGGCGCTCTGGTAGCTATCTGCGAACAATACCACCTGATCAAGAGCTTCGGCCCCATGCTTCGTCAGGAACCGTCTCATGTCTTGGGTGGGCGAATCCTTGAGTTGCTCCACAATAATCATTTCTTGTAATCCCTCGTACGATTCGTCGAAGGCGCTTAGTGATCGCCACTTCTCCAAGTACATAGTCAGGCGTGTAGCAAACTGCTTGTATGATTCGTCTTTTTGCCTCTTTGCCTCTCAGAATTTGCACTGAAAAGTTTGCGCATTCAGCTGAAAACGTTGCGGCAGAGCTTTCTTCAACAAGTCATTATTGTTGTTATCTTCCGATGCCATTTTGAGGAAGATGCCGTACGCAGGTCCTCGCAGACTCTGCGATAGCTTCATGTTATATATCTGTCTATCTAATCCATAGGTGGCAGCTAAAGACTCAAACCTAGCAAGATAAATGTCTATTTTCTTTGAAGCCTCAGAGTAGAGTTTTGACCGCACAAGCTTCTCAGGTTCTAGAATAACTCTGTCGACACAAGCTTCTCTGTGATAAATTCCATATGTGGCATCTTCTTGGTCAAGGCTTAGGTACACACAGGGCTCATCTACGAAAAAGTGGTACATGCTTTGGCAAGTTCTTAATGTCGACTCTCCGTTGGAACCAACGATCTGAGCACACCTATCTCTGGTTTGCTGAATGAATGTGTGGAAGGTAGCTGAAACGTTGTTAAACCTAACAGAATTTTCCACCCAGAAGATAATGTTAGCGTTTTGTAGCTGAGCTTTTATCAAAACTGGCTTCCAAGAATAACAATTCTGATTCTTCATAAAAATAGGAAATTTGTCGAAAGGAAAATCCAATACTTGACATTTACAATCGTTTGCCATCAAAGCTCTCTCTCTTTTTTTGTGAGAGGCCTAGATTATAAGCTATTGTCGTGAAATTATTCAGATAAGGGTAGACATGTTTGTCGCATAGAATTATGATCAATAAATTTTCTATATTTCCTTTCTTTTTCTACCCGTGTCCTCCACTTCATTATCGCTCTTTTATCCTTTTCCTGTGTTTTTCGCATTCGTACGTTTGCGACTATAAACATTACTATTTTCCCATTCAAACTTTCGCCTGTTTCTTTTCTCATTTAGAAACGCGCACGCATGTTATTATATAACGTGTCAGTCGCTGCAGTCAGACGAGATGTGAGATTATGTTTCATACTCAGACAGAGGAGCAGACTTTTGGTCTAGCATTTACACCTGACACTAATGTTTCTCCGGCGTGAGGTGTGATAACCGACATCTTCACGGCGCAGAATGAGACATTTGTCTGGTAATTTCCTCTGTCACGGCACTCTCAGACAGTTTCGTTAGCAGTGAGGTGTCTAAGACGCGTTTGGCATGTTATGTCCAGCGTCTAAGATACGTAGGTGTTAGGAAAGGGGAGAGATCGGGTTTTTGGAAATAGTGGGACCCTTTGTCTGGTTTAAGAGTTTGAAACTAGATTTCATTTGTACTCCTAAATCTGCAGTAGACAGATCGCCAGGCTAGAAGAATATCTTGTGTATTGAAATGTCTTTAGTTTCTGAGCACCATTTTGCCGAGTTCTAGACTACTATTATATTGAATGATTCTAGTTCGTGGTATTAATCTGTAGTTCTGTGCGGAGTGAAGAAAACTCGGGTTAACCCAAACTTTGCCACCGTTAAGTACTGAAGAGTAATATCTGAGAAGAACTAAAACATTTTCCTTAAAAGACTTGGTGAAAAATCTTTACAAGAACTTTAAAGGTGAAAGGACATAACGGGTCAAGTGCGCCAGAGTTTATTCTTCCTGAGAAAACTTAAGTACAGTTCAGCCCTTGTGGCAAGTAAACTATTACAAACAGTAACGTTCCGCAAATTATGTCAACTTGTGGTGTGACCCAGAATTTTACTTTTGATCGAAGTTTCAAACCTGCCATTTTCCTAAGTAGTGGAAACCTCGAGATTATAACACTGTGAGCCCGTTTTAAACATTCTTATCCAAACTGATTCAAGTGACCTTAACAGTAATCTTAAAATAAACTGGTGAAGTGAATGCTCCCCGGAGCAGTGGAAGAAACCTGTATCTGCAGAGCTGGGATTCTCTTTAGCCAAAGAATACAGATTCACTGTAGAGAAGTGTCCTAGAGTTTGCGCCAGACGGCGAACAACAGCACGATTGTAGGTAAGAAAGAGAGACAGGGATCACTGATGAATGAACAGAGATAAAGCAGGACTGAGTGACTCTTTTTCTTTTATGATATACAAAATCTCACCCACTGTTTGTAATTTTTTTATGCAAGGTTTGTAGCTAACAATTATTTTTCCACAGGATAGATCAGAGTATCAAAGTCTGTCCATACTTTAAAAATGGAAAATCATTAGATTACCGCTAATGTATCCTTGATTCCTTGGGGCTATCACTTTCTTCTAACAGGACTGTGGGCATACATCGAAGGAAAGGATCATACTGTGGGTCTATCATTCTTGTAGCATTTTTATTGACTTTATGACTATTTGTATATGCTTTGATGTAATTTTATGTGTTGTGGTGGAATTTTCTGATAATTAAAAATTCCTTTGAACTTAATCAGTGTGTCGGGTCAGCTCGTTCCCAAATATCTATATAATCATTGTTATAGTTTTCCCATGTGTGTGTGTCTACATGTCGTCAATTGTGTGTGTGTGTGCACGTGAGTATATATATATATATATATATATATATATATATATATATATATATATATATATATATATATATATATATATATATATATATTAATATATATAGTTTATAGACTGTCTGGCTCCTCTGGATCTGTTGTAGAAGATAGGCGGGGAGAGAGAGAGAGAGAGAGAGAGAGAGAGAGAGAGAGAGAGAAGATTCTCGCTTTCCGTGACAGCCTCTATAAATTTCTACAATCTTACTCGTGGAAATCTATTTCTACTATTATCTCTCACTGTGGCTATCAATCATTCTAATCTATTCAGAAAAGACCAACCCAAGTCTTCATTCCCCTATCAAAAATCTACGACAGAACGGTGGCTCGTTTTTCCGGGAATTGAACTCTAGTCCTGAGCAAATACGAATATCAGCTCGTCTGCAGGATTTATTTTCTTTATTCTGATACAGAGTAAGAGTGTGATGTCTTGTGAGTTTTGTATCTTTTAAAAATAATTTATCCCCTAGACGAATCGATCTGTTTATGGGCGTGCTGACCACACAATTATAATGGTTTTTCCACAGCATTTTTAGTCTTCTTCCTTCTTCCTCGTTCGTCCTAAAAAGGACGGTGGTTGCGTTGTGTCTGTTTACGCCTAAGCTGTGATATCTGCACCTTTCGGTCTACACATCCGACTTCTGCAAGGCATTTTTTAGGACCGGGTTTGCCTTCCCATTGCGATCCACACTCGCTCAGCCAGACTGCACTGCTGCAGACTGTTTTCAGGACCACCACGTGGAAGTGGAGTGCGGTCTTGACCAGCTCTGACTCGCTGGTCCTGACGCAGGCAGTCAAGCTATGAGTCGCTGACTGCGTTCTCTATTGCTGCGTCTTTGGGCATTTTTAGTAATATACATTTGAGTTACAGGTTGATTTTGTCGGAATATATGTTAATTATTGATTTTGTAATACTAAACGCTGGTAAAGTTTGTGATTGTCTAACAGTCACAGGGTTCTGAAGAAGTAGGTGTTTGAGCTAAGCTAAGGAGCGCGATCAGACTATACGTCCTGTAATTGCCTCCCTTACCCTAACTGACTTCAGGGGGTGAACTTGATGATGGATTAAAAATTAAGGGATTTTTTTTTTCTTTAAATTTTTTGTAATAATTATTTTGTTTCCACTGTAGCAAATTAATTTTTAGTGAGTAATTCTTAACTACCATTTATTTGGCGTAGTCGTCTGCATTAGGTGCTTTATTGCCAATTAATAATAGCGATAGTTAGACACTATATTTTGGAGGAGGTATCCCAGGTTAACTCTTTCCTTACGTAATTATTTTCAGCTCTGGACGGAATTATTTTTAAGCCCCAAAAATTTACACATACATAATTTACGTTTACTGACAATGTGTGTCTAATCATGAGTTAAGTATAACATATTATATATCAAATTAAAGTACATTGGATGAACAATATAAATCCATATGCCTTTCTAGCTAATTTTATGTTATGTTTATGTTATAACAGATAACATGTACACGGAAAAAAAGATAACTTGAAATTTTGAAAAAAAAATTTCGACTTACGTAAGGCTTGTAACATAAATTGTTATCACAATACAGTTTCACTGCTCTCTTTGTGCAGGTAATCCATTTAGAAACACAGAAAAAGTGAGAAAGTTATGGTTGATCACACAGTTTGTTCACTGTTCACATATCAGTAACATATCCTGTGTGTTTTTCGGCCATTATGGCGATACGACAAAACACGATTAAAGATGAAGATAAATGTGAAAAAATCCCTTCAAACGCAAATAAAAGACGTTGAAGCTTATTGAAATTTGCCCAGTTTTGTGTTTACTTCCGTTCGAGATAAATTCCGGGCAATATAAAATATCAGAATAGAAAGAAACAACGAAAAAAACCAGCGTCTTTTAAAAGATCTTGTGGTCCCAGCGGTCGGCCATTGCGTCTTTTAAAAGATCTTGCGTACGGAATCAGTTAAAGTATATCATCTTTTGTTTTGGTATTTTCTCGCAAGTTGTAAGGAACCAGTGTATCCTTTTTCTTATTTCTTTCTCGTCTAAGTCTCAGTCCACCTTGGTGGACAGAGGAAGTCAAAGAGAAAATAAGAGAGAAGAAAATGGCATGGAAACAATACTTAGGAGCTAAAAACACAATAGGACAAATGGAAAAATATAGAGAATATGTGACACTCAGAACAGAAGCAAAGAACAAAGTGCTAGCAGCAAAACAGAAGTCCTGGGAAGAATTTGGAGAAAAGCTAGAAAAAGATGCACAAGAAAACCAGAAATTGTTCTATAAGACTTTAAAGAACATGAGGACAGAAAAACAATGCCCTCTCAAATTTATAAAGGACACGCAAGGCAAATTGCTTACTGCCCCGAAGGAAGTAATGGAAAGATGGAAAGAATATTTCTCAGAACTCCTGGATGGTGAGCATACTGAAGCATCAGAAATTATAACCACTAGCACAGAAGAGAAAACCAATGATGGTGAAGATGACATAAAGATGGAAGAACTGAGGGCAGCACTAGAGAAAATCAAGATGGGCAAAGCAGCAGGGCATGATGGTATAACACCAGAAATGATTAAGTACATGGGAGCATCAGGCGACCTATTACTCCTAAAGGTCCTACAGGCAGCATGGTGCAACAAGACCATACCAAAGGATTGGGAGATTGCCACTATAACACCAATTTTCAAAAAGGGTGACAATCGACAATGTGGAAACCATAGAGGCATATCCCTTCTCAGTGTCCCTGGTAAAATCTACTCTAGAATCCTAGAGCAGAGACTCCGACGCCTAGCTGAGCCACAATTTGATGAGGTCCAGTGCGGATTCCGAGCAAACCGAGGTACTCAAGACCTAATCTTCACACTCAGACAGCTGAGTGAAAAGGCCCTTGAGTATAAGAGTGAGATCCATCTTTGTTTCATAGATCTGGAAAAGGCGTTTGACAGGGTCCCCTGGAGCAAACTTTGGGACTGTTTGGCAAGGAAGAATATTCCAGCACCTCTGATTCATGCTATACAGAGCTTCTACAAGTCTTGCAGAAATTATGTGAGGACAGCAAACCATAAGTCAGAAGAGTTCAGGACCACCACTGGTGTAAGACAAGGTGATATTCTATCACCTTACCTCTTCATACTCCTTATGGACGATGTCATCAAGGCATGTAAGGAGAGAACAAGAAAGTATTCAGTGGGGTACTGGAAGATGAGACAGGTCTATATTTCGGAGCTGGCATTTGCTGATGATGTTGCCCTGATTGCTAAATCAGAGGCACATCTCCAATCCAACCTGCAAGTCTGGAAGGAAGAGCTGGAGAAGAGAGGGATGGTCATAAGCAGCTCTAAAACAAAATCCATGGTGATATCACGAGAAGAAAGAAAACATCAGATTAAGTTGGGAGAACAGGTCCTGGAGCAGGTCGACCACTTTAAATATCTCGGAGCTATTATAGACCGAAAGGGAGGCATCAAAGAAGAGTTGGCCACTCGAAAAGCAGCGGCTGGGAGACTTTTTCAGGCCATAAATCGTGGATTACTCAGCAAGAAAGAGGTTGGTAAGAAAACGAAGATGGCTGTATACCGCTCCACCTATGTCCCAGTCTTGACATATGGATGCGAGTCGTGAGCAATGACTACAACCCACAAAAGCCAGATCCAAACCTCAGAAATGAGGTATCTGAGGAAAGTGGTTGAAGTAACAAGAAGAGACATGGTCCGCAACAAGACGATCCGTCAAGGCCTAAAATCCCATACGCTGCAGACCCAAATAGAACAGTCCCAACTAAGATGGTTTGGCCATGTCTGGAGAATGGGAGAAGATCGGCTAATACGACAAGCATGGGAAACAAAGAGCCAGGGATCCAGACCTCCAGGACGACCCAGAGTCCGCTGGGAGGACAACATTAGACAATCTTTGAAGGACCGAGGACTAGAATGGAACCAGGCCAGGAAGAAGACAGGTGATAGAATGGTCTGGCGCTATCTCTTCCAAACCTCTACACCTCACGGTAGAAGGGGAACGACGACTAAGTCTCAGTCACTTATTTACAATGGCCGAAAGGGCGAAACTTAGACAGATGCTCAGGGACGAAGCGAGAGAAGAAGATTTGGACGGAGAAGAAGCGAAAGCTTTTGTCAGGGACGAACTTGAGAGATATGACGCGGAGAGGAAATCAGCTGAAGCTAAGAGGAAAAAGAAGAAGCTAGGAGGGAGGAAGAAGCAACCGAAGCTAGGGAGCAGAAAAAGATGGATGAGGAAATGGAAATTCGCGGGATGCAGCACGAAGAAAGAGAGAAGGTGAGACAGCTTGAGGAAAGAGAGAAGGAGAGACAGCACGAGTTGGCGCTTAAAGCTCTAGAAGTCCAAGGCCATGGTGCTGCTTCTACCTCCAGCAATGGAGAGTCTTCTCCTCATTCCTCTTTAACTGATCCTTCTAACACTCAATCTACTCATCTCACTGCTATGTCTTTTGCGCTAGAATCTTTCCCTTGTCCTAATGAGAAGATTGACACGTATCTAGAAACATTTGAGAAAATTGCAACTCTGTACGGTTTAGAGAGGTCGCGTTGGAATATGAAGCTTTCTCAGGCCTTAAAGTGCAGTGCGTATGATGTTTACGCCAAACTGGAAAGCAGCCAACAAGACAACTATGACATGTTGAAGAAAGCTTTGCTTGAGCGCTTTGAAATGAATGCTCGCAAATTTTTGCAACTGTTTCACAACAGCAGGAAGGAGAGCTCTGAAACTTTTCAGCAGTTCTCGTCTCGTTTGAAGGGATACTTGACAAAGTGTCTTGAGCTTTCACAGCTCCCCTCTACTTATGAAGGTCTTGAGGAATTTGTTTTAACCGAACAGATAAAGAACACTTTTTCTGCTGATACCCGGAGATTTCTAGCTGAGCAGGGCGCAGAAAAGCTTGAAGACATCTTAGACAAGTTTGAGCGATATCACAATGCGCTGGCTGAACTACCGGCCACAAAACGTAAACCGACAGAAGAGCATTTTCGAAAGAATAATCTAGACCAATCTTCTCATGCTTCTAACCCGAATAACCACCGAGAAACTGGACCTTAAAACCCCCCTCCTGAAAAATCTAAGTTCTACAAAAACAAGTACCCCAACCACAGTCAACAGTCTGATCAACCCAATCGTTCTTCATGGCACCGCAGCAGAAAGGACAAGGTGACAAAGGGAAAACCCCTGCGCACGGGACTAATGATCAGAGCGAGCACACCGAGCCCAAACGCATAGGATACTTGCTAACAGTCTCGCAAGGCGGAATTATTGACAGTGATTCCCAACCTGTAGAGGGAGAGAGACCTTCTACGCAAGGTATTGTTATTTTGAACAGTTCTCAAACTTATTGTTTATTTGACACGGGGCTTTCTTATGATTGCATTGTTGTCAGACACCTGGTTAAACCCGGTCAAGAGACAGGAGAGACCGTCGAACTTTGTGGAGTTCTTAAGAGTGAGGCACCTACAGCGCTTCCCATCGCATTGGTTGAGATACACTCTGACTTTGTCAGAGGGGTGATCAAAGCGGCTGTTATGGATGACCCCATCTACCCAGTCATACTTGGCGGTAGATAAGTGTTTATTGGGAAACGGGAAGAGCCGATTGTGGCAGCAGTAACGACAAGAGGGCAAACCAAGAAGGAACGGGAGCCTGCGCCTAATTTGTTACCTATGGCACTTAAAGAAGCGCAACAAAAGGACCCTACTTTGGCACCCTGCTTTAGGAAACTGCCCATGGCTAAGGAACCCAGACAGCACGGGGACATTTTTTCTAAAGATGGCGTACTTTATCGCAGAACGGGCAAGCCTGACCAAGGTTACAACCAGCTCCTAGTACCGAAACAGTACAGAAGCCAAATCCTAGAAATGGGGCACTCTCTTCCTTTTAGCGGACATATAGGACAGAACGCCACAAACCAACGGATAACCACTCATTATTGGTGGCCAGGAGTAAATACTGATATTATCAGATATGTCAAATCTTGTGCCCAGTGCCAACGTGTGCCACACAAGCAACGGGCACCCCCAGTCTCTTTGGGTGAAATGCCAATAGTGGGAACACCATTCGAACGGGTTGTGATCGACATTTTAGGACCCTTAGAAATGACTAAAAGAAGGAACAGGTTTATCCTTACCTTAGTCAACACATGCACGTTATGGACAGAAGCTATACCGCTAACATGCGCAGATGCCAAGCATGTCGCAGAAGCCCTAGTGCAGATTTTCACTCGGTTGGGATTCCCTCAGCAAGTGTTGACGGATAACGGATCTCCATACCGAAACCTGTTAATGGATGAGATCGTTAAGATCTTGAAGAACCAGCACATCTACACTAAGCCATATACTCCGGCCGGAAATTGGCTCGTGGAACGTGTTAACGGAAACCTCAACTTGATGCTAAGTAAACTGGCACAAGTGAAACCTGACGATTGGGATCTTTGTATTCCTGCAGCTTTATTTGGCTACAGAGAATCTCCTCATACGTCCACAGGATTTCCGCCAGCCACGCTTTTATTCGGCAGACCCATTAAGGGCCCGCTGGAAGCCTTACTTTGGTCGCTGACAGACCAGAAGGCTGATGAGACAGTTGTATCAACTAGTAAATATGTGTCGGATTTAAAGAAAAGGTTGAAACTAGGATGGGACCTAGCAACGACTAACTTTAAGCGAGCACGCACAAAGCACGCTAACCGATACTGGAAAGTCGCGAAAGAGAGAGAACTACAAGTAGGAGAGAAAGTTTTGGTGTTACTCCCCACCGGAAACAACGAACTGAGAATCGGATGGCAAGGACCATTTACCGTCCTGAAAAAGATTTCTAAGGCTAACTACCAGATCTCTATTAAAGGAAAGGAGAAGGTTTTCCATCTAAATCTGTTAAAGAAATACCTGAAAACACCAGTGCCGACCTCCGAACATCTCCTGACGATCGCCAAAACTGACGAAGATGACGATAGTGGCAAGGAAATTCCACTGCACTCACACGGAATCTTTAAAAAATGTCAGAAGCGGAGACGCTCTTTAACGCGCGCATGGGAGACATTCCAGAGAAAGGAAACTGTGGGAGTAGATTTAAGTAGGAAGTGGACAGAGATGAAGGGGGAGATGAGAGGGAAGAAGAGAGACACCCTGAAGCTACGGATATAGGAAATTTATTTCCATAACGTAGACATGGAGTGAATCCATATCTTAAAGGGTGGACGTTCTGTCGCATAGAGATTATGATCAATAAATTTTCTATATTTCCTTTCTTTTTCTACCCGTGTCCTCGACTTCATTATCGCTCTTTTATCCTTTTCCTGTGTTTTTCGCATTCGTACGTTTGCGATTATAAACATTATTATTTTCCCATTCAAACTTTCGCCTTTTTCTTTTCTCATTTAGAAACGCGCACGCATGTTATTATATAACGTGTCAGTCGCTGCAGTCAGACGAGATGTGTGATTATGTTTCATACTCAGACAGAGGAGCAGACTTTTGGTCTAGCATTTACACCTGACACTAACGTTTCTCCGGCGTGAGCTGTGATAACCGACATCTGCACGGCGCAGAATGAGACATTTGTCTGGTAATTTCCTCTGTCACGGCACTCTCAGACAGTTTCGTTAGCAGTGAGGTGTCTAAGACGCGTTTGGCATGTTATATCCAGCGTCTAAGGTACGTAGGTGTTAGGAAAGAGGAGAGATCGGGTTTTTGGAAATAGTGGGACCCTTTGTCTGGTTTAAGAGTTTGAAACTAGATTTCATTCGTACTCCTAAATCTGCAGTAGACAGATCGCCAGGCTAGAAGAATATTTTGTGTATTGAAAAGTCTTTAGTTTCTGGGCACCATTTTGCCGAGTTCTAGACTACTATTATATTGAATGATTCTAGTTCGTGGTATTAATCTGTAGTTCTGTGCGGAGTGAAGAAAACTGGGATTAACCCAAACTTTGCCAGCGTTACGTACTGACGAGTAATATCTGAGAAGAACTAAAACATTTTCCTTAAAAGACTTGGTGAAAAATCTTTACAAGAACTTTAAAGGTGAAAGGACATAACGGGTTAAGTGCGCCAGAGTTTATTCTTCCTGAGAAAACTTAAGTACAGTTCAGCCCTTGTGGCAAGTAAATTATTACAAACAGTAACGTTCCGCAAATTATGTCAACTTGTGGTGTGACCCAGAATTTTACCTTTGATCGAAGTTACAAACCTGCCATTTTCCTAAGTAGTGGAAACCTCGAGATTCTGACACTGTGAGCCCGTGTTAAACTTTCTTACCCAAACTGATTCAAGTGACCTTAACAGTAATCTTAAAATAAACTGGTGAAGTGAATGCTCCCCGGAGCAGTGGAAGAAACCTGTATCTGCAGAGCTGGGATTCTCTTTAGCCAAAGAATACAGATTCACTGTAGAGAAGTGTCCTGGAGTTTGCGCTAGACGGCGAACAACAGCACGATTGTAGGTAAGAAAGAGAGACAGTGATCCCTAATGAATGAACAGAGATAAAGCAGGACTGAGTGACTCTTTTTCTTTTATGGTATACAAAATCTCACCCACTGTTTGTAATTTTTTTATGCAAGGTTTGTAGCTAACAATTATTTTTAATAAATTCTTTAAGCCCAAACAGGATAAGGCAGAAACCAGTGATTGTTCACGCCACTCCTCTTAGCTCTTGCAGTAACGTTCAATTATTGTCTGAGTCCTTACTTTAACCCTCAGGAACCCAATGGAAATTCATTCGTAGGACATAGATATATGACCGTCTAATGTATAGTCGGAGACATTGAGAGTTCCTTATTTGTCGGGTCTTGAATCAACTTGTTCTTGAGTTTTCTAAGACATTTGTTCTCGAATGGGCTTGTTCTCGAGGGAAAGAATTTTCATCTCACTGCCGAGTCACTATCATTCTTGTTAGCATTTTATTGACTTTTCAATGATCTATTTCTGTAGATGCTTTGATGGCGCTAGCTGCCAAAGCAATTCTAGTATGGATTTCTCTTGTGTGTCACCATCCTGAGTCATTTTACTGCCTAAATAATTGAAACTTTCAACTTTCTGTAGTTTTTCCCCGTTCAAGATGATATCAAAGGTCTCGTTAGAAAAGTTCATAGCTTTAGTTTTAGAGGCATTTATTTGGAGACCAATTTTAACCGAGAGATGACACAAATTATTTATTGCTTCTTGGGAAAATCATTAGATTACCGCTAATGTATCCTTGATTCCTTGGGGCTATCACTTTCTTCTAACAGGACTGTGGGCATACATCGAGGGAAAGAATCATACTGTGAGTCTATCATTCTTGTAGCATTTTTATTGACTTTATGACTATTTGTGTATGCTTTGATGTAACTTTATGTGTTGTGATGGAATTTTCTGATAATTAAAAATTCCTTTGAACTTAATCAGTGTGTCGGGTCATCTCGTTCCCAAATATCTATATAATCATTGTTATAGTTTTCCCATGTGTGTGTGTCTACATGTCGTCAATTGTATGATAATATATATATATATATATATATATATATATATATATATATATATATATATATATATATATATATATATATATATATATATATATAGTTTATAGACTGTCTGGCTCCTCTGGATCGGTTGTAGAAGATAGGCGGAGAGAGAGAGAAGATTCTCGCTTTCCGGGACAGAAATAATTGGAGGATACTGCTGTTAAGACAATTATATAACAATTGCCACTTTCCATGTTAGCCATTTCACGAAGAATTGCGTGCTCTTCCGGTATCATTTGAAGTTTACGAGGTGCAAAAATTTGTGCAGCTCTCGCTGTAGGACTTTCTGGTAGCTCTGTCTGAAGACAAGCATTATTATCAGAGATGCTTGCAATCGTTAAATTTTTTTACACATGTTAGTTTAAACGTTTTTATTGTTTTCAAAGTCACAGCTTTTAACGTCTTTTCAAAAGTCTCCCCTAGTTGCCTGAAGGTCTGCAGAAACGCTCAGGTCATTGTCTTTCGACAGCTCGTCTTTTTTAAGTAGGTTTTTAGCATCATGGTAGGAGTTAGGTGACGTCTCTATCCAAATCATTTTGTCGGATGTAACTCTTGTTGGGGCCGTCTTGTAATTTTGACTTGCCGATTGCCGATTCTGATAGTAAAGAACGATTTCTCTGATCAGTGAAATTTTTATGAATGTTAGTAAGTGCTTCCTTCTTTTCTTTCTTGGTATTAGTAGATGCTTCTTCCTCACTTCTGTTGATATATACATTGTTTTCTGTATTTAAAAACTCTAACTTTGCATTTGTATCCAACATGTTGTCACCGTTTTGAACTAAAATTGTGGATTCTTTCGTTTCCGCGATTTTGCTAAACAGCATCCAGCATCTTTTGTCATGATAGAAATAAATTGATCGTCGCAATGTATAGCGCTTTACTGTACGGCTCTGAAACATTGAGTACAACAAAAACAGAATCCGAGAAGCCACATACATTTACAAATGAATGCGTGCTTAGAATTCAGGGATTGAAATGATATGACAAGATCGCTAATGTGAAACTAACCATAAAAACTCGACATCTTCCAGCAGTACAAGAGATGAAAAGATGACTCTGGCAATAGATAGGACACACTTTGAGGAAGCCTGTTTAAAAAATTATCAGGCAGTCTTGGAGACAAATATGAAAAAAATGAGGTAGATATGGAAAGTCCTTGAACTAATGGCACGAGACAGGAAGACTAGGTACACCATTTTCGAACGCCTATGCTCCTTTACAAGCTGAAGGGTGAGGTTTGTTCAAAACAGCCACAATGAAAATTAAGATAAATATCATCCATTGTAATGCACCAGCAAATGACAAAGAAGAATCCGTGAAAGAAAATGTTCAGCCGGACTATAAAACGTCATAGATAAAAAGAGACAAGTAAGAAATACACCACTAATTATATTAACTTACTATTCTATTTGATAGAGCTAACAATGTTAACATTTTATTGCGTCTGCGGAAGTCTCGTTTTTAAGAGTTTTACCTTTTTGAAGATAAAATAGAACATCTACACCCCAGGTTAGAGGAGGAACGACTAAGCAAGTAAGTAAGATGATAACATAGAAGGTTTTTTACTTGTATGGTCATCATTAGCTGTCATCAATTCATAGGAGGTCGGCTACAATGGATCTCTAAAGTCTCCTGTCTCTCGCCTTCATAATACACTCTTATAGACTCTATTCTGTCCACATATTGATGTTATCTTTCTTCTGATACCGTTGTTTTCCTCTTGCATGTTTGTCTTCAACTCTTCCTCCAATTACACTCTTCATCAAGGTAATATGTTAGATATGTCCTCAATTTTGTCTTCCAACTGCTTGTTCATTGTTCACTTTACTGTTATACGGTTACCATTTCTTGGATTTTATAATGAAGTTTCTTTCTCCTTACTGTATGAGGCGAGCAGTAAAAAAAAAAATAGCAATAGTTTGCTAAAAGCATTACAGCGGGAATTTCTTCAAGCAAAAGCCCATTAAGTCTTCTTGGACTACTTCACAATTCTCGGGTACGTTTCTGAATAAAACTACAAATGTGAACTTTGCATTCAACCTTGTATAAGCGTCACTTCGTTTTGTACGGGTACAAATGCTGACGCCCAGTTTATTTACATTATGTCTTTCACAAAATTGTCTCTTTATACATCATATTTAATAACTTTCAATGTATAATTATGGGATCCAACCTTAGCGAATTTCAAGACAAAATACGTCACTGCGGCACGCACTTTATTGCAACAATGCTTTCATCATGAGAGTAGTGGTGCAGAACATCTTCCTCAAGTACCATGCCTAGTGGCGTAGGAGATCATGTCTCTCCGCAACTTCCTGTCTCCAGTCCAATTTATCAGTTCTGTTGTTGACTTCTTTCCATGCCACGATGTCAAACTGGCCAGTATTTGCTCTCATTGTCTTCCCCTATCTCTTGTTCCTTCAGTCTGACCTGTTTTTACGATATATTCCAGCTTTCCTCTTCTCATAACATGCTCAAAAATGTGGATTGCTTCTTTGTAACTTCTGAAATAAGTTTCCTTTGCGCATTCGCCTCTTTCAAGACATCCTTATTACTCTTTTGGCTGTTCATGGTATTTTTAAATTCTTCTGTATAACCGCATGTCTGTGGCCTGTAGTGCCTTCCCTACTTCTTTACTAATTCTCCATGACTCACTACCATATGCCAGGTTGATACAGTAGTGACAGAAAGCGAAAATAAAGACCTCAGCTTAATAGCAAAATGTATTTGGTTTGTTATGAAGTTAACAACGAAAACGGATTTTGGGCCTCTTCAAAGAAGTAACTGTCGTCTCATAGAAAATGTCTTCCCCAAAATTCACTATCAAAGTAAATTGAACAGTTTTAAAACAGGTCAATAGATTCAAATACCTGGGCACATTAAAAACAAGGGATGGAAGATGCATTTCAGAAATGAAGAGCAGAATGTCTTAGGCAAAAACAGCATTATATAAAATGAAGAGTATTTTATGCAACAATTCTTTGCCAATGAAAGTATATATGCTGGTATAGTTCAAGTTATAGATAATTATTTGACGTACTGACTCGCTACTACTGTTTGGGAATATCTTTATTGCAAGTACCCGCCCCGGATTCACCTTTAAGTGAGAAGCAGGGCCGGTCAGCACCTTACACCCCACTATATCTTCTGAGATAACATCACCATATTGTCACGAGTGGTTTTCAAGAGTCTGTCTGAGAAAAAAGAGTCTGAGTGACGTCTGAGTCAAGACAAAAGTCTGAGTGCAGGCTGAGAAGCTAGATGAGTAATAGTGTTGAATGTGAATGGACTGAATTATTGCTATCAGGAGTGGAAGAACAGATAATGACTCTCCCCTCCTGCCACTCAATGACCATATTTCTAAGCTACTTTCAACTCTGCCTATCTCTTCTTGGATTACGGTTCAGTACACATTAGTGACTCCACAAACAATCAAGTACAAGTACAGATAGTAGCATGTACAAGTACAGATAGAAAAATGGTCTGATCCACCGCTTTGATTGTCTAATTTATTAACAAAATAACTATGGCAAAGGAAGAAAATATCCAATTACACACATCAAACATAAACATGTATGTATCAATTTGAGCGCCAAACAAGGCTAGTAATAATGGAAATCAAAAGAGAAATCAACTTAGTTTCACAGTCCCTGGATTATGGAGTAGATGTTATAATAATCCGGCTGCAAGGAACCCTGAAATAATGAAGTCCATCAATACTAAAAAAATAAGCCGATGACTACTTTTTTCAGCAACATAGCTAATACATCCAACTTAATGTCACTGTCTCACAGTTACTACAATCTCTTCCCCTCCCAAACAATTATCTGAGTGCACTCCCCAAAGGTCATTCTTCGTTGGCACATCTGCGTTAATACTCCGCTTGGATTACAGCTTATTGGCGGATAGCAGCCGCAGAAATATTGACCCTCTCTTCTCCCAGTTTCTGCTGACAAATCCGCAAAAAAACCAACCTCACTGTTAATCCCCCACTGGGAAGAATTTTTAGACCAAATGCTAAGTCCTTTAAATGTACAGGTGCACTGTAAATCCATAATCTAAAGGGGTGACGATGAAAGGCGCTTAGATTTAATTATGCGTTGGAGGTAAGAAATCTGCGATGTGCGCTGGCCCACTACTCCTGTGGCGGCGCAAGATAATAGTTATGAAGTAACTCTATAAAGTTGACGCCAGTGGAGCATGGGCACTCCACTTACTTTACGAGGTGGCGAAAAAAAATTATTCCTAGTAAGAGAAATCACCCGAATGAACCCGTAATAGCGTAGCGGGAATATAAATCTGTAGCCGGTGGGGACACCCCAATGTAAAAGGTAGCTTTATCCGGCCTTTCCAGGAAGGCATTTCCAGCGGATGACTCAGAGTACCTTTCACTCAGTCGGAATGAACCGGGCTTGCTGAAATGAAAACATATTCAAAAATCTCTGATCATCTTGCCAACATCAAATAAAAGTAACATTGAGAACACAGCAATTACATAAACAAGTACGGAATAACTATTTATAAGCATTCCTACAATTATCGATCACTCCCCTTCTCTCTCTCACTGACTGTTAAAATAGCCAAGCGAGCTGGTAGGTGCCCTGGGCAGCGTACGTAATCAGGGGTTTCCTTCAGCTGGCGGGGCAGGTTTGGTATATAAACATTCCTGCCTCATTTACCTGGCGTGGAACTGACCTTACAATGTATCAGCCAGTTCTGTCTAACACACACAAAATCGTGTAAACAAAATCTCAACGCCCGTCTAAGGTTATTGCAATGGTTGCAACTTACTTAATACTATCTTATTTGCATGCTCGCTGCATGACAACATATAAGGCTAGGGCAAATGTTTTCAAACCCAGCGTCTTCTTCTTCGATCCTTAACCACCGACCGTCAAAGCAGTCAGTGGCCATCACGCCTAGTGGCGTCCTGTAGGGCAACAACAAATTGATTCCACTTTGCACGGTCGGTGGCCATCCTTCGTACAGTGCCCCAACTCTGGTTCATTCTTTGCATCTCAGCCTCCACAGTCCTCCGCCAAGTTGTTTTTGGTCGGCCTCTCTTTCGCTTTCCTTCAGGGGTCCAAAGCATAGCTGTTCTTGTGATGGCATCGGGGTCTCTTCTGAGGACATGACAAACCCAGCTCCAGCGTCTGCCAGCTATGATGGTATGCATGTCCTCTTGCTTGCTACGAGTAAGCAGATCTTGGTTGGTGATGGTATTCGGCCAAAAGATTCGGTGAATTTTTCTTAGGCATGTTGTGTGAAAAGAGGACAATTTTGACATTTCCTTCTCTGTGACTCTCCAGCATTCCGCACCATAAAGAAGCACAGAAAGCACGCAACTCTGGTATAATCTTAATTTTGTGCTTGTGCTGTATTGGGAGGACTTCCAGATGTTATTTAGGCTAAAGAAGGCTGTTCTTGCCTTATTCGTTCTGATGTTGATGTCTTTGCCTGCCCCACCGTCTGGTGTTACTATGCTTCCTAGGTATGTGAAGGTATCTGTCTGTACCAGTTGCTGATTCCTTACTGATATGGGCTCAGGGTTGCTCACATTGAGCGTCATGACCTCAGACTTCTTTAAATTGATGTTCAAGCCCACCTGCTGGCTAAATTTATTTAATCTATCCGTTTTTTCCTGGATGTGTTGATGTGAATGTGCCAGCAGTGCAATGTCATCTGCATATTCCAGATCTTCCAATGTTGAAAATGTAGTCCATCTTATTCCTCTTGGACTGCCCTCTGTTGTCTGGCGCATCACCCAGTCTATGACTGTTAAAAATAGAGTGGTTGATAAGGGGCATTCCTGTCGTACTCCTGTCTTCACTTCGAAGGTTAGGTTGCTCTGCCCAACACTACACGTAAAGTTGGCATAGAGGCTTTTTATGATTGACACTATGCAGCTTGGAATTCCATAAGCCCTCAGTATTTTCCATAAACTGTCCCTATGTATGCTGTCAAAAGCCTTTTCAAAATCAACAAAATTTATGTAAAGCTGTCTTTGCCATTCTGAGCACTGCTCTATAATGTTCCTGAGAGTGAATATATGGTCTACACATCTTCTGTTCTTTCTAAATCCTGCTTGTTCTTTCCTCAGTTTGTAGTCTACTGCCTTTGAAATTCTCTGTATAATTATCCTGCCTAGTATTTTGCTGGGAACTGAGAGAAGAGTGATTCCTCTCCAATTATTGCAGTCTGAAAGATCTCCCTTCTTGGGCAATTTGACAATTATTCCTTTGTTCCACTCTGATGGTGTTGTCCCCGTTTTCCACACTTGTGCAAATAGTGGTTCTAATAGTTCTGCTGCTAGCTCAGGGTCTGTCTTAAATAGCTCTGCATTTAAGTTATCATAGCCCGGTGCTTTACCGTTCTTTAACCCTTTGATTGCTGTGATGATTTCTTCTTTTCGTGGAATGTCTGTATTTACATCTAGATCGTTTTCAGCCTCAGGAACATTCAATTGTGTCTCTGGTATTTCCTTGTTCAGAGTTTCTCTGAAGTGCTCTGCCCATCTTGTTTCCTGTCCCCCTGCTGTCTTGATGAGATTTCCTTGCTTATCTCTTCATTCATAACCCTCCACTCCCAAAGGAGCATAGGCCTTCAACAAACACATGCCAAGTCCTCCTGTCACGTGCCATCATCTCAAGTTCTTTCCATGTTCTCCTCATCATTTTCACCTCTGTTTCCAACTCTCTTGTCCACGTACTTCTTGGTCTTCCTCTGCCTCTCTTGCCCTGGGGGTTCCAGAACAAGGACTGCCTTGTAATGCTATCAACAGGTTTCCTCAGTTTGTGTCCTATCCATCGCCATCGTCTTCTTCTCATCTCTTGTTCCACTGGCACTTGTCCAGTTCTTGTCATCAGTTCCACATTGGTAACCTTGTCATACCATTTTAATCCCTCTATTCTACGCAAGCACCCATTTATGAAAGTCTGTAGCTTTTTGGTTGTTGTCTTTGTTGTTCTCCATGTCTCCGAGCCATACAATAGGACTGACTTCACATTTGAGTTGAAGATTCTTATTTTCGTGTTGGATCCTATTTCTCTTGATCTCCATATATTTCCCAATGCAATGAAAGCTCCTCTTGCCTTTTGTATTCTTATTTTGATATCGCTGTCTGTCCCTCCAACTTTGTCTATATTACTGCCAAGATATGTGTATGATTCTACATCTTGTGTTGGTGTTTCTTCAAGTTTAACCCTGTTTTCATTACCTGCATTTATTCGCATTATTTTTGTCTTTTCCCTGTGTATTTTCAGACCCAATTGCTGTGACCTCTCATCGAGTGTTTTCAATTTGTCCTGCATCTGATTACGGTTATGGGACAGGAGAGCCAAGTCATCAGCAAAATCCAGATCATCCAACTGCTTAGTCAGAGTCCACTGGATTCCATTTCTGTTGTGTGTTGTCGATGATCTCATAACCCAATCTATTGCCAGCAAGAAAAGAAATGGAGACAAGAGGCATCCCTGTCGCACTCCTGTTCTTATCCCAAATGGTTCTGTAAGCTGTCCTTCATGAAGAACTCTGCACGTCATGTCTTCATAGGTTTTCTTTATTAAATTAATGATCTTCAGGGGAACTCCATAATGCCTCATCAATTTCCAAAGTGATTCTCTGTCCACACTGTCAAATGCTTTTTCGTAGTCCACAAATCCGATGTATAGTGGTGAATTCCATTCCAGACTTTGTTCAACTATTATTCTCAAAGTGGCTATCTGGTCTGTACATGATCTGTTTTGTCGAAAACCTGCTTGTTCATCTCTCAATTTCTTGTCTATGGACTCCTTTAATCTCTCAAGGATAATCCTGTTCAATACCTTTCCTGGCACTGATAGTAACATTATTCCTCTATAATTTGTGCACTCTTGTAGATTTCCCTTCTTAGGCAACTTAACCAGATATCCTTCCTTCCATTCTGCTGGTATCTCTTCTTTTTCCCAGACTTTACCAAGTAATTTATATAACATCTCTGTAGCCGTGTCGATATCTGCTTTGATGGCCTCTGCTGGAATGCCATCAGGTCCAGACGCTTTTCCATCTCTTAGAAGCTTTATGGCTTTCTTTATTTCTTCCTTCGTTGGTCTTTCACCGTTAATTTGTAGCTCTTCTTCTGCTGGCTGGATGTCCGGCGGGTTTTGTGGAGCTGGTCTATTGAGAAGGTCCCCAAAATATTCCGCCCACCTCTTCATTTGCTCTTGTATATTGCTGAGCAGTTTCCCATTCTTATCTTTTATGAGGCAACTTGTTTGCTTGTATTTCCCTGTTAGCTCCTTTGTGCTGCTATACAGTTCTCTCATATTTCCTTTGGCTGCAGCATCTTCTGCCTCTCTTGCCAACTCCTCAATATACTTCCTCTTGTCTCTTTTGATACTTCTTTTTACTTCTTTGTTTGCTTCTGTGTACACTTCTTGAGCCTTGGCTTTGGAACTTCTGGTTTTGCTTGTCTTTAACTCTGCTTTCTTGTTTTTTCTATCTTTTATCTTATTGATGGTTTCTGTTGTTATCCATGCTTTTTGTTGTCTTTCCCTTTTCCCCAGTATTTCTTCACATGTCTCCTTCCATACCGTTTTGACCTGCTGCCAATAGTCTTCTGTATTCTCTACATCTTCCAACTGTTGGAGCACTTGGAATTTGTTGGATACTGTGACCGCAAATTTGTCTCTTGTTTCTTGATTTCTTAGCTGTCCTACATTAAACTGTTGTCTATAATTTTGCATTGTTGCATATCTCTTGAGTTTCATTTTTACTTTGGCTATCAGAAGATGGTGATCTGATGCCACATCTGCTCCTCTATATACCTTTACATCCTGCAATGATGATCTAAACTTCTTCTTTATGCATATATGATCGATCTGATTTTCTGTTCTATGGTCTGGTGATATCCATGTTGCCTTGTGTATTCTCTTATGTGGAAACATGCTTCCTCCTATAGCCAGTTGATTTGAAGCACAGAAGTTTGCGAATAGTTCTCCATTTTCATTCATTACTCCTAGCCCATGTTTTCCCATGACTTCTTCAAATCCGGTATTGACTGTACCTATCTTTGCATTCATGTCACCCATCAAAATTATGATGTCTCTTCTTTTTACTTTATCCATAATTTCCTGTAGTTTAGTATAAAATGCTTCTTTCACAGACTCTTCTTTGTCATTAGTTGGTGCATAACATTGGATGACATTGACATGAATTTTCTTTTTAGCTGTTTTGAAAATAGCTGTTATTATTCTGGGTCCCACAGCTTCCCATTCAATGAGTGCTTTCTGTGCTTCTTTAGATAACATAAGAGCTACCCCTTCACTGTGGTGTGAACTTTCGTCTTCGTGTCCTGAGGACAGCACCAATTCACCTGTGATGAGTTTCTTCCTGTCTACCCCCTTCCACTTTGTTTCACACATTCCCAGAACCTCGATTTTGTATTCCCTCATTTCTGCTGCTACTTGTGCCACTTTCCCTTGTTCGTTCAATGTCCGAACATTCCAGGTGCCAAATCTAGAAGTTCTCCTAGAAGAAAGAAGGTTAGTCAGCAACACAGATTCCTTTCGGCTTTCTCTGTGTTGCATCATACGCCTCCCCGCGAGAGGACCTTCCCCTGTCTTGGATGGCTGTGTTTTATTTGCTTATCTCTTACTAATGTAATATTGTTTGCACCTTGTTTTCCGCTGATGAATTTAGTTATTTTGTATACTGTGCTTTGTTCATTTCTCAGTGCTGCCTCTTCTGCCTGTTTTGCAAGATCGTCTAGGAAATTCCTTTTGTTGGCTCGGGTTTGGCGTTTAACTTCCCAGTCCAGTTGACTGTACTGTTCGCTATATAATTGCTTTAACCTGGGGGACTTCGCTTCTGTTTTCTTTCTTTTCATTTCCTTTCTCATCTTTATGGTGTTTAGTGTTTCTGGTGTTATCCAGTCTTGCTTCTTCCTTTCCTGGAATCCTAAGCATGATTTGCTGCTTTCCTTATATATTGTTGAAATGGTGTTGAAATTCTGGTCTATATCATCAGTCAATGTCTTTTCCTGGCTTTTGGCAAATTGATATCGTTTCTTAATGTCGGCCGCAAAAGCTTTTCTGGTAAGGGGGTCCTTCAATTTGCTGATGTCAAACCTTTTCTGTGTAGTTACAGTTGGTCCAGCCCTTCTTAGTTTCACTTTCAGTTTTGCTACTACTAAGTGGTGATCACTTTCCACATCTGCACCTCTTCTTACCTTCACATCTTGTAATGCATGTCTCAATCTACCGTTAACCATGATGTGGTCTATCTGGTTTCTGTCCCGACCATTTGGTGATTCCCATGTTAACTTGTGAATTTCCTTATGTGGGAAAAATGTTCCTCCAATGACCAGGTTGTTAATGCTACAGAAACTTATTAGCTTATCCCCATTTTCGTTTGCTATTCCGCTGCCGCATTTCCCCATTGTTCTTTCATTATATGTATTGTGTGTACCAACTTTCGCATTGAGGTCTCCCATTACTATAACAAGATCATATCTAGGTGTGTCCTCCATTTCTTTCTGCAGTTGTTGATAGAATTCATCCTTGACCTCCTCATCGCTATCATTCGTTGGTGCGTAGCATTGTATTATTGTAGTGTTGGTGAATCTCCCTCTCAATCTCAATCGTATCAGTCTGTTGTTGATGGGTTTCCATTCCAGTAATGTCATTTCTATCTTTTTCTGTAGAATAATGGCTACGCCTTCACTGTGCTGTCCATCCTCTCTTCCAGAGTAAAGTACTGTTTCTCCTGTTGCTGTTTTGACTTTTCCTGCCCCTGTCCATCTGCTCTCGCTTATCCCCAGGATGTGTAACCTATAGTTTCTCATTTCTGCCGTGACCTGTTTTAGTTTACCTGTCTCGTACATTGTCCTGACATTCCAAAATCCTATTCTTGTATCCTGTTTTGCGGTCAGGACATCCGTTTTCATGTCAGTGGCTTCCTTTCGGCTTTCACCACTGACAGTCATACGAGCCACAGACTCCGAATGTCCATCCCGCAGCAAAGTTTGTTCATTTGATGTTGTTTCCGTAACTTCATTATTTTTTTTTACATAGACAGGGGTGTCAGCCCTATGCTAAAACCCCCCAACCTGGAGGACCAGGGTACCAGCTTTTGTCTGACCCCTACCCACACAGACCAGTCCAGCTTGGTTGAACCTACCAGGAGTAAAACTCCCACTGGCATAGCTCTGGGGA
Source organism: Oreohelix idahoensis (assembly GCA_024509875.1). Taxonomy (NCBI): domain Eukaryota; kingdom Metazoa; phylum Mollusca; class Gastropoda; order Stylommatophora; family Oreohelicidae; genus Oreohelix; species Oreohelix idahoensis. The sequence goes on along the minus strand of JAMPIV010018273.1, from coordinate 100,147 downwards.
TTGTCAGGGTACGCAAGCTGCCATACCGCTACAAGGTATAGGTACCATTGATGGCAGAAACCCAGCGTCACACATATCTGATTTTGAGAAGATGGAAAAGTCATAACTAAAGCTGTTCAAACGAATGTGTCTAACAGCAACAACAGACATGCAACATGCCCACTGCATAAACGTGCCACCGAGATAAACATATAAGCCGCGTCTAAAATACTATAATCCAAGTTCGTTACAAATTGATTTAGAATATATGAAAGTTCTACATATAATGCTAAAATAATCGAGAAAATTAGAATGAAAAACTGTATGCATAACAATCCAAAGGATTTTATCTCATGTTTGCTGTCGAAAGGTGGTTGTAGAGTTTGTCTGAGGACAGACAAGATTGAATGATTGTAGTAGTCAAACTAAACTGTAGTAGTGGTTTTTGTTGTTGATGACTACTACCTTGTGCTGACACGCGAAAGTTATTAGGTTATGTGGCGATCAGGCAACAGGAACATGAACAGGGCACGTCAACTAATGCTAGTGCCAAATGAAACACCCTGGATCTCTTGGGTTAGTTTACACGGTTTATTTGACAATAACGTTGGACGTACGATAAGACGAGCAGAGTATACATCCTCTGACATTGACGGTTTGCATATTAATAAACACGGAGAAATGTCAATATATTATCACTGTTCAGATCGGATAGTCTCATGATAGTCGTATTAATGAACATACGACAGGACATCGTAAGTAAAGCATCAATGTTCATATTTGAGGCATCATAATAAACAGTGCATATAAAATCCTAAGTCCTGACTTTGACTGACCTCTCATCATCTGCCGTAATCCATAGGACGGCGAAAATATACTTTATCTATGTATTCACGTTTGTAATGCAATGCTTCCAAGCGGCACGTACTTGAAAATTAATAGGCTGGATTCAATAACTTCACTTCATCTTCAAATCCACATCTCTCTCTGAGGTCACTGCGTCATCTAGTGTTTAGCAACAAAACGCAAAAATTCATTCATTCATTCATAACCCTCCACTCCCAAAGGAGCATAGGCCTTCAACAAACACATGCCAAGTCCTCCTGTCACGTGCCATCATCTCAAGTTCTTTCCATGTTTTTCCTTTATTTGACTTGTCCATATTTGTTGAAGTTTTTTGTGGTTTAAATTTTTTTTTACAGGATGGGGTAACCGGCCCCATGCCCAACCCTCCTTAGTCGCCTTCTACGACATGCCTGGCAGGGGACAGTGTTACTATTCTTTGCTCCCCTTTCGGGCCCCGGTGACACACGGAAAACGCAAAAATACCCACACACAAATATGTGCGCTTCCGTGCGCGATGAATTTAATTACAAATATATTCTTACCACATTTGTTGATGAGTACCCTCTTAACAGGAGTAAGACCCGTGTCTACTTTAATACTGTTAAGGACCCAAAAAGGACGTAACAGTTTACCTTATCCCCCCGTGAAAAAAAAATTAATTTTTTTCACTTGAATAACCGCGGAGAGGTAAATCAAATTATCATCTACACATAATATCAATCTAAATATACTAAACAAAATACTACTAGTGACAGAATAAATATGAAAGTGAAATCAACTGAAATAAACAAAATGCAATGTAAGTAAATGTACAACCACTATTAACCAACATGAGGCAAATGTGGCAACACTAGATAATATAAAGAAATAATGACGATGAAACACACATAAAATTTTAACAGAAAGAAACAATGTCAATAAATGAGTTCAAATAAATGGAATATGAATGCATCAAAACGATGAGTTATAAATGACGAAGAATGCAAATGAACTTCGCGAAGTGAGCAACACTCCTAAAATTGCCCAGAAATAATTAGTAGTACTAATTAAATACGAGTGCTAAATTACTACACGTCATGAGCGAAAATTACTTGCTCTAAGAACTCGCATTAAAACAATTATAGTTAAATGTTAAATATATTAAATATTAAAACTAACTAAGTAAGTTTAAAATTAAGGAACTGATCGTGCAGAGGCGTCACTCTTCGTAGGGCGTAGAGTCTCGCTTGACTAATAAGGACACCGCGAAGGGATGTCTGCTAGAACATTTTGAGACCCCGGTATTGCTTGGATCGTAAAACTGTAAGGTTGCAGAGCGATTGCGTATCTGGTTGATCTCGATGACTTCACGTCTCTGTTGTTGAGAACAGTAAGAGCATGCTGGTCAGTCTCTACAATAAATTGTGCTCCTAATAAAAAACGATGAAGCTTGGTTATAGACCAGACTAGAGCTAACAGTTCTCTGCCCAAGACAGAATAATTCTTTTCTATAGGCGTTAGTTTTCTGGACACGTACATGACAGGATACAATGTACCTGAGTATTCTTTAAGTAATGCGCTTCCTATGCCAAAATTTGACGCATCGCTGCGGAGGATGAAAAGTAGGTCCGCATTAGGTAACCGTAAGACAGGTGCATTAGAAAAGTATGATTTAATGATATCCAACGTGATTTGATGTTCTTGCGACCACCGAATCATGTTAGTTGCGCCCTTCTTTAACAAAGTAGAGAAAGGTGCAGTGATGGTAGATAAATGAGGAATGAATCTCCCATAGAATTGTATAAGACCTAAAAGACTCCTTACTTGTTTCTTAGTCTTAGGTGTTGTGATATTCAAGATTTTAGAAACATTACTGTCCTCAGTATGTAAAAGACCGTGACCAACATGGTGACCAAAAAATGATATGTCATGAAAACCAACAAATGCTTTAGATGGTTTAGCCGTTAGGTTATACGAACGTAAAGTGGACAATAATGTGTTCAATCCACGAAAATGATCATGAAAACCAACATATGCTTTAGATGGTTTAGGTATCCGATCGTGAGATGAATAAAATTCAGTCGGTAATAGTATGGATTGTACAGGATGAGTTAATGTCACAGCATGTGTACTGTGTAATGACAAAAGAAACATTAGAAATTTAATACAGATACCAAACCAGGCATGTGTGAATCTGGATGGGTATTGAAATTTAAAAGAAGAGTATTGAGTGCGATAAAAAGCACATGACCAACTAGATACTGAGCTAACCGGCCACGAAAGGAAGTTAAATAGTCCTACAAGAAATACCAATGTGCGACGAAATAAATCAGTACATGTGGTAACGAACTCACCAGTCTGTGAAGGATAGGAATTGGAATCCACGTGACTGAATGTAGATTCAGTTGACGTGTCAAAGGTAGTGTGCGTATCACAGCCCACAGAGGAATCTTCCTCTTGGATAGTATATAAAGAATCATTACGATTAGAGTGTTGCTGAAGCGAAGTATGTCGTAAGGGGCTCAAAGGAACACCAAAATTAGTATAATGTATAATGGTATCATTAGTAATACAAGTTCCCACCACATTAGCTGAACGTATCAAGTTTGCTGAATGTAACTGGTAATGAGATTTAGGCATAGTGGCAACTGCATAAGCAGCATGTAAGTGTTGCTTTTCCCAAGCAGCAATTTGCTGTGGGGTACACTCTTTAATCCCATGTTTGCGACCAATTATCAAATCACTAATTGGCGCAGGAAGGAGACAGGCATGTATTTTCCCTGTAAAAAATGGAGTATTTATATCATTGATTGCTGTAGGAAAAGTCTCAACTGTGCCGTCAAATGTGACGCACTTCACAGTTTTCCCTGTTGCACGCGACGGGTGGACTAACGAATGTTTGACGCCGATGGTGCTACAACCTGTATATAAAAAACAGAGACAGAAATTCCGTTAACAAATCCGTTATGTAATTTAAGAGACCCTGTTCCATCATGTGTCGAAGCTGACATGGCCGTAGACATCGCAGGAAGGCTTGGCAACACATGTCCGCAACTCAGCGTAGTGATCGCCTTGGGTTGGAATAAAGTTATGCATTCCTGACAAAGTTTAGCCTGCTCAAAATCAAGAGAACAAGACGATGCAATATGAGTATTAACATTTGTATCCTGATCTAAATTAACCTGAGTATCATGCAGAGCAGAATTTGTCTGATGATGCGATCTACCGTTGGAAGATCTATCTCTACCTCGAGATCGATTTTGACTATTGTCTCTAAAACTGCTATAATTATTATTTCTATTGGGATTACCATTTTAGTTAGCTCGCCAATTATTGCTATGACTATTGACCATTAGACCATATTGTTTGTTTGGAGAAGTATGTCGGTTATTAGCAAAATTTGATCTGGATTGCCAATTATGGTTATAATTATTACTTTGATAATTTCCATGATCATTCCTATTAAAATCCCGTGATCTGTGAGATTGACCCCAATTTTGATTATAAGGAGATCCATGTCAAAATGATTTCCCTTTAAAAGAATTGTAATTCTTGTTATGTCCCTTTTTTAAGTTCCTATCATTACTGAGAGAGTGATGACGGAAATGATTTCCTTGTTGCATGGCAAATGCAACAGGCAATTCCTCTTTGACAAGAGAATTGCTAACTACCATGTTTGGATGTGTGGTACAATAATTTCTACAGTTTTCTTCCATTTCATTCATATTTGTTGGTTTACGTTCATGTAAAAACGAAAGAAATAACGGGTTAACCGAAGACAAGACCTTATCACGCTGTAATAAGTCTACAATAGCCTCATAGGAACGTTCTATTTTGGATAGTCAACCCATCTGTCGAATGTTAGACGTATGAGTGAGATAAAGTCACCAAAATCCTTTCCGCTTTCAGGTAATAGTGATTAAAACTTTAGCCGATAACCATCCTCATCCAGTTGAATTTTTTTAAGCAAAGCAGCTCTGACAATATTGTAATCTATTTTGTCAGTGTCTTTCAACAGATTAAATACTGTCAATGCTTCGCCTGCAAGTAATGGCAACAAATGTGCGCTTTACTGTGATTTGTCAACCTTATTGGCTTCGCATATTGTTTGAAATCTATCCAGGTAAAATAGTATATCGTCTGCTTTTTGATTGAATACTGGCAATTTTGAGTTTACCACTCTAATATTTTCTTTGTTAGAAGAGGTGTGAATAAACAGAGCGTTGTGAGCATTACCTTCATTGGTTAATATAATTTTTTCAAGCTCTAATGCCATCAATTTTTGTTCATGTTGTCTGTTATTTTCATTTTCAGCAGCCTCAAGCTGAAATCTTCTTTCATTTTCAGTAGCCTCAAGCTGAAATCTTTTTTTCATTTTCAGCAGCAGCTAATTTTCTATTCTCAATTTCCAATTGAAGTTTTCTTTCATTTTCCTCAGCGTCTAATTTCCTATTTTCAAGTTCCATTTTCTTACTCTCAAGTTCCATCTGAAGTTTTCTTTCATTTTCTTCAGCGGCTAATTTTCTATTTTCAAGTTCCATTTGAAGTTTTTTGTCTTCCGCCTCTAATTTTTTTGCTTCTAGCTTTTGAGCCTTGTCATATTCGACAGTTGCAAATTGTTTTACTTCTTCAGGAGCCATACCAAGGGCTTTAGCTTGCTTAATAAAATAATCCAAAGTTACCATTATGACAAATGTGTATTTGTAATCTTACTTCCTTAGAAAGATTTTATCAAATTATCAAATGATTTATAATTTATTACTCTCTTATAAGTGCAAAAGTTCCTGTCCATAGAACTGCACCAAATACTTGCTAATTACACTGACAAACAACATTTTTCTTTCTTATATAAGAATAAGTGTTCTTGGGTCAGTTTCTTGCGCTGATTTCAAATCTGAAATCCGTTTATCTCTATCACGTCGGGTTCTTAAGATATTTGTGAATAAATATATTTTTGGGAAACCGTTATTTGCTCCGTTTCATTTTTACTATATAACTTATTAAAAATTAATAAAAAGCAACATAATTCTACTTTTTATACTGTTAAAAGATGCATGACATAAGTTACGCGATTTTTCAAATAGTTACTGTATTTTGAAATAATTCTGAGCAAAATATGGCTTCTAGAAGTTGTAGAAATTCGGCTGATCTGTTCTGTTACGTGTGCGGATATTTTACCGATCGTGTTGACCAGAAAAACTTTACACCATTACTAAAGATAGCATATGAACTTTATTTCGATTCGAAAGTTGATGATGCAAATAAATCTTGGAAGCCAAATGCGGTTTGTTCGATACATTGGCAGGTTGGTTACGAAAATCGCCGAAGCATAAGTCGATGCCTTTTGGCGTGCCAGTAATATGGCGTGAACATACAAATCACACTACTGATTGTTACTTCTGCTTGACAAATATCCATGGTTTCACTTTTAAAACTAGAAAGTCTGTGGTTTATCCAAATATTGAATCGGTTTCGAAACCAGTGCCTCATGATCCAATCACGTGTCCGATCCAAGTACCACCAGAACAATATCCGTTGGACGTAAATGAACCATCAGAAAGTGATAGTTTACCTGCTTTAGAAACTAATTCTGACTCAGCTTACATACCGGTGAATGATGGTGTTTACTTAATTAACCATTCAGAACTTTCAGATCTAATACGTGATCTCGCTTTTACCAAAGGACAAGCGGAATTACTCGGTTCGCGACTCAAAGAATGGAATCTTTTAGCGCCCAATACTCCGATATCTAAATTTCGTCATAGACACAGAGAACTTGTTCAATACTTTGAGATGGATGATGACATTTGCTATTGCAAAGATGTAAACGGTCATGAGCACATAGTCAACGAATGGCGATTTTTCATCGATTCTTCCAAAACTAGTCTAAAAGCCGTGTTATTGCATAACAGAAAATTTTTTTCATCAATTCCAGTCGCCTACTCTGTTCATATGAAAGAAACTTATGACAATATGGCTATACGTTTGGAAAAAATAAAGTACAATGACTACCAATGGCGGATTTGTGGAGACCTAAAGGTCATTGCAATTCTCACGGGCATGCAGACTGGGTATACAAAATTTTGTTGCTTCCGATGTGAATGGGACAGCCGCAACAGACTGGAACATTATGCAAGAAAGGTGTGGCCTATCCGGGATCGTATGCAGCTCGGGCATAAAAATGTAATACGCGAGCCATTAGTTAACAAAGACACCTTCATTTTACCACTGTTACATATAAAGTTGGGGCTCATGAAGAATTTTGTAAAAGCGTTAGATAAAACGAGCAAAGCTTTCACTTATCTTCGAGAAAAGTTTCCGCAAGTTAGCGATGCAAAGATAAAGGAAGGTATCTTTGTAGGACCTCAGATTAGGAAAGTTATTGCAGACAAACAATTCGAGAACTTGTTACATGGTAGGGAACTTCGCGCATGGATGGCATTCAAATCGATCGTTGATAACTTTCTGGAAAATCACAAATCTGTCGACTATGTTGCATATTGTTAAGCAGTGCATAGATGCATACATAATTATGGGCTGTAACATGTCCCTCAAAATCCATTTGCTCGATTCGCATCTTGACTTTTTCCCTGACAACCTTGGCGAAGTCAGCGATGAACATGGAGAACGATTCCATCAAGATATCGCCGTAATGGAGTCACGTTATCAAGGACGGTGGAGTGTGACCATGCTTGCCGATTATTGTTGGATGCTTCATCGCGATGTACCACATGCCATTCACCGACGAAAGTCGACTGCAAAGAAATTCAAGCCTACATAACTGTTATACTTCTTGTACGAATGATGTTGTAATACTGTATGCGTTGTTAAAAAACTTCAATTGCATATTTCTAGAGATCCCGACCTGATAGAGAAAAACGGTTTGCAGATTTAAAAACAGCGCATTAAAATTGACCAGAAAAACATAGAAATGTTAGAGAAAGAAAAAAAAAGTTTTTTTTTGTTAGTCAGTGTTATTAATAATGTTATTAATCAAAGAATCAAATTATGCATTAAAATATTGTCAGAGTACAACAGAAATAAACAATGTAGACAATAGTGAAAAGGACAAGATATTAAAGGACGAATGATTGATTAAGCAGGAATCAAATAAACTAAAAAGTAGAACTAAAAAGAAAATTTTGCAAAGAATGCAATGACAGCTGCGAAGAAAAAATGACAAGACAAGTGACAACACAAGGTATAAACATAGATGGTGTATACAACTAAGTGATAGTTAGATTGAGGGTGACGTTTACAAACAAAATACATCATGCAAATAAGGTACATATAAGAATTCGATACGATAACAATATTGAAAAAAAAACACGACGTCACAGCTAAACAATTAGTTGTCACAGACAACCAAACACAGTGGACTCAAAAATCCTTATGTGTTGGAACATTCCACTGCGGGAAGTCTGTAAAAGGTGTCCTTACAGAATACTCACAAAGGCCCTGGGGTGAAGCTGTGATGTTTCCTTCGCGAGCCGCCAAACCCAACTGCCCACATAAAACATAAAACATAGAATATACAAATGGACATATTAAAGGGAGGCTCAGCTAAACATGCCACGGTGATAGAACACACTCAATTTTACTTATCTTTTTTTGAAGAAAAATTTTCCTGCCCTCACAAAACTTGCGATTTTAGCATTCGGTCGCTGCTTACATGAGCCATAATACATAAGTAGACGTAAAACAATGCCAATGTCCAACGTTGATGGTGGCGGTTGGGATCCACCATTGACCTTGACCTCAGATGACCGTTATTTGATCCCAAGTCCAAGATGTTGTCGCCTTGAAAGCACCCGACATTTCAAACGATTCTGTCGTGGACTTCGCTTAGATTCCCCATTGGATGGCCACCAAACTGTAGTAGTCAAACTAAACTGTAAGAGTGGTTTTTGTAGTTGATGACTATTACCTTGTGCTGACACGCGAATGTTATTAGGTTATGTGGCGATCAGGCAACAGGAACATGAACAGGGCACGTCAACTAATGCTTGTGCCAAATGAAACACACTGGAACTATTGGGTTAGTTTACACGGTTTATTTGACAATAACGTTGGACGTACGATAAGACGAGCAGAGTATACATCCTCTGACATTGACGGTTTGCATATTAATAAACATGGAGAAATGTCAATATATTATCACTGTTCAGATCGGATAGTCTCATGATAGTCGTATTAATGAACATACGACAGGACATCGTAAGTAAAGCATCAATGTTCATATTTGAGGCATCATAATAAACAGTGCATATAAAATCCTAAGTCCTGACTTTGACTGACCTCCAATCATCTGCCGTAATCCATAGGACGGCAAAAATATACTTTATCTATGTATTCACGTTTGTAATGCAATGCTTCGAAGCGGCACGTACTTAAAAATTAATAGGCTGGATTCAATAACTTCACTTCATCTTCAATACATTTCAGTACACCCCAATGAAGGGTCAACAATTCCCCATTGAATGTTCTGACTAGATTCCATATGTCGAAAACATAATATATATTTTTCATTTAGCTTAAATGACTTACTGTTCAATCCTCACGGCGATAGCTTCCACATGGAAGGCCGTATAATAAAGGCATCAACAGTAGTTTACCCACAATATGGGGCTCGAACAAACAGACCAACGTCTGACTTCCATCACAGCCATTACAACTCTCTCTGAGGTCACTGCGTCATCTAGTGTTTAGCAACAAAACGCAAAAATACCCACACACAAATATGTGCGCTTCCGTGCGCGATGAATTTAATTACAAATATATTCTTACCACATTTGTTGATGAGTACCCTCTTAACAGGAGTCAGACCCGTGTATACTTTAATACTGTTAAGGACCCAAAAAGGACGTAACAATGATGTACTGGTTGTAGATAGAAATAGTCACAAATGTGAATAGAGAGTGAAGCATGACCTTCAGTAGAGGAGAAGATATGTCTGTGTATCAAATCTCGTCTTTCCAGCCACCTTTGCAACAATCTTCAAATTGGGTACATTCACTCTTCCTCTCCGAAATATACTACTTATTTCAGTAAGGATAAAACATGTTAATATTCAAGTGACAGATGAAATAGAAAGTAACTTCTGACCGGTAATTAAACACACTATATATATATATATATATATATATATATATATATATATATATATATATATATATATATATATATATATATATATATATATATATATATTATATATATATATATATATATATATATATATATATATATATATATATATATGTTTATCTATATGTATATGTATATATGTATATATGTATATATATATATATATATATATATATATATATATATATATACTGAAGCACATTAAAAATGCACCACCTGTATAATCCAGGAACAGAGTGTGAAATGTAAATATAAGTGTTTACAAGTTTACATATTTGGAATCTTTATTCATTTTCCTGTGAATCCCTGCTGGTCATTAATTTGTACATTTGATTGTTATGAAATTCATTGCATTCTGTGCAGGCAAGGGAGAAAACCGAAAATGCAACCAATAAAAAAAAATCATTCACACTATCCTCAGTATCTGGTATGTCCACCGTGTGCTTGCAAGCAAGCTTAGCATGGAACGCACAAGTCTCTGAAGGAAATTTCGGGGAATCAAGTCCCATTCACGTGTGTGACCGTTGAGAACTTGTTACGGCACCAAATTGATAATATGTGATTGTGCCGGATCTTCTTTTATTAGCAAACTACTAGGTGACTGTGGCAGGCCTAGTTGCAATATAAGTAGTCAATTTATTTATTTGACTTATCTTCCAAGCAAGTGTTCCCCAAATTGACTGGCCATCACCGCCAGAGGTAGTGATTCTTGGATGAAGTATGGTTTCTTTTCTTTCCTATTCTTCCCAGGCTTCGTTCTTTCCTCCTAGTTGTTGACTAGCGACTGCCTCGTATTAGTGGTTTTCTTTCCTTGTTATATAATTAAATGCTATTATTCCTGCTCTTCCACACCTTTGTAATAATCCACCTCAACTTGTGTGAGAACATTTCAAACCAACAATATGTTTATTTACAATGTCAATGATACAACATATTCAATTGAGCATGGTTCAACAACTCCATTTTCTTTTCCATATATCGAGGTCATCTCTTTCCAATTTCCTAGACCTGTCAAACCTAACTCTGATAATGATATCGATAGCTAAACATAGTTCATAAATATATAAAATAATATCAGTTTTCGTCAAAGTACTACTGCGGTGGTCTCCTCTTACTTAGTCATGCCAGTGGTGACATCTCGTTTATTTACACAATGGGTTGCTTGGCAATCAGCAAATAATTGAGAGCGCATCTCTTGTAAATCAATGTAATATATACCTCTGATGAACTATTTATGTCTAAGACGATACCTCGTCTATTTTATCACCAGCCGTTTATCTGTCAAGCAACATGTATGAGAGAGCGCATTACATCTCTTGTAAATCAATATAATATATACCTCTGTTGAACATATTCATGCCTGAGACGATACCTCGTCTATTTTATCATCAGCTGTTTATCTGTCAAGCAACATGTATGAGAGGGCGCATCTCTTGTAAATCAATGTAATAATTACCTCTGTTGAACTATTCATGCCTGAGACGATACCTCGTTTATTTTATCATCAGCTGTTTATCTGTCAAGCAACATGTATGAGAGAGCGCATGACATCTCTTGTAAATCAATGTAATATATACCTCTGTTGAACATATTCATGCCTGAGACGATACCTCGTCTATTTTATCATCAGCTGTTTATCTGTCAAGCAACATGTATGAGAGAGCGCATCTCTTGTAAATCAATGTAATATATACCTCTGTTGAACATATCATGTTCTTCTCCTGGTGGACATCCCTTTTACATGTGGGAGTCGTCAACCTCTAAAAAATGGTTGCCTGAAATTCTATAAAATGTTCAGAAAAAAATGTCATCTTACCGTTTAAACAGAAGTCCAGCACCTATCACCATTCTTACTATGCACCCCTATTCTACTCCTATCTGTTCAGCACAAATTGTTAACCACAATCTAAACTATTCTCCAGAATTCCTAACGCTACAATTCTAAGTCTAGCTACATCTGTAGAGCCTCCTGTAAACCACAGGTTTCATTGTTCTTGAGAGCCCAGCAAGGCATGACTTGCCCTGTTAAGTTTTCATGACTTGCCCTTCTATTCATTCCCGTTAATCCCTTCAATACGATTGGTCTGTTTAGTTCACTCACCGATCACACCTCACGGTTAATTCCTTCATAACAACCCAGTGAGCTCCGTTCCATAACTCACAAATTACTATGCTACGAAACCTCACTGTGACACGTGTAAGAGCCGCTTCGAGCTATTGCAGATTAGCTGGAGAACCTTCCCTGCGTCCAAGCTCGTCCCACAGATGTTCTATAGGGGACATGTCTGGTGATAGGTGTTGCGGACTCTCCGGACCCCCGCGTGTTATGGGTGCTTCGATGACTTCTAGTATTTGAGGATGACCAAGTTATTATATGCGTATTCAGTTTATAGAGTCAAAGTCCCTCGGGTTCTTATCACTTTTGTAGGATTCCGTAATACTGTTCGTTGGTATCGATAATGTCTGCTTAACCCTTGTGATACATTCTGTGCTGAATATGTTTCATATTAAATATTCGACCCTTGACTGACCTGTGTTAGTCTCTTGTCTTATTGATTATATTGGCAGTGTGAGATGCAGCGTGTTAAGACATTAATCATCACTGGTCATGATCAGTTGAAGATGAATAGCATTAAACTCAACTCCGAATACGATAGTTGATAAGACTGTGATTTTGACGACTCAAAATATTTAATTAGTAATTTCATACCATGAGCAGACACCAACTACATGGGAACAAAAGTCACATCACATTCATATACGATCTGTAAGAGTTCTCATTATTTCATAAGCACATGTTCACAATCTCTATCTAGAGTTCTGGTTAGAGGTCAGTTCCTTTTAACGGCCAATGTCCTTTGGCATAAATTCAGAGGCTAACTAGACTTACCCCCGTCGCTAGTTTATACAATAGCCTGTTGCACTAGACTTAACTATCCTGCTAGTTTTGCAATACACTTATTATGCTAGGCTTACGTCTACTGCTAGTCGTTTAATATCCGTTACACTAGGCTTACGCTTGCCGCTAGCTGTACAATATCCATCTATACTAGTCTTACACTATTGCTAGTAACATAATGTTCCTTTGGCATACCACGCCGGGCTAATCTGCCATAATTATGCAAACTGCGTTATTCATACGACGACTTACGTTTGGTTCAAGAAATACACTGCTCAAATGGCTTCCCAGCCACACAATTAAAAAGTGGTTGTACCACACAATATCAGTGGCAATGGCCACACTTCTGAAACACACTGCCGTTCGGGTCAAAACCCACAAGTCGAATCTATAGTGGCAATGGCCACACATGCCATACGCTGCCGTTGGGGCCGAAGCCCACACGTCGAATGACCTTACAAAGACATACGCGTCATGCATAGTGATATGCATACTTGTCGTTACTATATTCAATTGCGATGTTCCACGGTGCAGCAATTCGAGTCGGCCAAACTCAAATGCCTGCACACATGCAACAATCATCGACATCGGTCGATGAGATATATCTCTATTCGTTTGAGGTGTTCCATGATACAGCCATTCGGATCGAGCACAAATCCAAATGTCTGTAAGCATGAAACAATCATCGACATCAGTCGCGGAGATATAATCATTTGAGGAATGCGCCATGCTGCAGACATGAAGCAATCCTCAACAATAGGGCAGGCCAATCAATCGTCACAATGTTCTGCTGCTGTAGATATTGCTGCGTAAAGCATGCGGTGTGCGCACGTGCGTTATCCTGCTGGAGAAGCTGCAAGTCTGGATAATTTGTGAACGCAGGAGCAACCAATGCATCCAGAACCTCATCTCGATATGTCACAGCATTAACATTTCCACGAAAGACGTGAAGAGGCAAACGATGGTGAAAACTGAATCCTCCCCAAATGTGAATACTGCCACCTTCAAATCGGTTGTGCTGACGAACACAGCAATCTGCAAAGCGCTCTCCACACCGTCGCCAAATCCGCATACGTCCATCAGCAAAGGATATGTTGAATCTGCTCTCGTCTGTGAATAGGACAGCATTCCACTGCAGTCTAGTCCATCTGACATGTTGCTCTGCCCATTGCAGGTGCTGCTGACGATGTCTGTGAGTCAAGTTTGGACCAACATACGGTCGTCTTGCAGTAAGGCCTGTATCTCTGAGTCGTCGTATGACTGTCATTCGAGAGACTTGCCCACGTCTACCCACTATTGCTCTTGCTGTTTGACTTGCCGGGAGAGAACGAGTACTTAAGTGACTCAGCACAATATGACGATCTTGCGCAGGGGTAGTAACTCGTGGTTGGCCACTCCGAAGTCTATCCCGGGCACTGCCAGTGGTTCCGTAACGTTCATTGAAACGTACAATAGTGCTGTGGTGGCAATTCATCCTTCTGGCAATGGCCCGCGAGCTCATTCCGGTCTCCAACATACCAATGGCTCGTTGGCGGTCGTTTTCTGATAGTCATGGCATTTCAAGCACATGTACTGGGTGTTTTGTCTCAACGGCCTTTTTATACCGAGTATACTGCCACAACGCGTAAACATTTTCAAGTTCATAGCTGTTGGGAATCGTGTTGCACGTGTAACTTTCATTGTTTTCATGTAGTCTGTACACAAATCCGTGGGTTGAATCATGCACTTTCCATTCCAGCAGCCATTCGCTTTCTACCTCATGACAAACACGGGGAAAATCCATTTCCACACTTTTTTTTCTAGCTTCTCGGCATCAGTATATATAATAGTGGTGCGTTTTTAATGAGCTTCAGAATATATATATATATATATATATATATATATATATATATATATATATATATATATATATATATATATATATATATATATATATATATATATATATATATATATATATATATATATATATATATATATATATATATATATATATATATATATATATATATATATATATATATATATATATATGTATATATATATATATATATATATATATATATATATATATATATATATATATATATATATATATATATATATATTAATGATGATAGGAAACTCTTTACAGAGCGATACAACAGGAAGCAATCTGATCATCAGAAAGAGTCCCCCCGTCCGACAAGTGTTTCGGCCCGATATACTCCTTTACACTCTAAGGGGGGCGGGCCCACTTGGGTCAGGACTCCCAAGCGTCTCAACCTTCTGTTGTCTTCTATCGAAAATGAACCCATTCACTTATGGTAGCAACTTTAATCCACAACTCCGCCAGCCGTGGAGGCAATTGTGAAAGTAATAAAGAAAAGACAAATTATTCCGTTCGTTCCGTCGCACACACTGAGACACCATCGCGAAGCCGACGAGTCTAGCCACTGCGCGTTCGCCACTGAAATTTTGACAGACACCCCTGTTGCCCCTCAGTCACAGCCCGTTCACTAGTACACCAAAAAACTCAGCGTATTGTGGACTTAGAAATATTCCTGGTGTTTTCTGTACCGCAGCGTTTATTGTCACGATTTCCATTGCCCATTGCGGTTGTTCCACAGCCAGCCTGAGGCCTTTTTGGCAGTTTCAATAAGCCTCTTCAGTGCCCTTGTTCTCGACTGTCCCCTCAGCCCCAACAGTTTCAATAGATCATACACTGATGCAGCCATAAGCCCTCTTGCGCCCACTTCAACAGCCATGACCCTTGCAGTGAACCCATCGTGTCTCAGATCAGCGGCCAGATCACTATACTTGGCCGCTTTGAACGAATGTTGCTCGTCTAATCTGGATTCAAATGGCACGGTCAGTTCAATCAGTATGACCTGAAGCGTTGCTGAAGAATGAAGCACTATATCCGGCCGTCTCCGCGATTTTCTTAAACTCTCTGGATATGCCCCTCGTCCAGGTAGGTCTACCGCCATCTCCCAGTCGTTTGCACAGTCAAGAAGAGATGGTAAACTGCTACTAGGATTACTCGGTTTGGGGTGTTCTGACTTTCCTGCCCTCAGAAAGTATGTATTTGCGGTGCTCGGCCTGGGTTTGCTATTCGCCTTCACCCTTGCCAGATCTATTGTTGCATCAAGCTCATTTAGCACTTTGTTATGGCGCCAAGTGTATCGCCCTTGCCCTAATGACACCTTACACGCTGAGAGCACGTGTTCGAGTGTGTCCCTCCCCTGGCACAGGGGGCACTGCTCATCATCCGACTTTCCCCATTTCACAAGGTTGGTGGCCATATATCATTCCATGTCAAGGTCCTCTGCAGGCCTCCTTCCCATGTAGTTCATTGGCCTTGTTGGACCTGCTGCACTGCTTTTTTGCAACCTCTTATCATTTACAACCGCAATGTATATATATATATATATATACCTCGTTTAGAAAAGGTACTAGTAATGAACTAAATAGCATTCACTGAAATTAAATAACTACACGCACATGCATCATCCAAGAAAAACACAATTAAATTAACACCTATGTGCTTTGGGTTGGTGGAAAACTTAATTTTAAACTCCCACAGCCCAAAATATAACTTTAAGAAAATAAATTAATCTTCAAGAAGAATCACTAGGGTCATTTATTAACATCATTATCATCATCATGTGACGTATTCTCTCCTTAACGTTGTTTCCATAACAGCTGCTCTGAACGCATCACGATTCTGGGCAAGTCGACCTACATCACCCAAAGACAAGTTCAGACTCTCTGTGATGTCCTGGATCCACCGTCGTCTAGGTCGGCCTCTTTCCCTTTTTCCGGGCACCATGCCTTCCATCACTACTTTTTCCAGACTATTATGTCTTTTTATACGACCGAAAAATTTCAGCTTCCTTATTGCGATGGTATTTAGGAGCCAATTTTCCTCTACGTTTAGTGAGAGCAGTACTTCTCTGTTGGTCGTTTGTTCTGTCCAGGGTATTCTCAACATCTTTCTGTAGCATTTCATTTCGAATGATGTAATCGTGTTTACAACTGTCTTATTGAGTGTCCATGTCTCGCAGCCGTATGTTGCTACTGGGAATATACATGCTCTGATCAGTTGTAACTTTGTTTCTTTGCTTGTGCCTTGCCATAGGCTTTTCATCTGTATTAATTTATGTGAGGCAATAGCAAGACTTCCATTAATTTCTACTACACAGTCGCCAGAGCTGTTGATGATTGATCCTAAGTATTCGAATTCATTAACACCTTCCAGTTCTTCCTTATCAATTTCGATTTCTGGTTTGATCTTTACTTTGTCTTTAATCAACACTTTGGTCTTCTTGGTGTTTAAATATAGATTCTGGGCCTCGCTGTGTTTTTTGGTGGACAGAATTAATTGTTCAAGTCTTTCTTGATTGGTCGATAGGAGGACTGTGTCGTCAGCATATCTGATTTCCGGGATCTGGTACCCGCCGATGTTGAATGGGTCAAACTCTGTGTGTTCTTGGTCATCTCTTACGTTTCTCATAATATTCTCGGCATACATGTTAAACGGGTAAGGGGAAAGGGTACAGCCTTGTTTTACTCCTTTCTGTACTTCAAACCATTCTGATGTTTCTCCATCTATTCTTACGGCTGCCTGTTGTTTTTGGTACAGCAGTGCGATAAGTTGTATAAGGTGGTTTGGAAATCCCATATTTTCATAATTGTCCATAACTGCTGATGTTATTCACAGTCGAAAGCTTTGGTGTAATCAATGAAACCAGTATATAGGTCGATGTTGAATTCTCTTCGTAATAATATTTTGCTGGCATGGCTTATAAGAGCTATAGTTCTGTAGTATTTGCACAGTTTCAGGTTGCCCGTTTTTGGCAAGGGTATTTAAATTGATCTTTTCCATTCCTTGGACCAAATTCCGCATGTGCAAGATCTTACAGCATAATGCATGGTATATACGAGCGGTACCTTTTCCTCCTGCCTGGATCATTTCAGCTGTTATTTCATCACAACCAGGAGATTTTTCACGTTTAAAGTGTTTGATTGCGTTCCGGACTTCCTTTATGGTATGTTCTGGTTCCCGTTCCGCTACATTCTTGTTGTTGTTATTTGCCGCTTTGTTTATTTCTTTGTACATTTCTTGTCAGTACTCCTTCCATCTGTGTTCAGAATATCTTTACGTTCAGTTTAGAGAAGTGACTTCCTTTTCAGCCATGCTTCGCCTTCAGGGAAGTACCTAGGTTTTATTTTTATATTTCTTTAAGTTCTTATGTCTCCTATCTAGCCTTCACTTTCTTTCTTTTCCTGAGGAAGGCCTTGTGGCCGTAACGTAGACTACTTTCTTTGTCTTTTGTCCTCGTAAGACGAATCACCTTTTTTTCGATTTTTTTTCAAACCCATCCATTGTACTCCACGTCTTACCGCAGTTCCCCTCAACTTCCTCGATTTTTTGTATTAATTTTATAATGGTTCATTTAATGTTATTTCTAAGTTAAGTGATAATAGAAATCAACTTAATTAGATATGGCATGACTGGAGCAGATGGTCCATGGTACGTACTCATGAAATAGAACACGTGGATGGACTAAAACTACCATAATCAGTTAGTATAATATTTTTAGTAAATGAAAGTAATAGTTATTTTCATATTTTGTGTGATGAAATTAATCTTACAATTTTGGGTTAATTCGACACGTTGTTGGCTTCTGTCGTGAAATTCTACATCCAGATATATAAATTAAAAGGTAAATGTAAAGCCTAACACATAAATTCAATAAAAGGGAAAGAAGAATGGTAAAGAACAGTGCTGTCACAATGACTGTACTCGAGATCCCCTTTTTCTGCTTCGTCTGCATATTCTCACGCTTTCACGTTTACTAGTAAAGCCTACTGCATCAATACACGCGTTTCCACAAAACAATAAAACGTGTACTGTATTTCTAAGAAAACCTTGAGATACGCAAGCTAATTAATGACCTAGATTAATATTCCATTAATTTCATTTTATACACTACGTTAACATAAACGGAAGGACAGATGGAATTAGGATAGAGAGAGTGAGGGCTGAAAGCAGGAACGCATGCAACACTAACACGCGTCTCGCGATATACAATTGATGCCACCCTCCCCGCGTAAGGCCAGAAGCACTAACTTTTTCAAATGGACAGTGATAAAAAACACTACAACTACGAGGGTTAGGTTTAAAAACCTGTAAAACGCTTATTAGGAAACATGACATTATACTGGTTTACGTTTGAAAGCCTGACAGTACAGCAGACACCATAAAGTTTGGAAGTGAGGAGGTGGCAACAGCACGACTATCCTAGAAGAAAATACATATTTTGAACGCCGCCACTTAGCTCCCTCAAAACTTATATATTTGGGTTCCTTAGGACTTGCTGACAAAGAATATGTTAAGTGTTACGCAAATAGTCTAGGAATTAACAAATTATAGCCAAAAGAAAATAGTGAGGGTGTCGGACAACACCAAATCATAATCGCACAGTGGCATGTTTTGAAACCACCATTGTACGGGAAATAGGTCACCATGTTAAATCCAATTTGATTGGCGGGAATGATATGTAATGCTAAACACGATTAGTCGGACTACAAATACTAATTTTGGTTGTTAGGGGAAACGTGAGAAGGGTAAAAATTTTTGAAAAGCTGTGTAAACATGGCCCGATTGGTTAGACAAGCTGATATAGTCAATGAGGAGCGTCTGTTCAGTGCCACATTTTGAAATAAACTTACTAAGAAACAGTGCGTTGAGAACCAGTGCATATTTTTCTAAATAAAAGCCTGGGACAGAGGCAGATCGGAATTTAGGCCATATTCATTGCCAGTCAACGTAATTGTGTATTATTTCCATGAATTGTGGTAAGCTTGACATATTTGATATCTTTTTAATGAAAATTGAATGTAAATTGATAATTTATGTCTGTATATGTGTGTGGTTCAGTAGCAAACATGAGGCAAGGCCTAGATAGTGCTCCAACCTGAACAAAACTTGTCGGAGAGAAGTATATCTGCATGGGATCGCCAAACAGTACACTGACACCTATCTTATTGACTAGAAAGAACTAATGCTGGAATTGCAGAGGCGTAGTAACCATTAGGGAGGAATATACTGGTGTAAATTGTTTCAGATGAAGCTAGCAGTTGGCCAACCGCTCTGAACTCAGTGTTTGTTATGTATTGTGTTCAGTGTGGAAATAGATTATAAATTAGTTCTGAAATAGGAGGTACAACCTTCTTGTTTCAGGGACCGTGGTCCTAAGTTATTGAAGCAGCACCTGGTCTGAGTTTTGCTGAATCCAGAGGCTGACAGCATACTCCTTGGTCCAGATAGCGACCAGTGAGGTGTATCCAGAATACAGTGAAGCAATTGAGCAGAGGAGTCTTTTCCTGCAGATATCACGAAAGATAAGCTTCTGTGGCCAGAGCAGCTCAACATTATGTGCCCCCCTCTAAAATTGACATTATATTAAACACAGAGGGACAATAAATTGTTTCAAACGACAGGAACTGTGAACTTTTCCAAATACTATTTCCACGATAATCAAACACTTGAAGTCATGATGACAAACAACAATCTAGCTTGAAAAACAAAACCAGTATTACCTCATAGTACTACTTCACAACTTACACACATAGGATAATACTAATAAATTATGTCAATACAAAGATTATATATATAAACTGTGTACATACTACTTGTAATTACCCTTGATTGTGATTCCTGGTTCACTGTGTAGTTGAATCAGGATATCTATTATTGAAAGGAATTAATACATATATATATTTGAAACTTTACACTTGACTCAGTTAAGATAGTCTTATAGAGTGTTATATGTGTGTGAGTGTCACAGTGTTGTAAAGTGTTGTGGAATAAATTAAATTGTTTACCTGTCTGTTGTTGTTGTGACTTACACTTCATCATTTTCATAACCCTAGACATTTAACGTAGTCATCACAATATTCCAGAATAATTCTGACTGAGGTATAAATGTGGTAGCAAGTAAGGTCATCTGTAATACACCACACTTATTAGATACAGATACCTTCACAGCTGATCTCAGTCATTACACTAAGTCCCCTATAAATATTTATAATATCCCACTTTACCACAGCTTCTTCATTTTTCTTTAATTCTTAGACGCCGACTGTCAACTCAGTCAGTGGCCATCACGCCTGATGGCGTCATGTATGGAAGTAACAAACTGCTTCCACTTTGCTCGCTCGGCAGCCATCCTTTCTTGCAGTGCCCCAGCTCTGGTTCATTCTTTGCATCTCGGCCTCCACAGTTCTCCGCTAAGTTATTTTTGGTCGGGCTCTCTTTCGCTTTCCTCTATGGAATCATATCATAGTTTTTCTTGTGATGGCATCAGGGTCTCTTCTGAGGACAAGGCCAACCCATCTCCAGCGTCTGCCAACTATGATGTTTACTCCGAGTAAGCAGGTCTTGGTTGGTGATGGTATTCGGCCAATAGATTCGGAAAATTTTCCTTAGGCAGAGTATGTGGAAAGAGGACAATTTCGACATTTCCTTTTCTGTTATTCTCCAGCATTCCGCACCATAGAGAAGCACAGAAAGTACACAAAAAAACTGCTGCATTGATTTTTCCCCGTACATATCGGGTTGAGACATCAAATTCCGCAACCGGAAGAAGCATAGGCTTTATACTCTTCCGGGGACCCTGTATTTCTATAGTTTCACCAGTGTATTGGTGGGCCTTCAACAAAGATGAGGAAACTAAAGCTGAATATTTTAAGACCGAATCATATAAGCACCGTATGGTTTGGTTATCAACGGTTACTTGCTCAGTAATAGAGGGGTGGCTGGGGTTCTGTTCATATGCCTCGAGGTCATGGTTCCATGTCGGCCCCCTGATAAGGCATGCGACATTACAAGACCCTGTTTTCGGCCTCTTACAATCCGATGTAAAATGTGTATCGATTTTGCACTATTTATTACAATATCGTCGTCCAGTTCCCTGTGCTGAATTGCTCTGTTTCTGCCTATGGTGATCCTGTGGTTATTGTTGTTAAGCTGCTTTGTGTGTTGTGTTGTCCGTACTTTTGGAGTTATTATCTGGGTGATCCTTTTGGCCAACTCAACTCCAGCGTCTGCCAGCTATAATGGTGTGCATGTCCTCTTGCTTTCTCCGAGTAATAGATCTTGGTTGGTGATGGTATTCGGCCAAAAGATTCGGAGACTTTTTCTTCGGCAGGTTGTGTGAAAAGAGGACAATTTCGACATTTCCTTCTCTGTTACTCTCCAGCATTCCGCACCATAGAGAAGCACAGAAAGCACACAGCTCTAATATAATCTTAATTTTGTGCTTGTGCTGTACTGAGAGGACTTCCAGATGTTGTTTATACTATAAAAGGCTGTTCTTGCTTTGTTCATTCTGTTATTGATGTCTTTGCTTGCTCGCCATCTAGTGTTACTATGCATCCTAGGTATGTGAAGGTGTCTGTCTGTTCCAGTTGTTGATTCCTTACTGTTATGGGCTCGGGGTTGTTCACATTGAGTGTCGTGACCTCTGTCTTCTTTAGATTGATGTTCAGGTCTACCTGCAGGCTATACTTATTAAGTCTCCGCGTTTTTCCTGGATGTGTTGATGTGAATGTGCTAGTAGTGCAATGTCATCTGCATATTCCAGATCTTCCAATGTAGAAAACGTAGTCCATCTTATTCCTCTTGGACTGCCCTCTGTTGCCTATCGTAGCACCCAGTCTATTACTGTTAAAAATAGAGTGGTACATATGGCTGAATTGCCAATCTTGAATTTTGCATACATGTGGCTGCGGAGTCGGTTGTGTCCTGTTCTGAGGCGCAGAATGACAATTTGTTCTCATCTGTTAATAGCTTGGTAGTCATCCTGTGTTGGTGTTGGTGGCTGTCTGATTGATTTGATCAACTTTTTCTTCTGATGGTACGTAACTGGTACATCCGGTTGCTCGTCTGCAGCGCCTTCTTTAGCCAGTCGGTCCGCTCTCTCGTTTCCTGGTATTCCACAATGAGACGGTATCCACTGCATGGCGACTCTGCACTGGTTGCACAGTTCAGAAAGTAGGGCTTGTATACCTGGCAATTTTCTGGACTAAAGTGCTTGGAGTGCTGATCTTGCATCTGTCAGGAATACTACAGGCTGTGGACCGAGATTGGTGTTCAACAGTTTCTCAGTTGCCTCCTTGATTGCCTAGATTTCTGCATAATAGTTGTTACAGAATTTCCCCGTTGGTACTCTGACCGTATCCCAAGTGTTGTTTGGGTATTCTACGCACACTCCTGCTCCTCCATTCTTTTCTGCATTCTGTGCTGACTCATCCGTGTATACTCCGACCCAGAGGTCCTGCCCGTGATGACCCTAAGCGCCTGGTTTTGCACCTTATCTAGCTCTTGTAATGTGGTGTTTGATTCTGGACACCACGCAGCTGACCCATATTCCAGGTGTGGTCGTATGCCCTGCTGGTAAACTTTACTAAGTATTTTCCCGGTGGCTCCCCATGTAGTTCCACTTAGTGTTCTCAGGATGGCTAACTTCCTCCTGGCCTTTGTTGCTGCCTTGTTGATGTGCTGCTTCCATGTCAGCCTATCATCGAATGTAACTCCGAGATAGGTGGGTTGTTTATCTTCTCTCAGGAGCTCTTCATTTATCTTGATAACACCAGTTTTTGTTTGGGAGATAGGGTGAAGAGCGAAGTGCTGCACTTGTCTGTGTTGATGCTGACACACCATCTATTTACTCATGAGGTTAAGGAATCTATAGATCTTTGTAGCAGTTTGGTGGCTACTGTTGCATGCTCATCTGTGCATCATATTACCAGGTCTTCAGCGTACATTGCCTCTTGTCATTCCATGTGGTAGTTCAGCAACCAGGTCGTTTATATAGACTAGGAAAAGTGTGGGGGACAGAACCCATCCCTGAGGGACGCCATGACGCAGTAGATTTTTCTTACTCTTGAGGCCATCTAGTTGTACTCGGCCTCTTCTGTTATGCAAGTATGCTTTCACCCACTTGTACACCTTTCCATTCACTCTACAGTTTCTCAGTTTCTTCAGAAGCCCTTCTTTTCAAACCTTGTCAAATGCTTTCCGTAGATCTACCCATGCTGCAAGTACCAGTTTCTTATCCTGGAACTCTTCCTCAATCTCTTGGGAAAGGTAAGTTGCCTGATCTTCGGTAGAGTAACACTGCCTAAAGCCCGCCTGCTGTGGTACAAGAAGGATTTCACTTTCAAGGTACCACTGTAGCCTGTGGTTGATGATACGTTCCATTGTTTTGCAGAGACAGCTTGTAAGGCTGATTGGTCTGTAGCTGGAGGCCGTACAGCTGTCTCTGCCATTCTGAGCACTGCTCTATAATGTTCCTGAAGGTAAATATACGATCTGCACATCTTCTGTTCTTTCTAAATCTTGCTTGTTCTTTCCTCAGTTTGTGGTCTACTGCTTTTGAAATTCTGTGTAATTATCCTGCCTAATATTTTGCTGGGAACTGAGAGAAGAGTGATTCGTCTCCAATTTTTGCAGTCTGCAAGGTCTCCCTTCGTGGGCACTTTGACAATTATTCCTTTGTTCCACTCTGATGGTGTTGTCCCGGTTTTCCAGACTGGTGCAAATAGTGGTTCTAGTAGTTCTGCTGCTAGCTCAGGGTCTGTCTTAAATAGCTCCGCATTTAAGTTATCATGGCCAGGCGCTTTTCCATTCTTCGACCCTTTGATTGCCGTGATGATTTCTTCCTTCCGTGGAATGCCTGTATTAACATCTAGATCGTTTTCAGCCTCAGGAACATTCAACTGTGTCTCTGGTGGTTCCTTGTTAAGAGTTTCTCTGAAATGCTCTGCCAATCTTGTTTCCGGTCCCTTTACTGTTGTGATGAGATTTCCTTGCTTATCTTACTAATGTAATATTGTTTGCACCTCGTTTTCCGCTGATGGTTTTAGTTATTTTGTATACTGTGCTTTGTTCATTTCTCAGTGCTGCCTCTTCTGTCTGTCTTGCAAGATCGTCTTGGAAATTCCTGTTTCTTGACTCGGGTTTGGCGTTTAACTTCCTTGTCCAGCTGACTGTATGTTCGCTATATAGTTGCTTTAACCTGGGGGTCTTCGCTTCTGTTTTCTTTCTTTTCATTTCCTTTCTCATCGTTATTGTGTTTAATGTTTCTGGAGTTATTCAGTCTTGCCTCTTTCTTTCCTGGAATCCCAGGCATGATTTGCTGCTTTCCTTATATATTGTTGAAATGTTGTTGAATTTTTGGTCTATTTCATCAGATGATGTCTTTTACTGACTTTTGGCAATTTGATATCGTTTCTTTATATCAGCCGCAAACGTTTTTGTGGTAAGGGGATCCTTCAATTTGCTGATGTCAAACCTTTTCTGTGTAGTTACAATTGGTCCAGCAGTTCTGAATTTCATCTTTAGTTTTGCTACGACTAAATGGTGGTCACTTCTCACATCTGCACCTCTTCTCACCTTCACATCTTGCAATGCATCTCTCCATCTACCATTAATCATCATGTGGTCTACCTGGTTTCTGTCTCGCCATTTTGCGATTCCCATGTTAATTTGTGAATTTCTTTGTGTGAGAAAAGTGTTCCTCCAATGACCAGGTTGTTAATGCTACAGAAACATATTAATTTATCCCCATTTTCTTTTGTTGTTCCGCTGCCGCATTTCCCCATTACTCTTTCATTATATGTATTGTGTGTTCCAACTTTCGCATTGAGGTCTCCCATTACTACGATAAGATCGAATCTATGTGTGTCTTCCATTTCTTTTTGCAGTTGTTGCTAGAATTCCTCCTTGACCTCTTCGTCGCTGTCATTTTGTCGCGGCCTAGATTAAAATAAAAGGCATGGAGGTTTTGGGACTCTGCCATTCTGAGCAAAAAGTCTGTTTACAATGCTACACAAAATTACAATTGCTTCTTAACTAGTAAACTCAAAATTACAACACTGAGGTAGCCACACCAAGTGAACTTCTTAGTTAACTTTAATTGTAACTTTAGTTACACACATTTTTTGTTTCTTTCTGATTATTCAATTATTCGTTATACAATTACTTTTGTTCTGTTATTTATGAATGCACCGTATGCTCGGTCTTACTATAAATACACTCTTGACAATATTCTTTCAGTAAATCTGAAATTTATGCCAGTCACGTCTAGGGGAATACTATACAGGTTCTATAATCCGGGACGAGGTCCACAATTTGATTTATCACACTTGCGTGTCCGAGTTCAATACCGGAGCGAGTCGACCAATTTGTCACGGAATTGCCTCTCCTGCTTTGCAGTAGTGGTCCAACAGTGGCCGAAAGTCAAGAGTATCTAATCTGGGTCTTCAAATGTGTCAACCTTCGCACAAGATTACTCTTCGCAGAGTTGTAGTTAGAAGGATAATGATGCTTCTGTCTCATGGGAGTGTGCATAAGATATTTCAGAAGTCAAGAACAACGCTGCGTTCTCGTTCAAGCACCCTGCAAGAATGTTTATGGTCAGAGTCTATGTTTACTCTGGGTCTATTTCAGACGATTCGGTCTTATATCGTGATATCTTGGTATGTTTAAGTGGAACTATTTTTCCTTGTACTGTACTTTGGGGTCAGGTGTTTTCGGCGCATGAAGATAGGTTAGAGAGTTCTTCGGTAATGAAGGAGCCTGGCGGGACGTCATGTCTGAGACCTGTCCAAAGTTTGTGATCTCTTCGATTGATTATGGGGACGAAGATAGTTTCTTCTAGGATTGTTAAATCCATGAGTTCCCCAGTGTTGATTCAGTAACGCCAGGAGAGTGTTTGTGTTTGCTAGTATATTTCGTATGGCAAGGTAAAGAACTGTTCACTGAACTCTTTCATTCCTAGGCTCAGATGGGCAGACGTCGATATGATTTTACCTATGTATACATATGTCGGGACGACATGTTATCTAGCAGCACTGTATACGTTTATATGCAGCAATTATGAGGACAGAATATGCTGATTCTGGTAGAATCATTTATGTCTATGAACAAAGCGTCTATTGAAGATTTGCTATACATTCGTATAGTGACCGATGCTCAACAGGGAACCAGAAGCCATTTTGGAATTCTATTTATTTTGGAATCCTACTTATTGTCGATCATCAATCAGAGAACGGGAATGCCCCCTTATTATCAGGTGATGATTAAGAGATCACAGTTATAAAGGAAACACAATACTAGTGGGTTAACATTAGCTTCACATAGATTTGCTGTAATTTACTTAAAGGAATCTTCGCTAGGAAAGAGGTCCTGTTTAGGAGTCAAGTTTGAACAGTATTTATTAACTGACATGCTCGGTCAGTGTGGTAAAGTGGGATGTTATAAATTTTTATAGAGGACTTAGTGTACTGACTGAGATCAGCTGTGAAGGTATCTGTATCTAATAAGGGTAGTGTATTACAGATGACCTTACTTGCTACCACATATTTATACCTCAGTCAGAATTATTCTGGAATATTGTGATGACTACGTTGAATGTCTAGGGTAGGTATATGATGAAGTGTAAGTCACAACAACAACAGACAGATAAACAATTTAATTTATTCTGCCACACGTGACAACACTGTGACACTCACACACATTTAACACTCTATAAGACTATTCTTAAATGAGGCACTGGTAAATTTTCAAATATAAATATGTATTAATTACTGTCACTGATATATATGTGTCCTGATTCAAATACAAAGTGAACCAGGAATAACAATCAATTTTAATTACAAGTTATATGTACAGAATTTATCAATATGAATCTTGTAGTGACATATTTTATTAATATTATCCTATGTGTGTCAGTGGTATAGTAGTAATATGAGGTAATACTGGTTTTTTTTTTCAAGCTATGTTGTTATTTGTCATCATGACTTCAAGTGTTTGTTCCTGTTTGAACTAGTATTGGAGATGTTCTCAGTTCCGTTCATTAAAACAATTAATTTCCCCTCTTATTTTTATACAATGTCAGTTTAAGATGGGGTTACATAATGTTGAGCTCCGCTGGCCACATAGGCTTATCTTTCGTGATGGCGGCAGGAAAAGACTCCTCTGCTCGATTGCTCCCCTGTGTTCTGGAGACACCTCACTGTTTGCTATATGGACCAAGGAGTAATCTGTCCCCTCTGGATTCAGCAAAGTTCTGACCAGGTGCTGCTCAATAACTTTAGGACCACAGTCCCTGAAACAAGAAGGTTGTACCTCTTACTTCATAACTAGTTTATAATCCATTTACCGACTGAACACAATACATAACAAACACTGAGTTCAGGGCGGTAGGCCAACTGCTATCTTCATCTGAAACAATTTTCATCAGTATATTCCTCCCTAATGGTTACTACGCCTCTGCAATTCCAGCATTATTTCTTTCTAGTCAATAATATAGGTGTCAGTTTACTGTTTGGCAATTCCATGCAGTTTTACTTTCCTCCGACACCTTCTGTTCAGGTTGGAGCACTATATAGGCATTACCTCATGTTCGCTACTGAACCACACATATATACAGACATAAATTATCAATTTACATTCAATTTTCATTAAAAAGATATTGAATATATCAAGCTTACCACAATTCATGGAATAATACACAGTTACGTTGAATGGCAATGAATATAGCACAACTTCGATCTGCCGATGTCCCAGGCTTTTATTTAGAAAAATATGCACTGGTGCTCAACGCACTGGTTCTGTAGTAAGTTTATTTGAACATGTGGTGGTGACCTGACGCCTCTGATTGACTATATTCGCGGGTCTAACCAATCGTGCCATGTTTACCCAATCGTTTGAAAAAAAGTACTCCTACTCCCGTTTCCCCTGACAACAAAAGATAGTATTTATAGCCCGACTAATCGTGTTTAGCCTTACATTTCTTGCGCTCCAATCAAATCGAATTTAACATGGAGACCCATTTCCCGTACAATGGTGGGGTGAAAATTTGCCACTGAGCGATTCTGATTTGGGTGTTGTCTGACATCCCTCACTATTTCTTTTGGCTATAATTTGGTAATTCCTAGACTATTTGCGTAACGTTTAACATATTATTTGTCAGCAAGTCCTAAGGAACCCAAATATATAAATTTAATGGGGCTAAGGGGCTGCGTTCAAAATATGCATTTTCTACTACCTCCTGTTCACTTCGAATACGATGTGGTGTGTGGGTACTGTAATGTTTTCAAACGTAAACCAGTATAATGTCATATTTCCTAATAAGAATTTTTCAGGTTTTTAAAACTAACTCTCGTATGGGTAGTGTTGTTTATCACTGTCGATTTGAAAAAAGCTAGTGCATGTGGCCTTACACGCGTGATGGCAGCAATTGTGTATCGCGCGACTGTGGTAGTATTGCCTGCGTTCCGGCTTTCAGCCCCTCCCTTTCTTTCTATCTTTAGTCCATCTGTCTTTCGTTTATGGTAACGTAGTGTATAAAATGACATGAATGGAATTTTAAATCTAGGTCAGCTGCGTATCTCAAGGTTTTTCTTAGAAAGGCAGTACACGTTTTATCGTAGAAAGCGGGTATTGAAGCAGTAGGCTTTTACTATCAACGTGAAACGTTACAATTTGCAGACGAAATAGAAAACAAGGGGGATTTCGAGTACAGTCATTGTGACAGCACTGTTCTTTACCATTCTTCTTTCCTTTTATTGAAGTTATTTGTTAGGCTTTACATTTACGTTTTAATTTATATATGTGGATTAGAATATTTCACGACATCTCCCCTCTTAAAACAGACATCTTATGTCAGTCCTGTATTCTATATACACATAGATAAATGTAAGTTAACTTGACTTTACTCTGCTGTTGTGCTATCATGGTTTTATGTAGTTGGGTCCATTCAGAGTAAGCACTACTCATGAAATCTGCCTCAGACCTCTACAACCAATAATATTTTTCGGTTATGTTACTGAACAGCCGCAAGTGTGACTGCTTGTCTTAATGCTGCTTCACAACCCGTATTCACCATTTCTCTTCTCTGAGTCTGCACAAGGACATGTCCAGAGAACATTAGATTTTCCCCAAAATGTACGTTATGAGGAGATAACATATACCTGGTGATAGCAGAGTTTTCGTAGTGGATCCCATAATCTTCTTATTAGCCTGTATGAAACATTCGGAATATCCTCAATCAAAGAGGCAACTCAGGGATTCATTACGTTCCTCCGAATTGTTTACATCCAACAAGTTTGTCTGATCTCAGGTTTTACTGGAATCTGATAGTATCCTTCACTCAGATCCACTTTTGAGAAATATTTAGCTTTATTTAGTCTGGCAAACAGCTGATTTGTATCCGGCAATGGATCCACCTGTCCTTCTGTAATAGCATTCAGTCTCCTGTAATCTATACAGAGTCTATGTTCTCCAGAGGGCTTCCTTAAGAGTACAACACCAGAACTATATGAAGATTCACTGTGCGAAATAATTCCTTCCTTCAACAAATAGTCTATCTCTTCCTTCAAAGCTTTCTCCTTAGCAAAAGGAATCGAATATGGTTTCATACAGACAGGTGTGGGGTCTATCAGTTTCATATCATATTCTAATAAGTTTGTATGCCCAGGTCGGTCTGTTAACACCTCTGTATGAGTATCCAGAACCTGTTGCACTCTCTCTTTCTGAGTTTTCGTTAAATGTGTACTGATTTTCACCTGTGCCGCTGTCTCACAGGGGTGTAATGGATATTCAAATGATGAAAGTGGTTCCTTTTTCATCTCCATGGCAATGGACAAGGTCAACAAGTGTGTCTCTTCCTTATTTTCTCTTTCCAAATATTTCTTCAGGAGATGCACATGATAGATTTTTTCTTTCCCCTTCTTATCTATCTTATAATTTGGTTCTAGACACCTTCTCTAGAACTGTATATGGCCCTTGCCATCCAATTTGTAACTTATTCTGACTCCCGGGGAGAAGAAGCAGTACCTTCTCTTCCACAGCCAAATCTCTGTCTTTAGCTTTCCTGTTATAATAGGCAGCATGTTTCTTCCTGGCTTGTTTCAAATTTTCATTGGCAAGTTTCCAGCCAGTTTTTAAACGAGTGGTCAGCTCATTCACATATTGGTATGAGGATGTAATATTTTCCTCTGCTTTTTCATCAGTCCACGTTCTTAACAGAGTTACATATGGACTTTTAAATTCGGAAACTTATTTCTCCTGGCACATGCCAGGTCCTTTCCACCCGAAGCTCTGTAGTGATGATTTTTCTTCCCAGAATTATCATGCACAAAACGACCGCTACCAATTTTCCTCTTGGGGCTTTTTCCCCACTTAAAATTCTTGATGAGAGATTTCCTCTCTACATCTTCTTCCTCCAGTTTGTTTAAGTCCGATTGAGGGATTTTCGGCTTATCCTGGGGTAAGACATCTTTTTGCACTCTCTGCATAGTGGCCATTGTAAAACAGTTAAGTGAAGCTTGTCCGTGAAAAGGGGCTTCTCATTCCCTTTGGTCCACTTTATCAAATTTATATTTCTTTTTATTGTCAGGCCTAATTTTGCCCCTTGGCGTGTCCAGATCCTGATCAATGTTCCCACTTGTGGGTGTTCCCTCATGTGCTATGCTACACCTTTCTACAAAATTCTCAATGTCCCATCTTGCCTTGGGCCAATAATAATGGTGAGCCACCTTTTGGATGATGGTACCAATTTTTTCATGGTCCCCATCTGATTTCACATGTAGGCTCCTTATTAATTCTGCCCTATATCTTTTAGGAAGTACCAGCTGTCCCTGACCTTTGGATCTAGCTCCAGTCTTCCTATACATCAACTTGTTTTTCATGTAAAAATCTCCCTTGCCTGGAGTTGTATGACAAGTTGACAATTTCCTGAAACAAGACTTGAGGGTCTTATCCCCAGCCTGTGCCTTCCTCATCTCTTCTGGAGTGGTATCTAACAGAATATCCTCCTCCTTTCTTGAGGTCGACCTGACCTGAAGGGTTGCCATAACTATAGGGTTCCTTCTGCAACGGTCAGTGTCATGATTGTTCATCTTACAATTTTTACACCACTTTTTCCCTTGGTTGAAAGATTTTCTTTCATCATATTTCCTTTCATCGAATTGTGGGGTTTTATTTTTATTGTCATACCGTGGCCTATCAAACTGGTGCTTACCTTTGTTTTGATCTCTAGGATCAAATTTATTAAAGTTCTGTGGTGCCCTAAAATTTTCCACCTGTTTCTTTTTGTTACCTGATATCTCTGCTTGAGCCGCTTGATACCTTTCAGCAACATTTAGCAACTCACCCAGCCTCTCTGCACCTTGTTCCATGAGAAACTTTCTCATGTCTGGAGCCATGGACTCTCTTAATTGTTCTATAAGGACCATTTCCTTAAGATCTTGGGTTTTCCCCAGAGAAGTCCATTTCTCCAAGTATGTCTCTAACCGTGCAGAGAACTGGTGATAGGTTTCACCTGACAGTAGTTTAGCATTCCTAAATTTTTCCTATAAAATTCTGCGTTCTTTTCATATCTTAACAAAAGAGCCTGCTTTAGCATGTCATAATTTTCCTGATCACCTCTGCTCATTTTGGCAAAAACTTCATAAGCTGCCCCACGAAGACCTTGAGATAACTTTAAACTCCACCTTTCTCTCTCTAACCCATATGTGGTAGCTAATAGTTCATATCTATTTAGATAGCTCTCAATATCATCGTCTTTCTCAACAAAATGATCTAAATGAAAATTCATAGCTGAGGTTGAGGCTCCCTGACTAGCAGTGGCATCAGAGGTAAAGGGACTGGCACCATTTTCAGGAGCATGGCCATGAAACTCAAACTCCCTTAGTCGTAACTCATGTTCCCTTTGTAATCTCTTATCTTCTGCTTCCCTTTTTTCAGCTAATCGCTTGTCTTCCCTTTCTGCAGCCAATCTTCTTTCCTCGGCTTCCCTTTCTGCAGCCAATTTCTCCTCTTCTCTTTCTGCAGCCTGTCTTCTTTCCTCGGCTTCCAATGCTTTAGCCTCTTTGTCAGCCTCAATCTGCAACCTCTTAGCCTCAGCCTCTAACCTTCTTTCGGCCTCTTTTTCTAATCTTCTTTCTTCCCGTTCAATATATTTGTCACATTCAGCAGTGACATAAGCAATCATAATTTGCCCGTCCATTCCTAACTCTTTCGCAGTCTGTACAGCAGCAGATCGAAATTTTGCCAAGTCGGCCATTGTCTAACATGCAATTGTAACAATTCAATCTATCAATAATTATCTAAGGACACTACAGGCACTGAGAGCTCAACGTTATTTATTTCCACCCAAGGATACCTTTTAATTCTTATTATTCCCAATATCTATAACAGGAGAAAGTTCAATATCCCTGGAGCGAGACCCCAATATATGTGGTAAAGTGGGATGTTATAAATTTTTATAGAGGACTTAGTGTACTGACTGAGATCAGCTGTGAAGGTATCTGTATCTAATAAGGGTAGTGTATTACAGATGACCTTACTTGCTACCACATATTTATACCTCAGTCAGAATTATTCTGGAATATTGTGATGACTACGTTGAATGTCTAGGGTATGTATATGATGAAGTGTAAGTCACAACAACAACAGACAGATAAACAATTTAATTTATTCTACCACACGTGACAACACTGTGACACTCACACACATTTAACACTCTATGAGACTATTCTTAAATGAGGCACTGGTAAATTTTCAAATATAAATATGTATTAATTACTGTCACTAATATATATGTGTCCTGATTCAAATACAAAGTGAACCAGGAATCACAATCAATTTTAATTACAAGTTATATGTTCAGAATTTATCAATATGAATCTTGTAGTGACATATTTTATTAATATTATCCTATGTGTGTCAGTGGTGTAGTAGTAATATGAGGTAATACTGGTTTTTTTTTCAAGCTATGTTGTTATTTGTCATCATGACTTCAAGTGTTTGTTTCTGTTTGAACTAGTATTGGAGATGTTCTCAGTTCCGTTCATTAAAACAATTAATTTCCCCTCTTATTTTTATACAATGTCAGTTTAAGATGGGGTTACATAATGTTGAGCTCCGCTGGCCACATAGGCTTATCTTTCGTGATGGCGGCAGGAAAAGACTCCTCTGCTCGATTGCTCCCCTGTGTTCTGGAGACACCTCACTGTTTGCTATATGGACCAAGGAGTAATCTGTCCCCTCTGGATTCAGCAAAGTTCTGACCAGGTGCTGCTCAATAACTTTAGGACCACAGTCCCTGAAACAAGAAGGTTGTACCTCCTACTTCATAACTAGTTTATAATCCATTTACCGACTGAACACAATACATAACAAACACTGAGTTCAGAGCGGTAGGCCAACTGCTATCTTCATCTGAAACAATTTTCACCAGTATATTCCTCCCTAATGGTTACTACGCCTCTGCAATTCCAGCATTATTTCTTTCTAGTCAATAATATAGGTGTCAGTGTACTGTTTGGCAATTCCATGCAGTTTTACTTTCCTCCGACACCTTCTGTTCAGGTTGGAGCACTATACAGGCTTTACCTCATGTTCGCTACTGAACCACACATATATACAGACATAAATTATCAATTTACATTCAATTTTCATTAAAAAGATATTGAATATATCAAGCTTACCACAATTCATGGAATAATACACAGTTACGTTGAATGGCAATGAATATAGCACAACTTCGATCTGCCGATGTCCCAGGCTTTTATTTAGAAAAATATGCACTGGTGCTCAACGCACTGGTTCTGTAGTAAGTTTATTTGAACATGTGGTGGTGACCTGACGCCTCTGATTGACTATATTCGCGGGTCTAACCAATCGTGCCATGTTTACCCAATCGTTTGAAAAAAAGTACTCCTACTCCCGTTTCCCCTGACAACAAAAGATAGTATTTATAGCCCGACTAATCGTGTTTAGCCTTACATTTCTTGCGCTCCAATCAAATCGAATTTAACATGGAGACCCATTTCCCGTACAATGGTGGGGTGAAAATTTGCCACTGAGCGATTCTGATTTGGGTGTTGTCTGACATCCCTCACTATTTCTTTTGGCTATAATTTGGTAATTCCTAGACTATTTGCGTAACGTTTAACATATTATTTGTCAGCAAGTCCTAAGGAACCCAAATATATAAATTTAATGGGGCTAAGGGGCTGCGTTCAAAATATGCATTTTTTACTACCTCCTGTTCACTTCGAATACGATGTGGTGTGTGGGTACTGTAATGTTTTCAAACGTAAACCAGTATAATGTCATATTTCCTAATAAGAATTTTTCAGGTTTTTAAAAACTAACTCTCGTATGGGTAGTGTTGTTTATCACTGTCGATTTGAAAAAAGCTAGTGCATGTGGCCTTACACGCGTGATGGCAGCAATTGTGTATCGCGCGACTGTGGTAGTATTGCCTGCGTTCTGGCTTTCAGCCCCTCCCTTTCTTTCTATCTTTAGTCCATCTGTCTTTCGTTTATGGTAACGTAGTGTATAAAATGACATGAATGGAATTTTAAATCTAGGTCAGCTGCGTATCTCAAGGTTTTTCTTAGAAAGGCAGTACACGTTTTATCGTAGAAAGCGGGTATTGAAGCAGTAGGCTTTTACTATCAACGTGAAACGTTACAATTTGCAGACGAAATAGAAAACAAGGGGGATTTCGAGTACAGTCATTGTGACAGCACTGTTCTTTACCATTCTTCTTTCCTTTTATTGAAGTTATTTGTTAGGGTTTACATTTACGTTTTAATTTATATATGTGGATTAGAATATTTCACGACAGTCAGTAAGGCCTGACGATTGTATTAATAGACAATGGAAATCTAAGTGCTTGTTTACAGATGTTCCATTGCAATGTTATTCAACATGAACGCTAACTTATGATGGTAGACCATTGATCAACAATATGCTGTTTATGTCGACCTATGTTCCTGTAAAGATGCTCGTACTGTCCATGTGTACGTCTTATTAAATAATATGAAACGACCACAGTAGTCTAGCCATCTTTGACTTCCACCTGTGATTGGAGTGAGTGACCTGTGCACCTGTCGAACTATCATCCATTCGCGTTTGTCATCATTGATGTTCACACTCACCCATTGCATCAGTATATACGCACTTAACAGTACACCTTGTCAGGGCCCCAACAGTGGGTAACCTGACCCATTTATAGAACATTGTGACTGGTGCGAGAAACTAAGCTTTATCAATGTGATGTCTAACAACTGATGTCCAGTATTCCACCTTATCAGTGTGGTGGCACTTTACCCAACTACTACCAAGCATACTATCACTCTTATCACTCTGTTTAGAGTGTATTTAGTAAATTGACTGAGACAAACATGCAGTACATCCAAAATGATTAAATCGACGTTAAATTTGTATATTAACAAATAACCAAATTTAATAATCACTTATGTTTTCACAGTTTTAACAAAATTGGACAATCTTTAACAGAAAATTATCATCCCTGTTGTGATATACTGGAAGTTTTATGTAAGAAGTCACTTGGCAGCTTTTACGTTTGACTTAGTTGAACATGGTAGCTTCTGCTCCCGCTGTGGTTTTTGGGTTTTGTGCAGATAGGTTACTGGAGTTCTCGCATCTCTCGTCAAGATTACAGGCGCAGCACGTTCCAAGTAAGATCAGGGAGTAACTGCAAATCTGGTCCCGCGTCTCTAAGACCCTCTGATGATGGTGTCTAGTTCGTATTCAGGCCACATCTTCCCTCACTTTGTTTCAGTTATTAGGACCTTCACTCGGTACCACCAACTAGTATCGTAAAAGAAGAGAAACGAATACCCTCTGAGTATTGAGTTTCCCGACACATACATACTTATGTGTTCCTCCCTTCCTATTCCACTATCCCTCTACCTCAGAATTTACACTCGATGAGAATTAAGCTTAATCCCTCGAGAGAGAACTTTCGTTACATTTAAATTGAATTACTTTATATTTACTTTACACTCAAATAAGAAAGGTTAATAGTATAGATAAAATATTTTTACATTTACATCAACACTGTTTGAAAAATGTTCACAATATAGATTGAATATGTTTTCATGTACATCTTTAAGAGCGAAAAATTTCATTAATTTTAAAGTGAATATGTTTACATAGACATTTACACTGGTTTAACAATGCAAATATCATTTCTTTCATCTTTCCCTCCCTGCTCCATATGCAACTTGGGACTACCTATGCTTTTAGTTCTCTTTAAGAAACTAGCAATAAAGCCGTCACCAGCCCTTGCAGTGGTCGTTCATGAAATCATCATTTTATACGCTGAGGTTGCCAGCCTCAAATTATTTTTACATCCACTAGCAATTTTCACATATTAATATACACATGACAATAAATACATATTAGTTCACATGTTAGTAATGAAAAATATAGAATGTAAAACGCACAACTACGCCAATCTTGGCTCACAGACTGTTTGCTTAGAGATATAAAGGCACTTGTTTAATCCTTTTACACGTGTTCTTAGGGGTCGTTATTTTAACAATGATGTAAGAATTGCGTCCTTATGGAAGACAAAGTGTGAGATTATGGATAAAAATTATCAGTTGATATAGGAATCGCTCAATGTGTAAAGATGCCAATGTTCACGTGGAATCATATTAAACTTGTATATGTGGATCGATGAATTTGGATATTGTGATGTCGTTGGCACAGTTGGCCAGTTTTGTGTTTCAGAATGTTTTGAGATAGCTTCAGCGGGACGTGGGCCTGCAATATTATTCATACCCTACACTAAAGAGATTTTTCACACCACAGTATGGCAGCCCTGAAAATAATGGCCGCAGCGCATCTGAAGCAGAGATTACTATTTCTTCTTTATCATCAGCTAGCCATATCGGGCATTAAGTATGGGCTGGGA